>OZ038501.1:51619409-51654409 GCA_964036315.1 Acanthosepion esculentum
GCCTACTGAAACAATTTTCCTATGCCCCGATTTTCATATGAGCTTGTAAGTTTGGTAAATATTAAGAATAAATTTGCCTTGAGTAACTTAAGATTTATCATTGATAACAATGTGTGAATTAAGTAATGATAATTATTAGGCATGTGTAAAAGTTCTCAGCATCTTATTTTTTGAAAATGACAACAGAACACAGTATTAAAAAAAACAAAAAAAAAAACACTTTTTTCCTCACTGTAAATGCTAAAGACATTTGTACGCAACAACTAACACAAAACTGATCCCACTTAAGAACAATTGTATAAAAATAAAACTAATAGGAATACCGATATTTAATACTTCTGTGAACATACTTATATATCTTTATGAATCTGACATCCCCTGCTGTTGACGTATATATACATTTTCAAGGTATACTTAAGTCTTTACAAAACTTACATCCCCTGAAAACACCTTAGTTGAAAATTAGTTGTTTTAGAATAAATAATCTTAATGAAAAATTTTGTCTTGTCCCAGCACCGTCCCCAAAAACCTAACCAGTTGTCCCAAACTAATGTTTTACTATCCCCAGGATGATGTTAATCTTAAGCCCTGGCAACTACTCATTCACTTTATGACTGTAAACAGCACAGATCAGAAATAAAGAATAAGCACTTGGCACAATTCAAGCTTTTCCTTTTTTTAATTGAGGAGTCTATCTATGTTTAGTAGTCAAATATTAATAATAGGTGCCAATGCTTTATCTCATAATAATAATAATAAAATTAAATATTGTCATCTTGCATCCAAGAATTTAATTTCTTCTTTCCTGATTGCTTCCTTTATGATGATGGTGTTGATTACTAAGTAGACCAATTCTTTTTTGGTTCTTATTGTGATGGAACATTGCCAGTTGGTATGGTCTAGTGCATGTGTTTCAAACAATTTAGGCTCAAGTTCAGTGGTTTTCAGTGTTGTTTCACGTTGGTCTTTGTATCTTTGAAAAGGGCAACCCTGTGGCCTTTTGCCTGAAGTGAGCTCACTGAATAAGACTTGACATGGAAACCTTGACTCTTCCATTCATGACACATATCCTGACCATTGAAGACGATGATTAATGATCAGCTATTCGATACTTTGACTGTTGGCTCTTTCCAGGAGTTTGGTGTTGGTCACATAGTAATTCGACAGGTGAAAGTGATTTAATTTTTGGATGTCACAATGATATAGTGTCCGGTTTTGTAATCATATAGCAAAGTTGAAATGACAACAGCATTATAGACCATAATTTTTGTTAAGTCCAGATCTTTGTTGTTGAAGACACATTTTATTAACTTTCCAAATGCCCCTTGTGTAGCTTCAATTCTTTGTTCCACATCCTTTTCTGAGGTGCACTTATTTGATAAAAGGCTGCCTAGACAGGGAAAATGTTCTACTTGTTCTAGAGGTGTATCACAGATACACAATATAATATCACTAGAAATATGAATTTTTTTAAAGAAATTAGTTGTTTTTAGAAAAAATAAAATTGAATCTTAATTAAAAGTTTTGTCTTGTCCCCCAAATCCTAACCACTCAACGTAAACTTATATTCTATCACTGACAGGACAACATTAATCTCAAGTGCTGTTCAACAAGCTACTTTTGAGAGATTGGGTTTTCTACATTAACAATGATAAATATCAAACTATTACAATCAACTCTGGCCAAGGCATGAAATACACTTTACTTCAATCAGTATGGAAGAAAATTCTAACAAGGTTAAGGAAAGTGGTCAGCACTAACTTTTTTTTTTCTTTTTTTCTATTAATCCATCCCAAGCAAGGTGATAATGCCACTAAGATGCAAGAGGCTAGTGGGAGTGAAAGAGAATGAGAAGACTTTAGAAGGAACTAGAAACCTAATCCTTAAAAGGAAACAAGGGATAAACCTCTACACCTGTTCAAAAGACTGGAGAAGCGTGTGAACTGGGAAATAGATGATCTACTGCTATTGAATTTGATAGGTTGACAAATTTGACTTAGGTATCGAAGATACTAAATTAAAACCATTAGTCATTAAAGTGTGTTTATACACCTGTCGTTAGTTTCAATTATTTTTTAATCTGAGGATATTGCTCAAGGTTTGATTCAAACATTCTTTGTCAAGAAAAAGGATAAAAAAATACTGAATTAGAATTTTTGTTTCCATTATATATTGTTTACATGCTATTTAATTTTTTTTTAAATCAATTCATCCCAAGCAAGGCAATGATGACACTAATATGCAAGAAGGGATTACTAGCATGAAAGAAAAAAAGAAAGAGATTTTAGAAGAAACTGGAAACCCAATCCTAAACAGAAAATGAAGGATAAACCTCTACTCATGTTCAGAAACAGGGAGGAGTGTAAACAGGACAATATGAGAACTATCTACTTCAAGTAAGGAAAAAAAAAAGTAAATAAATATCAGAATTTAGGCAATGATATTAGAAGAATACTGTTGAAGCAGATTTTAGAAAGAACTGGAAACCTAATCCTAAACAGGAAACAAGAGATAAACCTCTGCACCTGTTCAAAAGACTGGTGTGATAAGAAGGGTGCTGAAATGTTCTTGGCCAGACAAAGCATCCTTTTAAAAAAAAAACATCTGATGTTTGATTATATTTTAGAAATATATATTGCTAGTAGTACTGAGAGATTATATACTTACACTTAGCAAAACAGTAGTTTTATAAAGAAATCAGTGATGATTAGGCAGAGACATTACAAGTATAGAGTTGAAGTAGACTTTAGAAGACACTAGAAACCCAATCCTAAATAGGAAACAAGAGATAAACCTCTACTCCTGTACAAGAGGCTGAGGAGGAGAGTGAAATGGGCAATAGGTGAACCTATCTATTCTTATTTAGAAGAAAAAAAATAGTAAATTAAATTTCAGTTCAAGCACATTATATACTTTCTACATTTTTTTTAATCAATTCACCCCAAGCAAGGTGATAATGTCACTAAGATGCAAGGGGCTACTGAGAGTGAAAGAAAATGAAAAAGACCTAAGAAGGAACTGAAAACACAATCCTAAACAGGAAACAAGGGATAAACCTCTACTCCTGTTCAAAAGACTGAGGAGGAGTGTGAACCGGACAATAGGCAATTCTATCTACTTCTATTGGAGGGAAAAGAATAATAAATAAATAGTAAATAAAATGACAGAGATTAGGTGGAAAGTAAAATAGTGTGGACTAAAGTTCTGTGATAAATTATTTTCTTCATTCCACTGGTCATCAAAATGAGTATCTTCATTGTTGAGAAGAACGATTACTTTACTCATCAGGAAAGGAGTTGGGGAAGTTAAATGGGTGGGTCAGTAAATGGTATCATGTGTGCATCTCATATTGCTTGAAAAAGATTCAGTTGGTATATGTGCAACCAACTTGTGTTGATTAAAAAAAATAAAGAAATGTGGGGTTATTGGGGTAGAGAAAATGCTAAAATTCTCTTCAACTTACAATCAATGTGTAAGGCACTTTTTTAGCTTCTACATCGGAAACATCACTTTCTTCAGAACCTCCATCAGGTCCCGTGGGAGTTGTGTCAACAAATGTTTCATCTACGATTCGAAACCTTCAACAAAATAAATAAGTAAATGAGAAGAAAGAGAAAAAGCTGTTGAGAGTGGGAGAGGAAGAAGAAAAAAAAAAAATAAACAATAAGTAAAATAAAAGTGTAATTGATTATTTCAACAAACTAAGGCCATAGTTTTGTGGCCTTTTAAAAACAACCAGATTTGCCCATGATAAAATGACAACAACAAAATAAATTCACTACATTACGTTGATTGTTATGAAACTGGATATTTCAATGGCTGACTTTCTTCTTCAAAGAGACTAGGATTTTCAAGAAAAACATTATTTGATATTGTAAATATCTTAATTCACTGAAATGAGATAGAGGCTAGGATGTTCTCTGTGGTCAAAGGGTCTAAAGCATGCCAAATCAAATCGGGGTTTCTCCTACAGATAGGGATGCAGGGTCAAACCCTGCTGGTGAGCAAATTTTCTTTTAGATTTCCTAAGTGTGGAAGCTGATAGACATAATGCACACTGTTTAAAATAAGAATGGGGCATCTATTTCAAATTCTCATATCCAGTGTATATATATATATATATATAAATAAAAATAAAAGAAAGGGAGGAATTTTTATTTATTTATTACTCAGATATATTTTTATTACTTAAACAATATTTTTAGTAGATACTCGTATTTGAGTAGATGCCCTGTATTTATTAAACTGTCAGTTAGTCAGTTATGTGCCATGCGTGACACATGCTTAGGTGATCATGTATCTTTTGATACATGACTGACGAGGCAGATTTTTTTTCTTTCCCGCAGTAGGTTGACATTTCTTTCTGCAGTAGGCCAGTTGCCATCCAAGGATATAGAACCCAGTCTGTCCTGCTATTTACCCATACCATTGGGGGAGGGGAATCATACCTTTCCCAAGGGTATTAGCATGTAAGTAAATGTAATAGATTTGGCTGGAATTCAAACTCAGCTCTCCAATTCCTCAATCCAAGCTGCTATCCATTACTCCACCGTGCCTCCTATTAAACTGTATATTTATTTATGTCTACCAGTCTGAATATTCGAGAAATCTTATTAGTAGAGTACATATTTTTCTCTAAGATTTTTTGAATATTCAGACCAGTGGACAAAAATAAATATATTGTTAACTAAATAAACAGAGAGTCTATTCAAATATGAGTATCCACTATAATAAGGTTTAAGTAATGTATATGTTTATATTTTTGAGAAGAGGTATTGTAACTATTTACATCGTTCAGGCTGTTGCCTTCATCTTTATTGCCATATTCACTATGTTTTGGCCATTGTACACTCCAGCCTTCTTCAGGTGATATTAGTTGGATTTTCGAACTGAACCCTTTATTTAGTCCACGGGGGTAGATTGTTCTAATTACACTTTCCATGCCTTTTCTGGATAATCTCAATCTCACCCTGTGGACTAAATAAAGGACGAGTGAACCAAATTGTTTAAGGGACCCATAGTTAAGAGTCATGCAGCTTTTTGAGGTCATGTTGAGGCTGTAAATGAAAGTAATGGAAACTAGAAATTGTTTTGATATTGTCCACGAGTTTTGTTAATATCCTTTGGATTAATAATACTATTTATGCTTAATAAACAAGTTTCAAAGGTCACAACAAATTTTGAAAGTCTTGCTTCCTCACTCTGTAATTGATTTGTTTACGAAGCATTACTTATATACAGGGTGCGATGGTTAAATTGTCGCCATTTTATATTTTGCATTTTGCACATTTGTGTTGTTTGTTTTTGTCGACTGCACTGTATAGTAGAGCCAGTCGGGCACTGTCCGAGAAAAAGTGCACCATGATGCAATTCACTCCACTAGAAATTTAGAAACAGCATGTTGTACTGCTTGGCATTCATGCTAGAAGTTCCAATACAAATTTCAGAGTGTTTGTACGTCAATCTGAGGATGGTGCAGAGGTATTCGGAAAGAGTTAGGGGAATCTAATGGTGATTACGAAAATGTTTGGAGTGATCACGAGTGATGGCAATGTTATGCTTCGATTCTTTTTCTATCAGGGCCTCAAACTCAACACAGGGACCTGCATCAAGTGCCTTGGGGAGGTAGCGCTGCCCTAGGTCAACAGGGTGGCTGTTGGAAGACCCTATATCTGGCAACAGGACTCTGCACCATGCCACACAAGCCACAGTCATGGCTGTCAGACAATTTCTGCAGCCACATCCACCCCTTACATCTCTCCACTTAACTCCCCAAATTGCAACCCCCTTGATTATTATGTGTGGGGTGCAGTTGAGTGAGAGACGGAAAAAAACTCCTTGTAACACCAAAGATGAACTGAAGGCAAGGATTATGGCAGCATTGACCAACTTAAATAAGGAGATATCGAAGCCATACTTGAAGCCAATGACGATTTTATTGAATAAATTTACTCTTTAGTATTTCAAGATATTTTTGCGTTATTTTGGTAAATATATCTGTTAAAATTAAATGTCTGTGTTATTTTCATTTTTGCATAATTTAGACGATAATTTATCCATCGCAGCCATGCTATTGATTGGTCCAAAAAAATCTTTTGGAAAATAATTTTTCATAGATTAGCATTACTTAGACCTTCCTGAAAGTGTGGCATTTGTCAGAATTGAAAAATATTGATTTTTTTTTTTCATTTTAGAAAGGAAGAGGGGAGTCATGTCCATAATATCGATTCAGTGTAAAACTGATCCTTGATTTTTTTTTAAACAGCTATTTGAACTTAGCTGTCCTGCATAGAAAACAATTTTTTTTTTTTAACAAAAAGTATAGGTATATTTTTAATTAAAGAATAAAAGTTTAAAGTAAAAGTATCCATTTATTCTTCAATTAAGATAAATAATTATGTGCTGATGTTTATGTGTGTGCTTCCCCCTGCAAAAAAAAAATCCCCACCCAATTTTTTTTTAAAGTTTAAAAAATTCAAAAATTAAACAAAACATTGGTCAGATATCAATAATGTAAGGACAGTTTTAAACTTGATATTTATAAATAAAAGCTAAGTCTGATATTTCATGGTATTTAGATTATAAACAGGATCCCCTTTCTAAAATCAATAAAAAAAACAAAAAGAAAAAAAAATCAATTTTTTAAAAAAATTCTGACAAATGTTGTGGCTTGAGCAAAGTCTAATGAATGCTAATCTACAAAAATTATTCTCCCCAAAATTTTTCTCTAATTTTTGCTTTTTTTCGGACCACTCTATTTAAAAAGCGCATAAAATATTTTTGCAGAAGAAACAAAATTTTATTACAGCAATAAAAATAGACATATTAAAAGAACACTTATAACAAAAAAAAAAAAACGTGGAGAAGCGAAAAATATATATATATATTACCGTAAACTGGCAACACCAAAATATGATAATTAAAAACAGTTAAACCAGTTTATCAGTCAGTCCTCTCTCATCAGTGCAAAAAAAAAAAAAAAATCTGCACAATGACTAAAAAATGTCGAACCCCAGACTAATTTTATATACAAACAATATTACTATTTACATTGTTTGAACTGTTGTCCTCATTTTTATTGTCATATTCACAATGTTTCGGTTGTTGTACACTCCAGCCTTCTTCAGGTGATATATACGTAGGAACTTTGAACCAAACCCTTCATTTAGTCCAGTGGGTAGATTGTTCTAGTTCTTCATGTCATACCTTTTTCTGGATATCTCAGTTTCAGTTATTTCCCTTTAGTAACTCAACTCACAACTCTTTGGGTCAAGTTACTAGATTACTGCAACCAATGCTTTTATCCACTAAGCCATGTGTCCTTGGGGGCCAGAGCATGCAACAGCCAAAAGTTGTGAATATGATAAAGATGAGGACAAAAGTCCGAACAATGTCAGTCAGTTATGTGCCATGCATGATACACGCTTTGGCAATCATGTATCTTTCAATACATAACTGATGAGGCAGATTTTTTCATGCAGTAGGTTGCCATTTCTTTGTGTGGTAGACCAGTTGCCATCCAAGACTAGAGAACCCGATCTGTCCTGCTATTTACCCATAGCTGGGGGGGGAGAAGAGGATTCATACCTTTCCCAAGGGTATTAGCATATAAGTGAATGTAATGGATTCGACTGGATTTCGAACTTGGCTAGTGTAGTTACAATACCTCATCTCATAAATATAGACAGATGTTGAACAAATATAACATTAGAAGGCTAATTACCTTTAAGTCCACTCCTTAACCACTAAGTAACCACTCCTTCTTTTTACAAAGAGATGGTTGATAGGACTTAATATATGTTGATTCCAAAAATCTCTAGGTGATAATCTGTATTAGCCTTACTCAGCACTGAGAATATGCCTGAGCTATAAGACCAAGCATGTTGCTGGTTTTTGATCAAATGTTCAGCTATCACTGAACTTGATACATTAACATACCTATGTAAATTGTCCACCTTTTCCTTGTGAATATTGACTGGAGTGTTTTGGCTAATTTATGTCTCCAAACTGAACTATTCTCACTACATCGTCAGCATTGCATTGATATCTGCATTTGTAAATTACAGAACGAATATGATGGATAAGCAGAACATCCTTCAAGATCAGTCTCAATATTTGTTGAGTACCAAAAACAATATGTAGATTGGCGGGGGGAAAAAATGCATGTTATGTTTTTAGGATTTTACTCAAATAGGGTGCTTGGATTTTAATCGGTGACACAATAAAATAGTATCTGCTGCAAAATTTTGACCTTTAAATTTAAGAATGAGAGTTTTCAGCTGGTTTTATTATGATGGTGCCATTAATCCTTTTTCCAATATTTTCAAGACAAAGCATTCTACTTATGGTATTGCTTTTAGTAGGCTAATTTTCAAGTCTTCTGTTGACTCCTTGATATGACATTTTAGCCACTGTTCATTCAGTCCTTCTCCAGGTGTATGTCTTGTTTTTTTAAAAGATGAGCATCCTTCTATCTGAGTATGTGTAGTCCTTCCCAAAAATGTCATATCTAGTGTTCACATTTTTGGAGACTCAAATGTAACATTTCTAATCAGTGGCACCTATATATTACCAATATTAAAGATCGACTGATGCTGATAACATGATTTAAGCAATAAATGAGGGTTACACCAAAAGTAATGCTTTCTATTTTATTATGATGGCCCAGGGTGTCAGAGGTAGATGTTGGGGATATGGCAATAGAAATTGAACCATCTCAGCAATAACTCAAATTTGTTAACAGCAGAGTGGCAAAAAAGCATCTGACAGAAGTGCTACTGAATTCCTCCAGGTAAAAAAAAAAACTGTACTTGGACATTCATCAATGTTTGATGAACATTTGTGGAAACCAAACAGTGGATGGGAGCACAATTAGGTAGTTAGTAATGTACTTTAGCAGTGGTAACAGTGATATATTTCAGTCCTGTTTCAGGTGGCCAGCTCATCTGTGCAAAATGGCAGATTATGAGTGAGAACTATGTATGGTGGTAAACACAGAATTCAATTTGTGTCAGGTGGTTCTTCACAGGTAAAAACAGAAGAATAACCATGATCAAAGGCAAGTTTGTCAGGAAGCTGCTGAATCACTATAAAGTCAAAGGTGATGCTCAGACCACAACATTTTCATGACAATGATGCTCTCATCACAGCTGGGCAAAAAGTCTATTGCTTCTGAAGGCACAAATTTTACAAACATGACATACAGGCTCACTGCAGATGAAAACTCATAGGCAATGGTGCTGACAATAAGGAAAAATATTTATTTTTAGCTGAAAACTTGTTTTTCCAGTATTAATGCATACCTTGTGTCTGTTTCCATGGAAATAACTCTGAGGCATTATCCCCAGTGCATTTGTCACATCTGTACAAATTCCATCACCTGTTGCTCCCTAGCTAACCCACCCCCACAAACACAATCAACCATTCCTGATCTTAAAGTCTAAATTTATTACAACTTTCAAAGATTCTTTAAAAATGTCCAACCAACATGGTCTGTCCATTTAACTTTATTTTTTCTAATTTTCAAATAAGATGTTTTATATCAGGATCAAAATTGTGGATAAAATGGCCACCAAAGATCATGTTCACTATGTTATTTTTGTTCAAGTTTTGAAATGGTTATATAATATTTAATAATTTCTTTTTTAAGGCCCAGCCTAATCCTGAAGAATTGGAAGCGGGAGTCACAGAGTGTAGGTGGTGGATGCGGCTGGGCGAGTTGGGCCCTTCTGACAGCACGTCACAGACCCACTTCAAGTTGACAGTCAGACTTGAAAGTCCCCACCTTGGATGGCTATATGACAGGAAAGCCAATTTGCAGCACCAGTTTCCCAGATCTCAGGGTCAATGTTGGCCTGTCTCAGGGATGTCTTCAACTGGTCCTTGAAGGGTCGTTTTGAGCCTCCATGTAGCATCTTGCCTCATTGTTGGGGATGCAGTCCTCCCAACTGATGCAATGGATTCTTTGAAGCTTCATTTACTGGAACTGCTCCAGACATTTGATATCACAACAATACAAAGTCCAGGTCTTGCAAGTATACAGAAGGGTAGAGAGGACCACAGCCCTAGAGACCAACCATTACCATTGGACTTGCTGAATGATGGTAAAAAGCAAAATCAAAGAGTGTTTGACAAGGCCATTCACATGAATTTGATTTTGGTGGATAACTCTGCATGATAGAGAAGCCCACACACTTGGCCAGAAGTGCCTCCATTGTAGCTCAAAGGGGATTGAGACAGGCAAGATCTGTCAAATCTGGTTGCATTGGGCTGTCGGATGCTTGGTCTGTCAAGGTCTGCCTTAGTTATGCCAGCCCAATTAGCACTGCCCTCTTCCACTGGTTTGATTGTTGAAATTGTGTAGATCATTGCCTATTCCACCATTGGGGTCTTTGGGGGTTGGTCACATTCAGTGTGGTCTATTCCTCGGCATGATGTAATTTTTGAATTTGTAGGAAATGCATTTCAAGCAATATTTATTTTCTTATCTCTGACTAATGGTTCACTATCACCAATTTCTATCATTATTTTATCATTCAAAAATTTTTCATAATTTTTTGCTAATAATTTTATTATTTTATCCTTTTCTAATTTATTAATTGGAGTAACGTTTTTGGGGGTGGGGACAAGGATGCATTTTTTTTTTTTTTAAATATTGGTCTGGTAGTGAATTTCTTCCTTTATTATTTATCTTTCAAATATCTTTAGCAACAATAATAAAAAATGCTCACATATTTCATGGGAATTTTATACTGTTTTATTTATCGATTAGTTTCTATTAATGACATTAAAGTAATAAGTCAAATTGACTTGATAACGAACTGTTCACTGACACTTAGTGTAATATATATATATATATAGTCATTCCTTGTCATGGTAGAGGGCTTGCATATATATATATATATATATATATATATATATTTTTGATGTTAAACACTCACTCATTCTAACTTTTGTTAGGTCAACGAATGCTCATTATCACTTCTGAAATGTTCGTAAATGAAACTTTGTGAATGCAGATACTGGTAGTAGTAACACCTTCAAATAATACTTGCACTAATAATACTTGGTTCAAATAGTAATCGCCAAACAGTAATTCATATAATGATCAGTATTGAGAAATAGTATAGTGGATAGTATAGAAAATAGTGATCACTTAGACGTCACACTAATTCCCATTTATACATTTCCTTTACGATCATGTAATATAATTATTTAATAATGGAATTGTCCGTTTCTCACTGGCGATCTGTGTTCAAACTACAGTGTCATCAACGACACTTAATTCCTATACAACATATATATATATATATATATATATATATATATATATATATATATATATATATATATGGTGCAATTGATAAATTGTTGTCTAAATTATGCAAAAATGAAAATAACACTGACATCTCATTTTAACAGATATATTTACCAAAATTACACAAAAATATCTTGAAATAGTAAATTCATTCAATAAAATTGCCATTGACTTCAATCACAGCCTCCAGACAACTTTGGAATCTCCTGCAACTCTTTTGGATGGTCTCCTTATTTAAGTTGGTGAATGCTGCCATAATCCATTTCTTCAGTTCTGCTTTGATGTTTCAAGGAGTTTTGGTGGTTTTTTGCTCATTTGCACCTAACACATAATAATCAAGGGTGTTATAATCTGGGGAGTTAGATGGTGAGATGTAAGGGGTGGATGTGGTTGCAGAAACTGTCTAACAGCTATGACTTGTGTGGTATGGTGCAGAGTCCTTTTGCCAGACATTCTTCCAGCAGCTATCCTCCTGACACAGGACAGCACTACCTCCTCAAAGCACTTGACGTAAGCCTCTGTGTTGAGTCTGAGGCCCTCACCAACAAATTCAGGAGCTTGTTTCTTATCAGAACAGTCAGAGTAAGTTTTCCAATCTGCTGTACCTTCGTAATCACCATTAGATTCGTCCAACTCCTTCTGAATCCTCTGCGCTGTCCTCAGATTGACACCCAAACACTCGGAAATGTTCATATGGGAGCTTCCAGCATGAATGTCAAGCAGTACAGCATGCCATTTCCAAATTTCTGACAGAGTGAATTGTGTCATGGTGCTCTTTTTCTCACAGATGGTGCCCAACTGACCCTACTATACTGTGCAGTCAACAAAAACAAACAACACACATGTGTGAAATTAAAAATATAAAATTGCTTCAAATTTACTCATTGCACCCTCTCTGTGGGTGTGCACGCATGTGTATATATATATATATATATATATATGTGTGTGTGTGTGTGTGTGTGTGTGTGTGTGTGTGTATGAGATTTTGGTTAACAATCCCTCTTTAATACATGTTTCATTCAACAAAGCTGACATGGCGCTTTTGTTTAGTTTTTTATCATGTATGTAAGCATTTTTATTTCTAACGTTAATGAATGTAAAACTTATATATATATATATATATATATATATATATATATATATATATATATATATATATATAGAGAGAGAGAGAGAGAGAGAGTTGTTTTTATTTAGAAAAATATTCTAATATTTTTTTTATTTGCTTGCCAAGCCTATGCCCTATTAATGTAAAATAAAGTCTACTTTAGACCAAGTTCAGATTTAATTACCTTATTTCATATATCCATAAAAAAAGTGATGCAATGAGTAGAGCATTCGTTTAAATAACTCACCATAAGAATAGTGCTTCCATTTCCACCATTGCCTGAAAATGATCATGGCAACCATGAAAATGAAAGGAAAGAGAAAGGCTTTTTACAGATTTAGAAAATTAAAGCAGTATAAAAAAAAAAAAAAAAGAAGAGAGAGAGAGAGAGAGAGAGAAAAAAAAGTTGAGATGATACCTGATCTCTTCTCCAATATCCATAAAAAGGTCATGTTTTTCATCTTCATTTTCATACAGCCAAACCCACAATTGTTCTTGCTCATCGCTGTCAGTAAAATTAAGGAAAAAAAATAACATGCTGGAAACAGACTAGTCATACCAGAAATGTAGAACCATAATTCTCTTAAAGATAATACATAATTAGAAACTTAATATGGTCCAGATTAAATGACAATTCCATAGAAAACTGCCAAAATAATTAATAGAATTAAATATTTTTTATCTCTTTTATACTAAAAAGTATATGAATATTAATTATAAATTAAATATTATGCTTAAAAATAATACATTTATAATGTTATAAAATAATATAAAATATATAACTTCATGTTTGGGAAAATGATATATAATTATATCCCTGTGAAACTAATTTATCTGAGCTTGTAGATAAACTAAACAAAATCAAATATACAATAGAATTTACTTATTAAATGGAAACAATACTTTACCTTTCCTAGATAACATGCTCCACTGCATTAACAATAGCCTAAAACTAAGTGTCCATCACATATCAACTAATAAAAATGATCACATATTTTTACTGTCACTGTAACAAAATAAAATCTGGAATAATTATCAGATTGTATTTAAGAGCACTCAGAAATTGTAGCCCTCAGTATTTACATGAAGAGGAGAAATATATTGAAATACTTTTAAGCTCCTTCAATACCTTAATTATTTTTATATTCAATATTAGACAAAAAGATTGTAAAATATTTAAAAATAGAAAAGTGGACCTTCCTGACAAGCCCAATGAATATATATATGAATGAATATATATATTGTTCTATCCACAAACTCTACACAACTACAAATAAAAGAATTTATCTAACCTTAGCATAAAATTTGTTACAATTACTTTTAAAGGCTTATTACAGAATAAAATAATAAACTAAAACTTGAAGGAGGAATTTACTCTTATCACCTATAATAATTTCCACAATGAATACCTCAAGGAATTTAAATAAAAGATTATATGAACACAAAAGGGATATTTTACAAAACAACACATTAAATGCATTGGTTATTCACTGTAACAAGATGGACCACAATTTTTATTTAAAAAATGCTACTCTAATTAAAAGAGAAAACAATTTATTTAGACAAAAATGTTTAGAAAGTGCTTTAATTGCTTGGTTATCTACAGTAAATTTGTGTCCAGGATCTTACGTTTCACTTTTCTTGGCAGATCTTCCATTATCACAATGTTGTTTATTTAATAACAAAATTGATGGAAACAAACTAAATAAAATCGACTAAACTATAGACACAATTTAGAAAAAAAAAAAAATTTAATTTAAAATTCTCAGTGTCCCCTTTCCTTGGTGCACGTGTATAGTTGAATAAACGCAAACATTACTTTAGTCTGATGATGTCTTAAAGGGTGAAATGAGTCACATCAAGCTTTTACACTTTGTCATAATTTTTCCTTAACTTTGTAAACACTGACTAAATATTTTTATATAAGCAGTTTATATGTCCCAAGATCTAAGAAGGATGATTTATTAAACAAATATGTTAGATTTTTCATTTAAACCAATGATTAAATATACAATAGGGGGGGTAAATTGAAACCATTATTATAATTACCAGCCTCCCCAAGCAACATTCTGGCGTTTCCTATCAATGCGCTTACACTTAAATCATGCTGAAAGCACTGATTCTTGATCAATCACCAGAGTTAAGCAGTGTCAAGCCTGGTTGGTACTTAGATGGCGGGGGGGGGGGCTGCTTTGGAACCCTGGGTAATGTAAGCAGCCTCCTACAATCCAAAATATGTTCTGGCTTTAAGTAACCCATAAAGGGTTGATAATCCATAAAAGATCAATGATTTGTCCGATAATCTTCCATTTAGCTTAACCCAATTTCTGCTTGTAAGAAAAGTAATTACCTGATTAAGCAATTAATCCTGAATTATTCTAGTTTTATCTAAAATTTGTTGGAACAATTTTCAGCACTTAACCTGTATTTTATGCAATGAAAATGAGGTTAATGAAAAAAAAACAAAAAAATCTCAATAGTCAGAAATTAAGCAAAGTGTTACTGACAGAATAGGTTATTTATTTTGTGTATAATGGCTATGTTATTAGAATTTACTATAGATATGCAGTGAAAACAATTTTACTAAAGAAATACATTGAAAATAATTTATATCTGATTTGTCAAAGGTATTTGCTTATTTCTTGTCTATGTCTTTTTGTTACACATGTGTTATCTCCCTTACACTGTAGCGGTGTCTTCTTTTCAAGGTTTATAAAAAGTCAAAGATGAAGAAAAAAACAACTATAAAAAGAGCAGATGACAACAATAAGTGGAAAATTTATTTAAGGATTCACATGTGAAAACGTAATAATTATAAAAACAACAAAATATATTATCGTTTTTATGGTTAAACTCATATCAATATAAAATTCTACTGTACATAAAGCAGGGGACTGATTTTCAATTGTTAAGTAATAAATTGATCCTCCAACCAAGATTACCACATTAATATATTTGCAAAAATTTAAAAGCTCACAGGTATTTATTTATGTATCTATTTATTTATAATGGTTAATTGAATGACAAAATGAAAAAAAAAAACTATATTATACATTTCATCCTTCCAGAGGACTTCTTCAGATGAAATGTGTAATGTAGGTGTGTTTACCATTTTGTCATTCAATTACCCACTATTAGTTTCATATACAGAGTTGTATATCACATCTTCTATATTTATTTATGTACATAGTTAAAGACTCACATATATTTAGACTCATATGTAAAAACATTCTGCTAATATTAGAATATAAAATATGCCATCACTTTTTAAGGCCTGTATAAATTAATTTTTACTATGTACAGAAAAGCATTGAAAAATCAAGAATAAAGGGAGTGACAGGTATCCGCAATCAAGTTGAGTGTTACCAACAGGATAAGACTATTATATGCATAATATAAATGCATTGCCAATGATTTTAATATAGAAATACATTGTAACTGAGGAAGATTGAGCGATTCATTTTTCTATCAACCTAATGCAGGTTATTTAAAGGCAGAAAATATTTTTAGATGAGATTTTTTTTTTTTTGAGATAATGATTTAGTGATACAATTTTAAATAATTAACCTATAGCTAGGGGAGAAGTGGTGGATTCATACTTTTCCCAACAGTATTTGTGTGTAACTGAATATAATGACCCCAACTGGAATTGGGACTCAGCTATCTGATTAATAATTCCAAGTCATTATCCAATACACCACCCACACATCCAAGCTTACAGCTTATAGCTGCTATTCTTAAGCAGTCATCTATCTAGGTACTGACCAGGTTTGATGTTAACTTAACTTCAGTGATCGAATGGGAACCAATGTTTCAACATGATATGAGCATAAGCCCAGTTGAGGAAGAAAATGTTTGTCAGTGGTCAAGAATTCAGTCCAAACATCTTTCATATAATATAAAATAAAGGTTTGTCAGTTTTTCATCAGTCATAAAAGATACAATCTGGAAGGGTATTGAAGTGCATCACTTGGGATCAAAATGTCGTCGAAAAATCCGAGAGACACTGAAAAAAAAAAAAAAAAAAAAAAAATTGGATGAATAGAAATAAACGTTCATTCACACTAATTATTACAGATATTGATATAAAATTAAGCCACTCAGATTTAGATTAGATATCCATCAGTCTTTGAGAGACAATGGAGTCGTGGTGTGGACATGTTTCAGGTACTGTGTCTTGATTGTTGTTTCATGTCCTCTCAAATGCACAAAGCTTGGGTAGATAGATATGGAGGAGAGTTAATTCTCTTTTTCTGTGCCACTGAAATGGTCCAATGGAAAGGCAAATAGTTCCAGCACCATTGCAAGAGATGCCAGGACATCATGGACTACAATCATAAACTGCATTAATTCACATAAAATGACAGTACAAGAGCAACCATGCACATAATGACACTCAATATAAAATTAATTACATACAACAGTCAATATCAGGCTTTCGTAACCTTTTTTTTTTGCATCACCACTTTCACAGGGAAAAATCTTCCACTGCTCACCTGTATAGTAAATATTTAAAAGCATATTGTGATGGATAAATTATGTCTTGACGGGCATTTTTCCTACCTTGATAAATTCAAGATGGCCAATGTAATATAAAATAAATAAAAGCAATTTTATATGAAATAAAAATTATCCAGAGGTTAGTTCTTAATTTTAGTCGTTCTTGGTCTTCCTTTATCTCATTCATAGAAAGAAAGAAAGAAAAAAAAATAGTTATTTTATCTGAAGAATGTTAATGATGCTTCTGAAAGCTATAGAAAACACCAAAACATTCCTTGTTTGTGGGGACTTGTGTTAGTTCATTTGGGGGTGTCAAATTGTCATGAATTTCTTGCCTTATCTATAATTACAAAAGTTTTTTCTCCAACTTGAAGAGAGACAAGGCAGCATTCAAAGATATTTTCATGCGGCCCGAAACTGGGGGATCAGTCATATTTCACTTCTTTATAACTTTTTTCCATTAAAAGAAATATTTTCAAAATTGGTATCAAATTGTGTGCAATTTATTCATACGTCCATGTCTAGAAGGATTTTTCATTTGGTCAGATAGTGAAAAGTACAGCTTTCAACATGCGCGCAATGTGTCCTTTTATCTCAGAATGTGACCCAGTTATATCGCATTTAGCCTCCATTTTTTTGTTTTTTTGTTTTTTTTCTGGATTCTTTGCATATCACCTTTGAATATATTTTGTTTAGGTAGCATGTATTAAAATGCCTTTTTAATACTCAAAATCCTATAATTGCCCACCATTTTCTGTTCAGTTGCTCATCGCCCACCCAACAGTTGAAATCAACCAAGTTGTGAAACCCTGGTCAATACGAAAAGCCTATATAAGAAAGTAAGCTGATGCCAATTTCCAAAATTTCTTTAATATAAATTGAGCATTTAATGTTTATCTATTAGAGACACTCCTCTAATATACAAATTATAATTACCATTATAGGTGAGTTTTGGTGCTTGTCAATCTAGGTAACCAGAGAATTTAAAACTGAACCATTTATTTAACTTCCAGTTAATATAACAGCTTCCCTGCACCTTTTTTTATATAAATATTTCCATGGCAATTGTGCTGATGAGCTTTCCTCTTTGGTACTTTGACTTTACAAATATTTTACAGTTCAAATATCAGTTTCATTCATTATATTCCATTATGCACAAATACTCTTGGGAATGCTATGAATCCACCTCTTCTTCCCTGGCTATGGGTTAATTCATAAGACTTGTATCAGTAAATCATAAATCATTATCTCTCTCTCAAAAAAAAAAAAAAAAAAAAAAAAAAATTACAATCTAAAAAATATTTCTGGTTTTAAATAACCTGTAAAGCGTTGATAAGCAGTAGAAAATGTATCAATCAATTGATGAATAAGGTCAGAATGTGATATTCCTTGAAATGCTCAGCCAAACAAGAACAATTTACTCGTATAGATTAAATAAAAGGTTCAGTTTGAAATGCCCTGAAGGTTAGCCAGATTGACAAATATTTGAGGAAGGCTGGAGGGCACAATGGCCAAAATGTTGTGATAATAGCAACAAAGATAAGGATAACCGTCCGGATATAATTGGAATTGGGACTTGGCTCTCCAATTAACATTTCCAAGCCATTATCCATTACTCTACCTGCACATCCAAGCTTACAGCACTTGATATTCCCAAGCAGTCACCCATCTAGGTACTGACCAGGCTAAACACTGCTTAAATATTTGAGCTTAACAACTCCAACCAAACATTTCAATAACAATCATATGCACGGGTGCAGGTCATTATTTAACCTTTGTCACTCTACATCATTCATTAGTATTACTTCTCATTCCACTATATATGGTGGTTTCTCAAATACAAACTGCAGTAGCCTTAATCTTGGTCTAAGTCAAGGCTGTTTTTGCTGTTGCTACAGCAGAATGTGACAACAGAATCATGAAACTTAAATATACTGTTATTTGGTGATTAGAGTCAACTGCAATGCCACAACAAATGCTTTCCTTGGTGAGTGAAGTTGCCTAAAGTGAGTTTAGAGAGTAAGGAGTAAGAGAGTACAAATGAAAAGATTTGAAATTGATGTTTTCTGTTTCACTGAAACAAGCTTTAAACATAAGAGAGCATTATCATCTCCTTTATCGTCTCTCTCTCTCTCTTTATTCCTCAGTGTAACCAAAGGGCAGCTTTGATATATCTTTTCCATCTTTCCTTGTGATCAAAACAGAATAGTCCACTATGAGCGATTGGCAGGCTCTAACATACATGCTAAGAAACAAGCAGAATTATGATAATAATAATAATAATAGTAAGAATCATAAACACATGAAAAATCAAAAGAAAATATTTATTACCTTGAACTCCATCTTTGCTGCTCCCTTTAATCCTACCAACAAGTATTTCGTCCATGTGTGGCCGAAAGACAACATAACGGAAATGAACTTAAAATAAAAAAAGATTTTCAAATTTTAGATATTTAAACAAAATGAACACATTTTCAAATTCATTGAATCAATTCTAGAACAGAAATTATAATAGATAATGCTTTTTAAGCAAACAATAAAAGTCATCATCACCAATTTCTTTATAAAATTACTATCTTGCTAACTGTAAGTATATAGTTTCTCTATACTACTAGCAATATATATCTCCAAACAAGTTTGATTAAAAAGAACCAACAGGGTATATCAGTTTTAATTTTTATTGTATTTTTCCAATTTTGAAGTAAGGTGTTGAATATTGTACTCAAAGTTGTGGATAAACTGTCTGAAATTCATATTTTGTTATTTTCATTCAAGTACTTTCAACTTTTGCAGTCATTATCAAGAACCGATATAGTGTCTGTGTGATAGACTTCCTGATATTCTTTGGGAAGCTGGACATTTGAAATGGTCTAGCATGACATCATGTGTCATTGGGAATGAGGCTGCACAAAAAGAATGTCACTTATTTATTAATTTAAATGTTTATTATTATAATACTGATAAAATATGTGCACATTAATTATATCATATGCACTTCAACATATCATTCACAGGAGAAGGTATTTTATTTAATGTTGGCTGTTCATTTTGCATAATAATAATAATAATAGCTTCTAGAGTTTTGAGTCTTTACTTGCATTGGGTGCTGTAGAGTAGAGATTTACTTGAGCCCCCCCCCCCCCCCTCCACTAAGGTTATGACACAAGGTCAGTTTTTAACTTGGGTTTCCAAGTGTTTTCACTTGGGCTGCTGGTCCAAGCTGGTCTTAGCTTGGACAAGCTGGTTTTGGCTTGTCAGAGCCGGGCCAAGCTAGTCGTAGCCATGATACCACCAGCACAGTGACAGATCCCTAGTATGTCGGTGTCATCTACTAGTATTTGTCTTATGTCAATAGTTTTATTTTGGTTGTTCATGATGTGCTGGTTGATGTGTGCATGAATTGCACAAAGTTTCCACAGGTGACAGGTCAATCTACAAGAGAGTGTGGTGCATGTGTGCCCAATGTAAATATTTTATATTGTTTTTCATTATTAGTGTTGGAGATACAATCTTAGAATTTCGGCATATGATGGTGACTTTCCTATTAATGGGTCAACTATATCCATAAGGACACAACTCGGACCGTACAACAGTCCAAACAATGTAAATAGTGAAAGTAGTTACAACAGATACAAACAGCAGGAATAGGCAGGATAGATACAATTTCTCAGAAATATAGATAAATGGATTAAGACTTTTCCCAAGGGTATTTGCATGTAAGTGGATGTAACAAACCTAACTGGAATTCAAACTCAGCTCTCCAATTTCTCATGTCTAGTCATTATTCATTGCACTTGACTACTAAATATTGGGGGGGGGGGAGCATGTAAAATTGTTTTTAATTTTCTAATTAACTTTTGCAATGATCTACATACAGTTTATGCACACTGTCTAAATTCTTTGAAGTTTTAACTAACACCTCATATAATATCGACATTTATCAATTATGTAGTGGAAATGGAAGGCCTGGATTACAATAAAAGAAACATTGAATTAGCTACATTCAATATGCTTGAATTATTTCAAACTATTGATTATTATAGATATTGATATAGACAACACATCAGCCAAGTACCCTCTGGTTATCATCATTGTTGGACTATTATAGGATATCTGCTGTGTTATTTTTTGTCCCTGTGATGCCAGTAACACATGCTTAATCAACTCGTACATCTACTAATCTACTGTCCTGAAGGACATTGGTGGTGTATTTTTTATATTCAGTGTCAGGTTTTGATATTTGGCAATCATGCCAAGTTCATACTGCTTTTTGTATTTAACTTTGGAGAGAGAAATTGTTGATATACTTTAACACTCTCACTGCATAATTAAACTTCATAGTTATTCCTGTAATGATGTTAATTATCTACCAAAAAATTTAAAAAAAATATCTACTCAACTCACAGCATAAGGAGAGGTTGTTTTTTTTTTAAAATGTGTGGGGTAAATCTACTTACCACAGGGTTATTTTGAACTATTGTTCTCATCTTGATGACAATAAAAGTAGCACTAACTTACCTAGCCACAGGGGAAAAAAATGCACATAAAATTAACAGTGTATCAGTTAAGTATCATATTTATGGAAAGTTGTGCACAGGCAAGTAAATAATCCTTCCTAAGGAGAACAGTGTTTTGCGACTAAAGATGCATGTATACACATTATAAGAAAGGTGATGATTTGCCAGGAAGGAGCAGTGATATGCATTGATATCGAGGATGAAAGAGAAAGTTGGCAGAATTCAGGCAATGGTTTAGTAGACACCATTAATGACAGAGTTGTGGTCCACTAGATGACAAATCAAGAAATTGCTGACTGGTTTAACAGATGGGTATTAGAGAAGTTTGTTAAACTTAAGCTATAAATTATGCTACCAGTTCTGATTATTAAAAACTAAAAATAAAATAGATAAAGATTTTGAAGTTAATACAAACTTTTTGCAAGGTCAACAGAGTGTTCCTAAATATTTATTATACTGTCATATATGTTTGGAATGTATTTTTCTTTAATAATTAAAATTAAAAAGAAATTAAAATTATTTTTTCTTTAAGCAATTAATTTCTCTGTGAAACTAGTCCTGGGTATGACAATAAACTACATCTGGCAGCAAGGCCTCTGATTGGGAGATTGGAGGTTTTCATGAGCATGGAATCACCTTTTAATTGCTATTGCTCCCAGGTCCACCCTGACCTGGGATAGTAGCACCTGTCAGTGCACTATCCATGGACAAATATTGAACCCCAAACAATATGAAAATATAAAAATAATTTTTTATAGTAAAAATACCAGCAATACATTTTTATATATAAAAAAAGTACCAATGATACATATTTATAGAAAATTTAGCAAGAATACATTTTGTAGCAAAATACCAACAATACATACTACTTGTAGTTGAAGCCATTAAACTATGTTCAAAATATTTAGATTTTGGCATTAAATAACCCATAGAGGTGTTGATATGCAAAAACAAAATCTGATAACATGAAAGAACTCTTTCTGGACATTAATTCGTATAATATCCGACAATTTCTTAAAAGAAATCAAAATACAACTTCAACAAAACTACAATTTAAATCATACATATGGCCGCCTCTTGTATTCATGTCCACACAAATATGTATATCATTTACTATGTATTCAATTGTGAAAACAGAATAACATTTTTATTATTTCAAAGCTCCCAAGAAAATTAAATTTAGAAATTTAGGCATTTAATGACCCATAAGGAGTTGATATACTATTAAAGAAATCAACCATTCTCTGTGAAACAAACAGAAAAAACACACCTGAGCACCAGTTTTTTCCTATGCCATCAAATATGTTACATTTTGACTTACCAACTGTGTGAGAAGCACCATCCCCAGGAAACAAATAACTGTCTTTGATCTCGATGAGATCCCATAATGCAATGCACAAACCAACATTATGGACAACCTAAAATCAACAATTAGATTAAATTTCAATTTTATAATATCACGTGTACAAATACTGATAGTATTCTTTACAAAAAGTCATTACGCAATTAAAAAATTTCATTTATTAGGCATACAAATAAATTATCATGTGCAAGTTTAGATGGTTATGAAAAACCGTTTTTTGTTAATCAGCAACTTTGACAAGAGTTACCTCCCTTACATTAATTCTATGTTAGCAATTGGAAAATTAGTAATTCATTTAAAAACATTTCGAAGTCACTTCGGAAAACAAACAATCCAAAAAAAAAAAAAAAAGAAAAAAAAAAGTAAAATTCAATCAACCTGAACAATTTATTTGTTTTCGATCATTTTTTTTTTTAATTTTAATATTTGTTTGAAACTATGTGTATACGAATATGCAATAATTATTATTAAACTTTTTATTTATTCGTACACAACTGAACCCACAACTCAAACTGTCACATAAACTTTAAATGATGTGACAATCAATCAGTAAACAGACTTGTAATCTGCATTATTAAATGATGTCTAGAAGAGCATTATTGTCACAAAAATATTTTCTTTTCTTTTATAATAAAATCAAAAGCAGGGCTGTAGCAGCTGGGAGGGGGGAGATTTGCTCCCCACAAAGTTTTTACCAATTGTAAAATGTTTTTACATGGTTTTATTTTAATAAAATAAAAGAAATAAAAATTCATCAAAGCAAGGAGGTAATGGACCCCCCCCCCAACCTTTTTCTCTGTTACGGTCTTGGAAAGCAGGCTATTGTTTATTTACTTCTTCAGTAAGTCATCCACTTAAATTTTTGTTAAAAAAAAGAAGAAAAAAAAAGATACTTACTTTATTGGCAAATTTCTTATTGAGGGCATCAATTGTTGCTTCGGTGAAGTTTATATGAAAAATATGCGGCATTATACGCACGGTATCTTTCATCTCCGCCAAGACAAACATAGCCGGAGTTTTTCATCAAACAAAAACACGGAATCACGAAGCAATTGAAAATTCACTGTGTGTAGAGAGTGTATACTGTTAAAAAAATAAATTTATTAATTATAAATACAAGTGCATATTTTTAAGTTTTCTTTTTCGGGGGGGGGGGGGGGGCTAAAAAAAAAAAAAAAAAAAAAAGAGTCTGCTTCCTCCGTGTCAGAAATATGGGCCAGAAATCTTTAAAAAGATAAACTAAAATAAAGATGTCAATGTGTGCCATAAAAACTGCTTCTATGACATCACGATGAAAAATGATTATCAAAAGTTGAAAAATAAATTATAAAAAATTTCGATTGTGTTTTTTCATCGGTTCGAACGTAAGATCAAAGCCAACATCACTAATTTGCTGTTAAGTTTTTTACGGCAATATTTAAAACAAAAAAAAAAACGTCGTATCAAATGAACAGTTATGCCTTTTTTGACACCGATATTACAGTACTGTACACTTGACTCCCTCAGTAATGTTTTTAAAAGCGATGATTAAAATTTTATTAATCACATGAAAGTGGATTTATTTTACATTTTCTTTATTCTTGAGATTTGACAACAAGCATAAGTTTAATAAGTTTTTTATTCAATAGTAAACACTATTGAATAAAAAAACTTATTATCACAGTTAATGGTAAATATAGTATTGCAGTTGGTTTATTTTTCTTTTGAATAAAACGGATTTCTTTTCAGACTTATTTCTTTATAAAATGGTAAATAAATATCAGATTTAGTTCACACCTTGTAATTAAACATTGCCTGGAGAATAAAAAAAAGTGTATATTCAGTAATAGCGGTGTCAAATGAATAGCTGTCCTTTTTTGACACATCGTTTTTGTGAGAGAGGGTACCAGGGTTACATTGCCAGGCTTCTTTATCACCGTTTTTTTTTTTTTAGTTTCCTAAAAACTTTAGCAATCTACTAAAAATAACAGGTGAGTAACTTAATCGAAAGACTAGTTACGATGTAATTATTTATTTTCAGTGAAGAGGCTATATTTCATGTCCAATAAGCGATCTCTCAATACAATAAATTATTATCAACAATTCAGCCACAGTAATAGTCTTCCATTTTAAAGTAAAAAATCTTTTTCTTTAATTATTTAGGCTTGAACACTAAAACACCAACTGCTGGTATTTGTAGCACGCATAATTATCTCAGTCACGAAACGGACTTCACACATAAAACACAGATCGAACCGACTTCAAGTGCCATGGTCCTTCTTTTTTTTTTTTTTAGAATGTGTGCAATACGTGATTATGGCTCTCCACAACTTCCTATCCTTTGTAGCTTTTGTATGGCATGTCTCCCACTCCACGTTCTGCCATCCATTCAACAACACAAAGCGGGTCAAGTAAGTGGCCCGCTGTCTTCATGTACGCTCTGCATTCGATATGTCTCGTGAGTGACAAATTCTCAAAGCCCGCCTTCCTCATTTAGGTGTCCAAACAATTTCAGCTGTCCCTTACTGATTCTGTGTAGAAGTGCTTTTTTAGTTTTTTGTTTCCATTTTCCGTAAGGCTTCTTTGTTTATGAGCTATTTCCATGGTATTCACAACAAACATCTTTCTGTAGAACCAAATCTCTGTTGAATTGCTTTAAATCTTCTCTTCATTTGTGAGGAAACTGTCAAGCATTCACTACCATATAGGAGAAATTATATTCAGTTCAACATTTGTTTCTGGCGATATTTTCCGGTTTCTTGGTACTTTGCTTAGCTTTTGGAATTCATTTTTTGCTATTTAAGCATTCGGATTTCAGCGTCGCATTTCCACTCGTGTTTTAAAACACTTACCAGAAACTTATTGAATTGACTACCGACAGTAGTACACTAACGAATTGGTGGAATGAAACTTGCTAACTATCGCACTACAGCAGGTGTCCATTCTTTAACAAGCTCACAAAAAAGGGTTTCAAATTAATTTAAAAAAATCTATTTTGTTTAAAAAAAAAAAAAAAAAATGTACATAATTTCTCTCTAATAAGTAAAAAGAAGGTAATTTAATGAAGGAAAGATTTTTTTAAAATCTTATTAAAATTTTACAATTTAAAATTTAAAAAAAAATCATAAAACAAAATATCGCTATTTCCTAAATTTTAAACAAGCATCCAATGATTACGAAACTGTCTTAAGAGCTGTTAACAATAAGCGACAGATATTTAAAAATCAGTTCTCAAAAGTAACTGCGTTTTTTGAAAACAATGATTGAATATTTATAGTTCTGTGAAAGTAAAAATTTAAATTGTATACTAAAACTGCAATTATTACTTTTTTTTTTTTTTTTTTTTAGTAACATAACAATCTGTAAGAAGGGGAGAAAAAAGGAAAACTAAAACGTGTTTGAATAACAAATATTACTTCTCGATTAAAACAAAGGTTCCCCATATAAAAAGGTATATTTACCCTATCCGCCGAGAGAAAAAAAAAAATAGATCCTTTCAATTTATCAACATACTCGCACGGTGTTTTGTTTTTTGTTACACTGTGTAAAGTTGATAGCACGTGTTTATTTTAATCGTACACTAACTAACAGCAAACTCGCGGAAATATTTCATTGCGGGCTTGATACTTCCGGGAATACTAAAACTAATTCCGGTTAACTTTAGGACAGTTAACCTTCTTTAAAATGTGCTAGTCTTTAAGTTTTTAAATAAACAATGTACAGTTTCCTAGCTATTAACGTTAGTAATTATCGAATATATATATTTTTTTAAATACTAATTTTATTTTCTTCATTGTTTATCTTTTCGTTTTATAACAGAAATTTTTTTTTTTCATTTAAAAAAACGGTTTCGCCTTTTGCATATAACCTTTCTGTCCCATTTAAAATGCATTACTTCTTTTGCTAATTCATGTCTATTGTTAATTACTCTTAGTCTTCGTAGCATTGGAAAATTCCGTTTTTTTATTGCTTCAAAAGTGCCCATATTATGCAATAATAAACGTGTCGGTAATAATTCTGTTACATGGGGTTTATTTTTCAATAAATTTCACGAAGGCTAGTGTAGTGACTTGGTGTTTGTGTACAGTTTTTTTTTTGTATACCCACCATCCCAATGATTAGATTAGATTTTTAAGAGAAGAAAGCCAATAATTTTTTATTATTAGTTTTTATAGAAGTTATTTAAAGCGGAGAGGGGACGATTTGTTTACAACTTTACTGTACATGCACTTTAAAGGAAGAACTTAGAAACGAGTCCGGTTTTAATTTTATTGCGGTTTATTCGGAAAATGGAATTAAAAATAAAATCAATAAATTTTAAATTCAACGGTTAATAATTCTTTCTTAACAGCTAACAACAAATAAATAAAAACGTTTATTTTCCTTAAAGAGAGACGGAGGAGAAGGATTATTATTACAAATAATAAATAATTATTTGTCATTTTTTCCCCTGTGATTTAGAAATTCAACTCGTTGCTGTTCGTAAGAAGAGTTTTGTTTTTAATTAAAAAAGACGTCTGAAGAATCGAACAAAGTAAAGTTTAAATATCGTTTTCGAGAGTGAAACTTATTTTTTTTAAATTTCAATTTTTTTCCATTTCAACATCTGTTAGATTATCTTTGGTATGGACATTCAAAAAGGAAATAATTCTGAATTACTGGATTTGACTACCTTTTCCTATCTGGAATTTAATATATGATAAATAACTCTTAATTTCAAAATATTCAAGAAACACATTGAGTGCGATTTTGATATTTTATGGTATCAAACAGGTACAAAAATAATACACGAAATAAAATAAAACCAATTTATTAATTAATTAAACTCAAGTATCATTTGACAAAAAATGATTATTTGTAGTATAAAAAAATAAAATTATTCATTTTGTTAGTTTCATAAAATAGTATAAAATAAAATATATTCTTAAACTATTGATTACATAAGGTTAAAGATAATTTATTTTTAGACATAAATACCAATGTCTTGATTATTGCACTGCTGGTGTTCTGTAATTTTCAGTTTCTTTTTAATTTTTATTTTGAATACTCCGCGCGCTTTTTAATTCAGAGTGTGATTATGCATTTTTTAAGTTAAAAAAAGTAATTACTTTTACAAAATCCAGTTAATTAATCTTTTAATCTAATAAATGACTTCGAAACATATCTCTAGGATGAATATCTGATTTTCAGATTTTTAAATTTGTTGTTAACGTTTTTCGTCTATGATAGTGGTTCGATAATTAACGAGTGAGTGTGCCAAATCATTTGTTTTAAAAATGCCTAAAAAGGTATAAACGTTTTACTTATATACGGAAATTAATCTTTTTCTTAGTTCGGATTAGCGTTAGGGCATTATCTCTCAAATAAAATCAAAATTTAAGTTCAAAGAAGCCATTTAAATTATTTAAAATGCGTTTGTCGGTTTTTTTTTATGGCGTCTCTGGAGTGGCGGTACCTTAGATATAATTTATTTTTATTATCTACTACCCGAGAAGCTGCCCTTTGGGCGGACTTTAGACCAGTTCCTTCAGCCTTTTACCTTCAGCGTCTATGTAAAAGTTATAAGAATTTAGAAATAATAAAATTATTTTATTCGACACCTTAATTCGGCATAATCTTTCTTCGTATATACAACCTATCTCCTATATCATAGTTTGTTTAAATTCATTTTGCTGTTTTGTGTGCAATTTTTATTTTATTTTAAAATCACCATTCTTTATCCCTTCATATAAAGTCACTCTTAAAGGTAATTAGGAAACCTGAACTATGTAATAGTTCGAATACGTAACAATACGCGTGCTAGAAAAAGAAAAAAAAATGTATGAGCAACGTTTTAATTACGGTTTTTAATTAGATGATATCGATTGCAATTGCGACGAAAAGCAAAATTAAAATTAAACCTTTAACAAAGAATTGTATTTAAAATCTTTCATTCTGTTCGATATTTAAATTTAACTTTAAATGTGTTATTTAATTTTAAATCTCTTGAAATTACAGTTAATTACTACCTATTACTTCAGATTGTTTATAAGTCGCCGAGATCGAAAAACGGACGGACGGACATATGTACACTGTGCTTTATTTATATAGGTTTATTGACATCATTTACAGACATAGCTGAAGAAAAATATTGTAGTCATGTCTTAATGAACAAGAAAATGTCTGAAGTTGTTTTGAGTTGTAAATAAACAGTATGGTGAGTCTTGGAGAGAATTGGCTCTTCTTGTAGCACGATTTTTAAAAATCTCGTCACCGAGACCAATGTGCTTGTGGGATTCGTTGGAGTGTGAGTTCAGTCCTGAGTGTACCAATATTGTGGCCTTGTGTCTGACAAAGTTAAACTTAGTGAAATAACTAAGAATTTACATTGTGACTGAGGGAGTTGTGTATATTACACTGGAACCAATGGTCAGTGTTCAAACCCATCAAAAGATCAAGATTTCAAATGCTGATATTTTTTTTGATTTTTTTAGCGATCTTTAACCTTCGCGCCAGCACAAAAAAAAAAGTTTTTCTCTTTATTTTAACTATCTTCACTCCTCGGCAATGTTTATTGTTTAAAAAAGCGATGAGTAGAATTGTAATAAAATCTTGTTTATTTGCAAGAATATTTTTATGACGTTCTCTAAAAAAAACTATTGAAATGCAATGCAATATTTATCATTTACCAATTTATAAAGAAATAAATATGAAAACAATTTTTCATTCATAAATTTATAAACATTTACTAAGTTATTAAAATATATGTGCCAACTAAACGGAAATCCTGATTACCATTTTGTAAAGTTCGAATCGACTGGCAATTCGCCGATGTTTTGTCAACCATTCCAATAAACAGTCTAATAAATAAATAGTGTTTATTATTTCTGTTGTCATTTCTCAAGAACAAAGAAAATGTATGAATTCATTTTGATATGTTTAAGTTTTATTAAAATTCTAATCCTCGCTTTTAAAAACAAACATTGCCGAGAAGTGAAGGTAATTAAAATAATAGCGGTGTCAAGGGAAAACTATCCTTGACACACCATGTTTTTCTTTGCGGGCACGAATGTTACAGATTGCCTTTATTATTATTATTACAAGGTTGCGATGCCCTCCCCACTTGGAAAAGTGGTACAACACATCTTTCTCTTCTCATTTTGGGTTCAACTAAAAGCCAACTAGTGGCCTGCACCTGTGGCTTTGTGTCAGGTTAAGCAAAATTTGGTAGGTACATACATTCACTGCTTATACAGGGAATTGCTGTTCAACAAAATGATTTTAGCTTTTTTTTTCGTTGCGTGTCCATTTCCGTGTCCCGACATTTTGAAATCTTTACATTGAAATTTCTGGGGCCCGTAATGAGGAAAGAGGGTTTCGAGTGTTTGACACTCACAGGATATATTGAATGCAAGAGGGACAGAAGAATGAAGCAAGTAACCTTCCAAACGAGCTTGTGTAAATGGATAGCGGAATAGAGAGTGGGAGAGATGTCGAAAAAAAAAACCTTACTAAGAGCTACAAAGGACGTGAAATTGTGGCGAGCCATGATCGCCTAAGACCCGAAGGGAAATGGCATATAGAAGAACAAAAAGGAAAATAAAAGAAGATTTGGAAGTCGTTAATTGTCCTTCCAATAGCATGGAAAATATGGTAACTTATTGAAACTTTTTCCGTTGTTTCTCGTATTTTACTACGATCGTCACCCCCACCTCAGGTATATTTTTTTCAGTTTTCCATCTATGTCTCCCTCCAAATATGCTACGGCCTCTCAGAATGTCATATGACGCATGTTAAGAATGCCTTATTTAAATGGCAAGATTTATTTGTAAGTTTAACGAGGCAACCTATTTTGTGTATTAAACAATTGCATCTGAAAACCAAACTAGTTACATTCAATCATCATCGATCAGGTCTCGAACTACCACCAGTCATGATGAATGGATGACTCCTTAGGGAGGCCTGGTGCCTTGAAAGATTATTGGGCCTTAAACTAACCCAGACCTCAAGTGGAACACGCGCATTCCTGATAAAAATGTAGGAAAAATAGTCGGTTCCCTGTGAGTCAGTCATGCGTGATACACGCTTAGGCGATCATGTATCTTTCGATACGAGGCAGATTTTTTTTCCCGCAGTAGGTTGCCATTTCTTTCTGCGGTAGGCCAGTTGCCATCCAAGGCTATAGAACCCGGTCTGTTCTGCTATTTACCCAAAGCTGGGGGGAGAAGAGAGGGATTCATACCTTTCTCAAGGGTATTAGCACGTAAGTGAATGTAAATCCGAGCCGCTATCCATTACTATTCCACTAAGTACCTGACTCCTCGTGTTATCCTCGATCTTTACAAGAGCCGGTTCAGGTTTAAAATGGAGTACTGCTATCATATTTGGACAGGAAACTGCGCAGTCCTCACTTTCTAGTCTCGATAGAATCTAAAAGCGTCTTAACGTCCCTGTGCGGGGCAGATTATTTTCCACCCTCCAAACCCTCCCTGACAGACGGGATTTTGCAAGCCTCACACTCAATCGCTACTTCCATGGAAAGTGCTCAGAGGAACTGCATTCCTTAGTTCCGCTACTTCTAACCTTCACGGCTAGGACCCGCCACTCACACTGTAACAAACCACCCTCATTCCCTCCGTATTTCATTGGTGAGAAGTAAGTTCCACTCAAGAAGCTTCCTCCCGCGAATCACTGCTCTGTGGAACGGACTCCCAAGAGAATATTTCCCTGATCATTACAATCTTAATCTGTTCAAGTCTAGGGTTAACTTCCCCATCTATCTGCATATACTGTGCCTCTTACTCTGTAACCCTCTACCTTGAATGGCTCTGGGCCTTGTACAGGGCGAACCTCACTGTAGTATATACATATATATATGTCCTGAGAGTTGTTAGTATCTGAGCTCAAGAAAGAAGACAATTGTGGCATGATAATAATTGAGCTGAAACATAAAGGAACATTTCCCAAAATGGCAGGAATGAAGAAAGTGATAATCAGTTGTAGATGGAATTCGAACTCGGTTCGGGGATTAAGATTAACACACACACACACATACACACACACACGCGTCCGAGAATATTCACTATCATGTCGACTCCAGCATATGGCCTTCTAACTTCCAATTTGAATCTTCTGGGTTTCTAAGTTTTTCGTATTTGTTATTGTGTCTGAATGAGTGTGTGTCTGTGTGAGTGATTTTGGAAGGATGACTGTTTTTCATACTTTTATAATCCCGCAATTTTTTCGTCCAGTTAACTGATGTTACTGCCACATTTAGGTACTGTGGGGGGTTTTATTACTAATCTTATTTTGTTTTGTTTTCTTGTAAATAGTTCATTTGTTTTTGTAAATATACATTGGGGTTTTTTAAATTGTTATCCCCCCCCCCCACTGACTTTGTATTGTACATATGGGGACTAGTTAGATTTTCATAGAGAATTTGAGGAATTATGGTGGATGTAGTAAGAAAGGTATGGAAGAATGTGTTGTTTTGGTGCTAGGACTATTGTTGGTATGTTTGGGTCAGTGGTTGTGACTAGCTAAGTTTTTAGTTTAAGACAGATGATGACCGTCCTTCCCCAACCCCCCTTTTTAGGCCTTGTGCCACATTTTGTATATGTTTTTTAATATATGCAAATAAATATCTTCTGGGTTTCTAAACCTGACGCGCCGTCGAGAAGGAAACCAACCCGTGACTCAATGAATACCAAGGACCTGTTGAAGATTAACATCGTGGAGGGAATGTCTAATATGAACCATCTGACCCGAATGTACAGTCGCTTCCGCGGTCGCATCGAGACTATCGTCAAGGCTAAAGGGAACTGACAACCTTTGTACTGTTTAATTTGAACATGTGTAAAAACGTTTTATTTTAATATACTGGTTCTATATTTTGAGCATCTTTGTTTTTATTCGTTCTCAATTACCTGGCTTACTCTATATATGTGTCTGTGTATGCATGCGTGGGTGTCAATACACTTTTCCCACTTATCATCGGGTAAGTAATTTTAGATGACCTTTTCTTTCTTCAAATGCTAGTAGGCTTCATCAAAGGATCTTCCTCTCCCACAGTATTACCACTGTGACCAGCAGAATGACAAAAGAGCAAATAATTAAAAAAAAATATCATCTCATATTGAAATTCTTAAGAAGGCTTCATGTTAATAAAAAAATCTGAACCTCGCTTCATGCTTAAAATAGGCTTAATTTTGGAACTAATCTGAGCCTTGTCATGCACATTAAAGCTTTATCCCAATTTAAAAAAATGAGCCTTGCTTTATGCTTGAAATATGCTTAATTTTTTAACTAATCTGTGCCTCGTCATTTTCATAAGCTTCATGCTAATAAAAAGTTGCGCTTTGGTTCATGCTTAATTTTTGTACCAATCTGAGCCTTGCCATGCTTATAAGCTTCGTGTAAATTAAAAAAATATTAGCCTCGCTTCATGCTTAAAATATGCTTATTTTTTTTTAACTAATCCGAGCCTTGCCATGTTTATAACTTTCACGGTAATGAAAAAAGTGTAAGTCTATATACATATAGAGTGTAAGTGAATATACATATTTTATTGAGCTAGAGTGAAAAGAGATTAAGCCCCATTTAAACAATTAAATTCAAGCAACTGTAGATTAATGGTAACTAGCTAAAAATAAACGCTCTTAAACGAATAATTATAAAGAAAAAAGAATTAATTAATAATAAATACGATGAATTTTAAATAGGTCTTTACTCTTTATCCTTAGAATTCAATCTTAAATACCATATATCTGGTTACTCTCGTCTAAATGTTATACTAAACCCCTTCCCCAATTCCATATATTCCTTTTTTTAGTAAATTTAAATATCTTGTCCACATATTATATGGATATTATTTACCATTCTGGTTTAAAAAAAAAATCTTATTAACACAATTTTGAGTCCGACGTTTAGATTCTAGGATTATCGTATGTAATGGTATATAAGACGCCCTATTTATTTTCATGGTTGTTATAAATTCATTAAATTCTAATGTTTGAGAGGAAAAAAATAAACAATAAACACGTGGATCTAATACAGACTTACCACATGTCACGGTTTGGCCAGTATGCCCCCGATTTCAGGAGTCTGCCCTATATTTCGAGCATCTTTGTTTTTATTCGTTCTCAATTACCTGTATTATCAATATTAATGTCAGTCCCAAAGTTCGAGGACTGTTGCGTCATGAATTTTACTCAAGTGTATGCTAAAAGCTATAATAACAATTGAAAATTATATCGGTTTGTAGCTTATGGTAAGCCTAACCTTATATGTCGTTAAATTAATAGTTTATCCATATCATAAAGATGGCGGTATCTTTTATGGCGTTACTTAGTTTTTCACATGTTAGACTTTTAATATATTCTTTCCCATTTATTTAATATAGTTTAAGCATTTACGCGTCTGTATACCCTTATATTCTGACTCCTGCCTTTCTTCTCTTTTTTTTTTTCTAGATTTAACAGTTATGGTCTTTTATTTGCGTTATTCATTGGAACAGTCTACTATTGATTGTCATAGACGTTCAAGTGTAATCCCCAGTGTAAGAAAAGAGAAATAACCATAGACACTAATAATTACAGACATTACAGTAAAAAAATAATAATAATACGTACATATACACGTAGCCAAGTATAAAGTAAAATTCCGCGAATAATTTTCTCTATTTTATTAATCTATTTTTGGAAAACTTGAATCTTCGTACCCGCAAAAAAGCAGAGTATCAAAAGGATTGATTTTGCATTGGCACCGCTATAATTTTAACTTCCTTCACACCTAGGCAATGTTTGTTGTTTAAAAAAAAACTATGATTAGAATTTTAATAAAACCTAAAGATCTGATGAAAGTGAATTTATACACTTTTTTTTTTTTTTTTGTTCTTGGGAATTTACAAAACATTAAACGCTATTTATTAGATTATTTACAACAATATATTTATATTTACAACATTCTAAAAACTAATACAATTAAAACTAATGCAGTATTTATCATTTACCAATCTATAAATAAATAAATATGAAAACAATGTTTTATTCATAAATTTATAAACATTTACTAAATTATAAAATATGTGAATCAACTATAGAAAATTCTTATTATTTACCGTTTTCTAAAGTTAGAATCAATTGGCAATTCGCTGATGTTTTACCAACAATTTCAGTAAACAATAAATAGTCTAAATAAACAATCTAATAGTGTTATCTTTGTTGTCAATTCTCAAGA
>OZ038501.1:51659409-51669409 GCA_964036315.1 Acanthosepion esculentum
ATAAATGCACGATAAACGTCTTCCAAAGAAAGGTATGGAAGAATGTGTTGTTTTGGTGCTAGGACTATTATTGGTATGTGTAGGTCAGTGTTTGTGACTAGCTAAGTTTTAATTTAAGACAGATGATGACCGTCCTTCCCCAATCCCCCTTTTGGCCTTGTGCCACATTTTGTATTTTTTATATGCAAATAAATATTGATAAACGTCTTCCAGGTATGTAAATGATTATACTTTAGCAGACATGTTTTTTTTGTTTCTGTTTTTATTTAAATATATTGCAATAATTTAAATATCTTGTTTGAAATTTTGATTTTAGTTTTAATTGTAAGAAAATAGTATAAAATTAACTGTAAAAAATATTTGTTGTCTACATAATGCAGGTTTTAATTCGCGAAACCTAAGGTTTAAAATGAATTTTTAAAAATGAAAAAAAAATTTCTTGAAGCTTTCATTTTAGCTTTAATTGAAAGCTAAAGGATTAAATTTACGATTTCCAGTAAGCAAAATACTCTGGTGTATTCCAAACTAAAACTATATTCACTGGAATCGATTTTTGCTAAAATAGCTGATAAGCGCACTTTTTAGTCCTCTTTCATCGCAATGTAATTCACTGTATTAAAAGATCTTCCAAAAATAAAATATACTTTTCTGAAACTATATTTGAGGAATATTAGCTGATTTAGAGTATAATTAATCTGATTTAAAACAAATATTATTTACTTTAAGTATAAAATAACACAGAAATACATTTTTAACACAAACATTAGCTATGTTTTTAACCGACATCGCCATGTTTTACGTGATTGACGAGGTGATGACATAACTGATTGTTGTTCTACGGAGACTTTATCTGTAAAACATAATTTAAGAAAATGACGTGAGCGCCTTTTTTTATATAATTTTTAAGTACTCAGTAATCTTAAAAATGTTGGAAAATTTTCTCCGTAATTTAATTTTAGGAATGTTGACTTTAAATTTACTATAATCATCGCTCTTATTTTCTGATAATGTTGTGTATGGTCACCCATACTTTCAAAATGGACACAGTTATACACATAAAAAAGATTAAAATTATTTTAAAAATCTTAGTGAGTGATGATTTGTATTAAGCTTTTCACTTTTTGATTAGCAAATATAGTTTTCACTTAATAACAATATCACCTAACGCGATCAATGTTTTGCAGAATGTTTAATAGATTTGAAACTTCATAAATTATTATAATTAAAATGAAAACAGTTCTTGTAAAAATTCATTAATCATCGAAAAATGTTTTTCTTGAGAGGATAATGTCCTTAATATATATCATTTATAAAAGCAATTAAAAGCTTATCTAATTAAATAATGTTAGAGTTTTATTGAACTTTTTATTTTACTATTCGGAGCGGATTTTCTGGATACCAGTAACTGTTAAAAAAATAATGGATGATTTACATTCTCCAAGGATTCCTGCTTTTAACTAATAAAAACAAATGTTGCGATCAGAATTTAATTTCTCCAGATTTCATGAAATTAAGTGGAAGTAACAGATGTTAAAAAATATTTTTACCAAGATTTTCTAAAAATAATAACCTCAAAAACAATTTCATTCATTTGCGAATAAGTCCTGAAAGTATCATTAAAATCTGACAATTATTTGATTTTTGCAAGAATTTTACTGGAAAATGGAGCTAACATTTCAATAGATATCTTTAGTATAACGCTGACCAAAAATAAAAAACAAGATTTATTACTAAAATTTCTAATTTGATAGAAAGGATTAAAAAGTTTAATAGAATATTAAAACATAACTTTGTTTTTGTTGCTTAGCATAAACATTCTGGCGATAAAAATTGTTTTTATCAAGTTTGGGGCCTTTTCTCATGATGGGTATGCTCTTTTTAGCGAAAAAGAGGAGGTGCCTATAATTATTTGAATTTTAATTTTTGTCATTTCAAGTTTAACTGTTATAGAAATCTAGGATTAAACAAAAACTATTTTATTAATCATTAATGAATACTTAACAGGATTTATAAAATATTACTTACTTTTTCATTAAAATATACTGAAAATACACGTTTTCAGTACGTACCACTAAAATGGATGCGTTTTTTCTACCTTTTTTTTCATCAAAGCAAAAAATCACTAACCCCAGTTTTAAAATATTTGCCTAAAATCCGGGAACTATTCGATACAAATTAAATTTTCAGTACTTATTTATTAATAACTTGTATGCTGAATAGGTTATTTTATTAGAAAACCTGGTCGAAATATTGGGGACGGGGTTGATTTACCCCTATTTTCGATATTTCGAGCGTTCTTTTTAATTTGGTGGGTGTTCGTCAATTCTTCTTCTTTTTTTTTCTTTTTTTTTTCTTTTTTTACAGTTATAAAGAGAAATCTCTGAAAATATTATTTCAGTAAAAAAAGATTATACAATATCAAGTGTGGACTTACGGAAAATTCGTCCTGAATCTTATAAAAAAATAATTCAATAAAAACTCAAACAATAAAAATTATTCTGGGAGTTGGTGCTTGCATAATTTAATAAAACACGTTTTTAAAAAGGGCGGGATTTGAAATTAATAAAGGTTTTAAAAGTCTATAAAAAAGCCAAGGTAAAAAATGATGGAATAAATTCTACTTCTACCTATCTGGCCATAATTTGACTTGCAAATTCCAATTTTTATTTGTTCGTTTTTATCATTATCTTTTTTAAAAAATAAATTCTCCGTTGAACCAAAAACTGTTTATTTACTCAATGTAAATCAACACATGCAACATTCGGCAGATAATGAGCCATTTCAATTATACAATAAACACAAATATATTTATATATAAAATGATTTTTCCGACCTATAAGTCTCGAAAATTTATCTCGCGTTCTATTGACCAAAGCCAATGTCACTATTTTATTTTACTTGTTTTTTTTTTTGGGGGGGGGGTCGTTACACGTCAAAGTTGGAGAGATTTGTTCTTGAGGTGTGAAATACTTTAATTTTAATTTTTGCTAATATCTTCGGAATCGGTCAGTGTATTTTAATCGACTATGGAGTTCATTTTCATATTTACTAAGCTAAGGTTAGTAAGACACAAGGCCAAATTAGGCAGATTATGTTGCACCGACCTTTTAATTAGGGTGGACCTGTCAGTTTTGAAAATGAACATGTGCAGAAGCAGGAAAATAGTTCCTCTAAGAAACTCGGCTAATTTTGAATTAATTCTTTCGGAGCCTCCCAACTGATTAATTTTGCTTATTACATATGGCACGAATTGATATCTTAAATTAAAGATATCAGTCCATTATTATTTTTTTTTTAATTAATCCAAACTTTCATGTTGGAGCTAAGCAACATCGAGCCTTGTCAGTATCTAGACAGGTGACCGTTTGGGAATACCAGGTGCTGTAAGTTTGGATGTGCAGGTGGTGTAATGGATAATGGCTTGGAATTGTTAATCGAAGAACAGAGTTCCAATTTCTGTTGGGTTCATTATATTCACTTGTGCGCAAGTACCCTTGGGAAATGTATGAATCCATCTCTTCTCTTCTCCCCCCGCTAAGGGTTAATTAGTAAGACTTGTATCACTATACAAATATTATCTAAAAAACAACAAAACAAATTCTTATAATCTAAGAATATTTTCTGGCTGCAAATGGTTGATAATTTGTAGAATAAGTTGAGCCATTATCTATTACGCCAACTGCCCAGCCATGCTTACAGCACCTGGCATTCCAAAGCGATAACCCATCTAGGTACTAACCAGGTTCGTCGTTGCTTAACTTCGGGTTCCAATCCAATTGTCGTCATGTTCTTTATTAAGATGTCTCGAATACGCAGGTCGATAGACCTCATACCCACTGCTTAGAGTAAAAATAGGGCGTCTATTTGTAATACAAGTAGCTACTATAATAATATAATAACGTTTGAATATATATATATATATATATATATATATATATATATATATATATATATATATATATAAATCAGTTCAAAAGTTTGAAGATACCCCCAGAATTAGCATGGGGTGAACTTGAGAGAAGAGTAAAAAAAATGAAAAAGATCTCTTAGAGTCATTGAAAAAAGAATGGAATCAATTATCAAACTTTAACTTTGAGAAACTTTTGCAACGAATGCCAAAAATTTGTGCTACAGTAATCAAGTTCTGTACGCTTGGATTTGCATGTGGTGTAATGGATAATGGATCAGAATTGTTAATCGGAGATCCGAGTTCCAATTCTAGTTGGGTTTACTTACGCGCAAATACACTTTGGGTTAATTAGTAAGACTTGTATCATTAAACCATTATTATCTTAAAAAATAAAATAAAATTGCGTAAAAATATTTAATCCATAGATGTGTTGATATGCTGCTAACCAAAAAGAACAACCAACAATTTCATGTAAAAAAAAAACAAGACAAAACAAATTCAAGTGTTATGGAAAATAAAATTTTCAACTGTTCATTTAATATTTTTTTAATTATAAGTAATTCCCATCAATTTCTTATAGATTTATTTAGTTATAAGCTGTTTAGTGTTTAAGTAATCCGTGATATCGGAAGGATTTATAATTAAGCAAATATGTCGACTTTCGTTCACTCATATCTTACCACGAAATTTTTAAAAAAAATTGAAAATGACATAGTCGAAAGCGCTCGGGACATTAAAGCTACACACTAAGCCTTCAAAATAGAAAAAATAGTATGGAGGACAGAGAAACGGAATTTAGAAACTTATAAAACATTCTTTTCAACCAAACATGCATAAATAATGATTGCTGACCTAAAATATATATACACGGAAATACATTATAATGTGGATAGTGTATACATTCTAGGTACTGCCAAACCAAAAAATGGAAGCCTTTTTTCCCCGAAATGAAAGCAAAAACGAATAAATAAATAAAACGCTACCTCCTGTTAAAAGACAAAAAAACAACAACAAACCTTCAGGGAGTTATCCGATTTAAACAAAACGCTTATTCATCAATAAATGACTTTTATACTGAATAAATTATTTTATTAGAAAACTTTGTAGAAATATTTTTGGTGGGTCAGTTACCCCTTATTTCGATACATCGTGAACATTTAAAATTGGGAGACGATGACAAATATTTGTTATAGTTTTATAAAGAAAAAATCCCTAAAGATATTATTTCATTTAAAAAGTTGCGATAACAAATCAGAAAATGAAATGAAATGTTTTTATGACATGAAACAGATAAGAAAATTTAAAAAAAGCAATGGATTAAACTTAAAACTATACATTTCACTAGTTTCCTTTTTTATAATGTATAAAAATAAAATTAGTTCTACTAAGTTTCATAAAAGCGTATAGAATAAAACTTATTTTCCTAAACTATTATAAGTTATATAAGACTAAAGATAATTTATTTTTAAACAAACAATACCACTCTCTTGATTATTGTACTGCTGGTGTTCCGTATTTTTTAAAAAAATTTCGTGCGCTTCAGTTTGGATTTTTTGTTTACATTTTTCACCTATAATGGCGAATGATGAGTCGATGAGTGATGGCTGAACTTGAACATGCTAAAATTCTTCTAAAATTCCGTGAATTTCGTTAGTCCATCTGTCACACCCTCTCTAAAATAGCCATACATTGACCAATCGAAACCAAATTTGGGGGAGAAGAACGAACAGTTAAAGGGGTACAAAGTACAGTTTGGTTTTACTATAGTGCGTATCTTAGTACAATAAATTTTCATTAATTTTTTTTTAAATTAAAAGATTTATCATTTAACATACAAAATATTCCCACTATTTTAAAAACAATTTAAAATAACAAATATTTATTTAATAAAAGGATTAAAATTCTAGTGTTTAAAAACATTTATTTTTACTTTATTTACAAATGGAAATTTATTTTTCTTTTCATGCAATTTAGCTCACGGCTATCATCTTCCAAATAAAGCCACAATTTTACTAAAAAGAAGTTATTTAAATTATTTTCAGTGCTGGACCGTCACCTTCTGAGGCTCTCTAAGCTACATGAAATTCGAGGCTATGGTCTAAAAAGATTCGGTAAAAATTTAAACTATAGATGATTATAATTCATTAATGACTATATATATATATATATATATATATATATATATATATATATATATATATATATAGGTAACTATACTCGTGTCGAAAAACCTTCGAACTCTTGATTTAACAATAGCCAAATCAATCACGAAGGAAAAAAGGGTTTTAAAAAAAGAAAGAGCCAGGAACATGAAAGTCTGTCGAAAATAATCGCACAGATACAGGTTCAAGGGCCAAAGAAAAAACCCCGATACGAGTAAACAACTAACTAAAGAGCTCAATACAAGCGTAGAGCAAACCTAGTCAAACCTAATGAGCCAGACACACCTACCAAGGTTTCACTTAGGCAGATCTGCCTAAGTGAAACCTTGGTAGGTGTGTCTGGCTCATTAGGTTTGACTATATATATATATATATATATATATATTTATTTTATCATTGTTTTTAGTTTTTAATACTAAATTATCAAAAATTATATATATATATATATATATATATATATATATAATTTTTGATAATTTAGTATTAAAAACTAAAAACAATGATAAAATAAAAATTTATTTAAAAAACTAAGGTCCCAATGGGTGTGGTCCTAAGCTGTAATTTATTTAGCTTATAGGTAAGTCTAGCTCTCATGATTTTAAATGAATTAATTCAAATATTCATTTAAAATAATGAGAGCACAAATTTTGCTCAAGTTTTAGCAAAATTTGTGCTCTCATTATTTTAAATGAATATTTGAATTACCGTATATATATATATATATATATATATATATATATATATATATATACGGTAAAAAAAACCAATGAAAACTACAGGCAAAGTTCACCTTCTTCAGAGATAGTCATTCACCCCTGTTGCTCACTGCTACTAGCATACAGGAATTCTTTTCTTCTGGTGATGGCCATGCTATTATTCGAGGAATCTAATTTAAAAAAATAAAACAATAATATAAATATACAACACAGTGCGTTTGAAATTTTAATTTTTAACATTTTTTTTATTGTATATATATATATATATATATATATATATATATATATATATATATATGAATAAAGATAAAAGAAAAACTTATTTTAGCTGATACGTTTTGTCTTCTGATTGACTTTATCAAGGCAAATGTAAGGGTTTCATTTTGCAACAAGTATTTATAAACAAAAGTAAAAATGGTGTTAGGTTTTTAAAAAAATATTAAATTTAAGAGACGCTCATAAATATTCGTCAGGTTAACTGAAAAGTCTACGTAAATCATTTAAAATATCAATTAATCCTAAACCAAAATAATTTAAATATTAATTTCATAAAAAATTCAACAACATCATTTACTTACTTTCGTTTATTAGACATTAAATTACGTCACTTAGCATCTTCCATAATTTACCAAGACTTAGATAAGTTTTCTTTTTTCTTTTTGTCTTTATTCATTGTCATTTTAAAATTTTACAGATATATGTGTTAGTTATATCTGAAATTATATATACATATGTGTGTGTGTGTGTGTGTGTGTGTGTGTGTGTGTGTGTGTGTGTGTGTGCAGCATGTGGTAACCTAATAAACATTTACAAACTTTTTGAAAAGCTAAAAGTGAAACCGGTTAAAGCAAAACGATTCTTTCGGAAAACCCACATGTAAGTAAAACAATTTTAATAATTCTCTGTATTATTATAAATATTTAAAAAAAAACAACAACATTAGGTGTTTGTTCAAAATGTTATTATTATTTTTTGTATACACCAAGCTTTTGTACAGATCTTTGTAATACTTTCACTTTTTACCTAGGAAATCAATTGACCGGCTTCTCTCTCTCTCTCTCTCTCTCTATATATATATATATATATAGAGAGAGAGAGAGAGAGATTAAATAAAAAAAATAATAATGGTTGCACCTCAGTACTGAATAAATTTTGAACCTGTTTGGAAGCAAGAGTTCGATGTTCTTCACTGTAACCTCACAATTCCTTGTTCAACTTTCAGTAGGAAGCTGATAATAATGTCGAGAAAGTTTCAGTATTCAACCTATATGTTGCGCATTGAAAATCGATAAGAAAGGAGGGTTGTAAGTAGTCTTGAATTAATGAATGCATTTACTGATACAATAGGTTTCTTATGTGCATAATATTGTAAAATCTAAATGCCTCGTTGCATTTTATTATCAAAAATAAAACGCATTGCAAATCAGTAAGAAAGCGATTGTCGGTGGTCAGAATAAATGGCAGGTAATAATGTAACGTTGCATTACTATAGAAATGAATGAGACATTTGGGGAGAAGACGATTGGTAGTAGCCAGAAATTGGCCCACTACGGTATGCGTAATAATACAAATGCATTGAAAATAATTTTACTTTAAAAATAAAATATATTAAAAATGAGGGAAGAAAGAAATTATCAGTGGTTAGGAAAAATGCAATCATTACTGACAAAAGTAAAACCGAGGTTACTAAATGTAAATGCATTGTTAATGATCTTACTGTGGACACACATTGAAAATAAGAAATCATTTGGAATTTATACAAAGCGTTAGTGAGAGAATCGGACTGTAAATGCCCCGGAAGAAATATAAAATGACATATTTATTCAAAAATAAACTTCGTGTTCGAATATCTTTAAATTTCTTTCCAATTTATCAATTAAAATATGATTTTAAAATAAAAAGCAACGAAAAAAAAAAAACAGTTGTTTAGGTACTGGATATTTCAAATAAGCCACAACAGTAACACCAATCTAATAATAAATTTATAAACATTTTTTTTTAGCGATCGCACAGTGATTGCGGAGAAGAGATTAAAATCTGATGCAAATGTGATATGCTGCTTTACTTTTAACTTCGGTCTGTGCTGTTATTTAATATTTGTCATGTTATGTGCCCCGGAGTACTTATCAAAGACGGAAAGTGTTTATTTCTTTTTTGCCATTAGAGAGAATTGGAAATTGACTGACAATTGTTTTACTTTTAAGTTTAACTCAATCCCTCTTGACGCGTTGATTGAATCTCATTCGTCTCGGTATACGCCTTTTTAATTAATGCAACCCACTGGGAGCGTTGCGGGGTTAGAAATGAAAGAGGTGGGACCCCCGGAGCCTTTTTACTGTTTTTTTTTTTTTTTACTTTTTTAAAATTTTACTGTTCTTTTGCTTTTAGGCATTGGGGAGCGTAACTAGCATGCTTATTTTTATCCATTTCTTTTTTTTTTTTTTTACGATTACATCCGGTAAAAAAATCGTGCCCAGTGAGTTACGATGCCCTAATCGTAACGTCCGGCGGAACAGTGGAATAGTTATTTATAGAGTAGTAGATATTAGCAGTGAGGTCAAGAAAAAGAATTCGGTAGGTAAAATAAAATTTTTAAAAATTAAAAAATAAAATAAATAAACAAAAACTTTTAACAGTAATTTTAAGGACACTGGAGAGCGGAGAATATTTTTAAAATAAAATATGACGAAAATGCAATCGTTCCTAGTTTATTTGTTTGTGTGTGTGTGTGTGTGTGTGTGTGTGTGTGTGTGTGTGTGTGTCTATATGTGTGTATGTATGCAGCATGCATAAAGATGTATGTATGTGTGCGTGTGTGTGTGTGTGTGTGTGTGTGCAAGGATGTAATATGTAAATATATATAATACGCATGAATATGTGCGTGTGTGTTTATATGCATATATATGTAGGGATGTATATGTAGGTAAGTATAGGGATATAATATGCGAATGAATATATAGGTATGAATATACATATGTACATATATATGTATGTGTGTGTGTGTGTGTGTGTGTATGTATGTATATATATGTAGGGATGTATATAAATGTAGGAATGTATATATATGTAGAGATGTAAAATGCAGGTGCATATATAAGTATGAATTTACAGGTGTACATATGTGTGTGTGTGTAAAAATTGAGATACAGATAAAAAATATATCTATAAAAAGACAATATGAAAGGTAACGATTTTCGTTTTCTTTTGGTTTC
>OZ038501.1:51674409-51704409 GCA_964036315.1 Acanthosepion esculentum
AAAAGTGGATAATTAATGAATATGTACTGAAATTTTTATTTTAAATTGGATAATTCCCTGATATTTGGTTATTTTAAAAAAGCGCTACCCTTCCCCGCCAATTTTCCTTCGAGGTTTTGTGGCTCCAGGTTGGGAAACTTTGAAATCGACATGTAGTAGAGAGGGGTCCCCGTATCAAAGTTTCGGGAGGGGGGCTGAGACCCTAGCGCCCACCCTGTGTGCGTGGGTTTTGTAGAATGCTGTGGTTATTTGCTCTATTCGCCGTTTGTTTCACTTTACTTACACTCACTCTTTATTGTTTTGTTTTTTTAATTTTCTCTCTTTTTCCTCTTTTTTTTAATTGTAGCCATTTTGATTTATGTATGTATGTATATTGGGGGGGGGGGAGCAGCAAAATATATAAGTTTGGTTAAAAACCAACGGAATTTTTTTCATTCGAAAAATTTAAATGATTTGATCAGTGTACCCTTATTTCACATATCTCGCCTAACATCTCTCGAGATTACTTTACCATAAGAAACTCATTTCCTTTCAAACCTTTCTTTCTGAGAATGTTATTTCGAACCTTCGGTTTCTGGCAATTGCATCAAACTTCTTAATACTGTCAAATTCCTTAAAGATATAATCGATATACATTTTCATCATCTTCAGTAAATAAAAAAATATTTTAAAAATATAAAAAAACAGACACTTTCTCCATATTTTCTATTTATTTATCTACCATTCCACTCTCTGTCTTCTCTCTCTCTCTCCTCTCCCTCTCTCTCACCTTTCCCTCTCTCTCACACCTCTCCCTCTTTCTCTCTATTTATATTAGGTACCGCCACAGACTAAATAACTATTAAATTCAGAATAATTTTAAAAAAGCAAATCAAAATTGGGTGCAACTAGATATTTTAAAACATCAAATAGGCAGAGGTTTGATGATGTTTGGTGACATCTGGAGCCAACTCCTTGGACAGTAATCCCCGAAGACTCAAGTAAGTTGGGAAGGGGTGCTATACGGCCTACCACTGAGTAATGTGAGAAAATAAGTCATTTTAAATATGTAAAAGCAGATGAAACATGAAATAAACACTTTATTCAAATTAAATATAAACTAAATTGCTATTTCACTCTTTGATTAGATGCCCTCCCGATATGGATCTCTGGGGCCGTCGCAACCCCTGTCCGCTTCTGCATGCTACTGCAAACAGGTAAGAAAATAATTTAGAAAAAAAAAGTTATGTATTCAACTTAAAAGTATCATTTCCATTATAATAAAAAAGATACTTTTAATGTAGTATAAAAAATAAAATTATTCATTTTAATAAGTTTCATAAAATCGTTTAGAATTAAAAATTATATTTTAAACTATTAAATATATAAGATTAAAAATAATTTATTTTTAAGCATGAATACCCTTTTTTTTATTACTGTACTGCTGGTGTTCCCCATATTTTTTTAATTGTTTTAACAAAATTTTCACGCGCTTTTTAAGAGAGTGAGAGAGAGAGAGTGAAAGTAGATATCGCCCCGGACTTTCTAAAAGAAAAAAAAAATGAAAAACACATTTTAAATAATTTGTTTTATTTGAAAAGTAACCTAAAGCTAAACCGCATGAAAGGAAAATAAATTTCAGTATGTAAATTAAGTTTTTAGACATTATTTTAAAACATTGGCAATCATCGAACCGCCATTATAGACGAAAAATGTAAAAATAAATTTAAAAATCATTTAAAAGTCAAATATTTGTCCTAGAGAAGGGTTTCAAAGTCATTTAGTAAATTTAAGGATTGATTAACTGGATTTTACAAAAGTATTGCTTACTTTTTACTTAAAACATAATGAAAACAACGTTTATTTACGTACGCACGGTCGACTATGATGTCCTTAGATAACAGCTGTAGCTTTATACTGTTGTCATAAACTCTCAAGAAGCACACGAAAAATTAAAAGATATTAAAGAAATACAGAACACCAATAGTGCGATAATAAAAAATGTTTAAGAATAAATTATCTGTAAGCATATATAATCAATAGTTCAAGAATATTTAATTCTCTACGCTTTTATGGAAGTTAATAGAATGAATGATTTTTTTTTTACTACAGTAGAAGTATAAAAAAGAAATTAAGTAAAAACTAGTGAAATGATACTTTTGAGTTTAATTCATTACTTTTATTTTTTTAAAATTATTTTCTTACCTGTTTAACGACATAGAATATTTAATTGCATCCAACAAGATCTTTTTTTTCATTTCCTGAATTTAATAGTTATTGAATTATCATGCATTATATTACTCTTCCGTTAGGGTAGAGTAACCAGGCAAAGGAGGTAATTCAGAATTATGTCTTTTTAAAACTTCCGTAAAATAAAAAATTAAATTAAATTCTTTCAAACAAGGAAGGTTCATACTCCAAAATAGCTTTAAAACTTTGCCTTTTTCAATTCTTCAAACATGCCTATATTTAGTAAAAAGAATTCTTGTTATGATCGGCAACGGGAGGAATTTCAAAACTGCACTAATAAATTAGAAGTAAATTTTTCAAAAATAAATGTTCAGCGTAGTTTTTTTTTTTTTCTGTCCAATCTGAAAGAAAATAATTTTATTAAATTACGCAAGCACAAATATTAAAAATATTTTTTCAGCTATATTGGATTATCTTTGGTAATGTTCGGGACGAATTTTCAGCATGTTCACACTTGACATTGCATAAATTATTTGATGAAATTGCATCTTCAGGGATTTTTTTTTTTTTTTTTACATAACTGTAAAAGATTTTGACGAACACCACACTAAATGAAAAAAAGTACGCACGAGATTTCGAAAAAGGTGGGTGTGAAACTGACACCCAGAATAATATTTCCACAAATGTATTAATATAATAACCTATTCATATATACAATTAATTCATTAAGTATTTAAAATTTCGTTTAAATCGTATAATTTTCTGATTTTTTTGCAAATTTTTAAAAACAAGAGGTAGCGATTTTTGCTTTCATTTAGGAAAAAAAACAAACAAAAAAAACGCCCCCATTTTCGTGGTGACAAATTTACATTTATATCTATTACATCTATATATCTATTTATATGTAATATATAATATAAATAGTATTAGGGTGCGATGGATAAATTGCCGTCTAAATTACGCAACAATGAAAATAACACTGACATCTTATTTTAACAGATATATTTACCAAAATGCACAATTTTTTTGAAATACTAAAGAGTAAATTTATTCAATAAAATCGCTATTGGCTTCAACTACGGCCTCCAAATGACTTCGGAATCTCTTGCAACTCTTCTGGACTGTCTCCTTGTTAAATTGTTGAATGCTGCCATAATCCTTGCCTTCAGTTCATCTTTGGTGTTACAACGAGTTTTGTTGATCTCTCGTTCAAGTGCGCCCCACACATAATCACGGAGGGTGCAGTTTGGAGAGTTAGGTGGTCAGATGTAAGGGGTGATGTGGTCTCAGAAATTGTCTGACAGCCAGCCATGACTGGGTTCTTCTGCTTGTGTGGCATGGTACAGAGTCCTGCTGCCAGACATAGGGTCTTCTAGCAGCCACCCTCTTGACCCTCAAGGCACTTGACTTAGTCTTCCGTGTTGAGTCTGAGGCCCTGTGGGAAGATGAATAGAGGCATAACGTCGCCATCACAAATCACTCCAAACACGATGATGATGTTTGATTCCCGAATCCTCTGAAATATCCTCAGATTAACACCCAAACACTCTGAAATGTCTGTATTGGAGATTCCAGCGTGAATGCCAAATAGTACAGCATGCCGTTTCTAAATATCTGTCGGAGTGAATTGTGTCATGGTACTCTTTTTCTCACAGACGGTGCCCAACTGACCTACTATACGGTGCAGTCGACAAAATAAAAAAACAAACAAACAATGCGCATGTGCGGAATTAAAAATATAAAATGGCATAAAATTAGCCATCGCTTTCTCTCTCTCTCTCTCTCTCTCTCTCTCCACACAAACACACACACATATATACATATATATACATATATATATATATATATATATATATATATATATATATATATATGTATATATATATATATATATATATATATATATATATATATATATATACACACATGCAAGTTAAATTCCATGCACTGTTTACATTTCTATTGTACTTTTCTAATTTTAGAAATTAGAAAGATGCAATAAAAATTGTTGTCTATCTTTTACACGTATATATATACATATATACATGTAAAAGTAAATATGTTTATATATATATATGCGTGTGTGTTTACATATATATATATATATTAACATATTTACTTTTACACACACACACACATTATATATATATATATATATATATATATATATATATATATATATATGAAGAAATATAGTCTTAAAGTGTGCTATATTTATGGGATAAAGTGCTCAATATCAGAGATAGAGCGTGTGTAAATATAAAAATGAACATAGAAGTCAACACTTAGAGGCGACAGTCTGTTTCATGCTAGATGCAATCATCGGGCCACCTATATATATATATATATATATATATATACCTATATATATATATATGATATATATATATATATATACCTATATATATATGATATATATATATACCTATATATATATGATATATATATGATATATATATATACCTATATATATATGATATATATATGATATATATATATATACCTATATATATATATATGATATATATATATATATATATATATATATGATATATATATATATATATATATATATGATATATATATATATATATATATATGATATATATATATATATATGATATATATATATATATATGATATATATATATATATATATATATATATATATATATATATATATATATATATATATAAATATTCTCAGATGGAGTATATCTGTACTAGAGACAAAATGAATCAAAAGACACGAGGAAACTATACATAGTTTTTAGCCGACGCGTTTCGTCATCTGACGGACTTTATTTGTTTTGATAAATAAATTAATATTCTGAATGAATTTTCTTTTTGGAATCCCGTCCTGGTTGGGCCGAGAACCTTTCACCCCCGCCCACCACACCACGTATACCTATATGCATACATACACACCAGATATACATATATACACACATACATACCTCTGTTAATTTTTTTTTTTATATCTTTCTATTTTTTTAATAAACTGTTGTATATCCAAATCAATATTGTGGATAATCTGTCAAAAGTTTTTTTTTTTTAGAGTATTTACGACCGCGTCACTCATTATTAAGAAGTGAATTTTATTTTTATTCTACATGTCGTGTCCCTAAAGTCTGGACACAAAATGCATATTTTCAAGAAATTAAATTTTCAGCAGCATTTTATTGAATTAGAATATTAACAAATAACGTCTTCAAGATGATTTGTGATGCAAAGGTTGGTGCGCTTTGCAAGACTCACGTGAACTCGATGCAATAAATACACATTGTCGCTAATTTTAGCACATTCACTCTTTATACATTCAATCAAGTGTGTTGCATCTGTCATTTTCATTGAGTACACCTTTCTCCTTTAGCATACACCCAAAAAAGAAGTCATTTCTTTCTTCTTTTGACAAAACCATGTTTAATCTGTGGAGGTAAAAAAAATATAGTTAAGGAAATTTCCTATTTGTCCAGACATTATATATATTAAAGTAAAATTTGGATGGCAAATATATTATATAAATTGGGAAAGATTTCGTTCGACATGCTTCGAAGGTCACCCGGCGTTATTAGAAAGAAGTTTTATTTGAACAAAGCATTATATCTCCACTACCGAAACAAAACTTGTTTACCGTTTAGCTTTTAAATGCTTTTTTTTTTAATTAATCGATATTATTATTTGAACAATTTGATGCTCTGTGTATGTGTGTGTTTTGTCCCACATTATTATAGTATCAGTTTCCTAAGAAATTATCAATATATTGAAATAGCCCGAACGTATATCAATCGTAGGGGGTTCGTAAATCAGTGCGAAAACAATGTGGATAATCAATTAAATTAATTACAATGAAATTTCTATAATTGTACAATTAAATTTAAAAAAAAAAAGATTTAAGGGTTTTGATCCTTAAATGAAAACACTTTTCTTTTCGGTAATGTAGAGTTTCATTTGTTCGAATAAAACTTTTCTATTGATGAAGCCAGATTCCTAGAGAAACATTTCAAGCTAAATATATTTCTATATTGTCTTATGTATAAGACGAGCCGAAAGTCGAATTGTGAACAAATTTATTAATTTTAATTTGATCTTAGATCCCTTTACTTTGCCCTAAGACATTGTTGAGCGCTTGCTTTTATTATTTTTTTAGGCTAGTTTACGTTTCTGGATGTAAAACATTTCTCTTTTTGCATACCAGAGCACACACACACACACACACACACACACACACACACACACACATATACATATATATATATATATATATATATATATATATATAGGATTAATGTGAGAAAGTTTGTTACTTAGCTGATTGATGTTACATTCAGCATCCCTACTCCACAGTTTCGTAGGTGGACCTATCCGGCCACTCTTCAGGGACATCAGCAATTTACTAATATATATATATATATATATATATATATATATATATATATATATATATATATATATGGAGAGAGAGAGAGAGAGAGAGAGAGAGAGAGAGAGAGAGAGAGAGAGTCGGAAAATTGATTGAAAACATTGAAAGATATTTTATTAAAAAATTTTTAATGACTAAAAATGTTGTATAATGCAAAAAAATAATTTTCTCCCAGAATAGCAAACCATTCGTATCTCTTAAAATTGTAGTTTGAAGAAAATAAAATCTTCTTTTCGATTTTTTATTTCCTTGAAGACTAGTGGGTTCGTAAGTGATATAAACAGGGAACTATTTTTATGAACCTTTTTTTTTTTTTCATTTTTTTCTCTGATATTTAATTAATACACCCGACATTTTCGAAACAAATATGATTACTGGGATTAATTTCTCTCACAACCAACGACCCAGTTACAGGGAACAACATTTTAAATGAACTAAACCAGTCTTACTTAGCGACGATATATTCTTTTTCCTCCATATACCGTTTCTCTTCCATAATCTCTTATCCTTTCTACCTCTAAGCAGTATTTGTCCTCTTGCTGCCTTTCCTTGCCCGCGTTCTGCCATTTATTTGCACAAGCTTTGCTAGGTGGGTAACTAGCTGTTTCTCTCTGCCTCACTTACTTTCAGTATATACTGTGAGTGTCAAATTCTCCAAGCCCTCTTTTCTCATTATGTGTCCCAGAAATTTCAAGTCTGTTTCTGAATTTATTTAAAAAAAAGTAAAAATAAATAAGTAAAAAAAAAACAACGAGGTAAGGATGTAAAAAATGCCGTTTTAAAAATCAGCGTTTTTCAAGTTCAATCAAGAATGCAGGACGAACAGACAAATTTATTTATTATTGAAATCCAAGTAAACTGAAACATTTCGACGTACTGGACAAAACGGAAGAATTGTATTACTAATATCTTTGTTTGTTATTGTTTTACGGTTTATCAACCTTTTGTAGTTATTTAAAACCAGAATAAATGTTTCGATTATAAGAATTCTTTTGGAAATAATAATGATTTACTGAGACACAAATCCTACTAATTAACCCATAGGTAGAGGGAAGAAGTGGATTCATACCTTTCCCAAGGGTATTTGCGTATAAGTGAATATAATGAACACGACTGGAATTGGAAATCAGCTCTCAGATTTCCAATTCCGAAACGTTATCCATTAGACCATCCGTAATAGAATCCGTTCTGTCCTGCTATTTAATATTCAAAGCATGGACGAATGATAGACTCATAAATATATGGAAATATCTTACATATTTATAATTCTTCCAGGCTTTGAATATTGTTGCTACATGTGGTCAAGCTATATATTTAGAGATCTTTGGTAAAACCCAAAGAAGAATCTATAATGTTATCGGTCCTGACCTGGAATCTCGGCTTCACCCACTTTCCCACCACCGTAATGTAGCTTCCCTGCCCTTTATTTTTTATTAATATTTTCATGGTAATTTTTCTGATTAACTTTCCTCTATGGTATCTAGGTTTTATGAACTTAAGCGCATTACGAGATTGACGGCAAGGTCTCCTCATTTTACAGTTGAATTGTCTAGATGTAGCCGTAAGTTCTATGCTAACAGTTTCTTTTATCGCACTTCTCGCTTGCGGAACTCTCTTTTGGCTTCTTGCTTTCCAGTCACTTTGATCTTTAAAGATCTAAATACAATGTCAATCGTTATCCTCTGTCTTCTTAATTCTTGTTCTTTTATTGTTCTCACTCCTTAATAGTGTTTTTCTTTTTCTCATATTCTTTCACACTCAGTAACCTCTTGCGTTTTTATTGCTTTGTTTGGGGTGAAATGATTAAAAAACAGACAAAAAGCTGCTATTTCTTCAGTTCAAATAGCAAAGCTACCTTATACCCTTCTTTCTTCATTTCAATTAATATAAATCTTATTCTAAAATTTGCAGAAATGAGTCGCATCAGCCACTTGTAGACTAATTGGCCGATTTATGCCGAGGTTACAAAAAAGTGCGACACTGAAATCTGAAGGCACATTGGGATAGCGAAAGATGCCTACCAAAAGATAAGAAAACTATTAAGAAACAGGAAAATTTAGTTAGAAACAAAGAAAACAGTACTGAAGTGTTATGTAATACCGGTCCTCTTATATGGCAGTGAATGCTGGTCAATCTTCTCACAGATAAAGAAGAGACTTGAAGTAACAGAAATGTGGTTCTACAGAAGGATGCTTAGAATACCATGGACCGCGCATGTGAGAGAAACGACGAAATTTTAAAGAAAATATAAACAAAATGGACCGATACTTAGCATCAGAAAGAGAGAGTTTAGATTTCTAGAGCACATAATGAGAAAAGAGGGCCTGGAAAATTTTACGGGCGGGAAGTGCGAGAGAATAAACTATTAGAATAGAATTGACGATTACATCTAGCAATTTCAGCAGGAAAAATGATGAGACCTAACTGCAATCTAGTAATACGCTTAAATTCACGAAGTCGAGGTACTAAAGAGGAAAACTCACCAGAAAAATTGCCGTGGAAATATCTATAGAAAGCGTGCAGAGATGCTATGTGCCGGTTGTGGAAAAGTGATTAAAACCGAGATGCTAAGTCAAGACCGATAACTTTGCAGATTCTTCTTTGGATTTTGTTCAGAATCTCAAGATACACAGCAAAAACACCAGACCTGATGTGGCAACAATATTCAATGCACGGACGAATGGTAGACTTATAAATGTGTAAACAGATTCGGGAGTGGAAATTATCTAGCAGGACACAGTGAACAAACTTTCTTATCAGTAATTGGCTCGATATGATCATTTCAATTGGTATCAATGGGAAGCGTTAGACCGAGACGGCATAGTGAGGTTCTCTACTCAAGGCTAGCAGCAGCCATGTCGATAGAAGTTAAAAGAAAATTTCCCCATGACGATTAAAAGAGAACACTTTAGTTTTGGAAGCGTTATAATTAACAAGACATTTCTTGCTCCAGTTAAGAACAGGTTGAGGTCATTTTCGAGATGAACTGCCAATTTAAGTTTATCGATAAACTTAAATTGGTTGTTTATCTCGAAAATTAATGGTATTTATTTAATGGCAAGACTTAACTTACCATTAAATAAATACCATTAATTAAATAACAATTGCTGCGTATTTTCCATTGGCGTCACCGGTCAGTGTTCGAGCCAGGATTTCGAATGGTGACTTTCAAGGGTGGTAGGTAAGTCGCTTCTTTCTTCTTCCCATGATAGCAGTAATGAATATTTACATGATTTTGGGGTCTAAAAAAGATAATAAATATGAAGCGAACACAGCCGAACACGTTCGCTAGTCATCCCTTCTTTTATACGACCGCTTCAGAAATCAAATCTTGCCACGGTTAATGGCGGATGGCGCTATGGTCTTTTCAGTGTTCACTTAGATAGGGTTGCTTACGGTCTTGAATTATGAATTATTCTTCTTCATCCTGGGTATGATGATTAAATAAAAAAAAACATAAGGAGTTCTTCTTCTTCTTCTTCTTCTTCTTCTTCTTCTTCTTCTTCTTCTTCTTCTTCTTCTTCTTCTTCTTCTTCTTCTTCTTCTTCTTCTTCTTCTCCTCCTCCTCCTCCAGGACTAGAAAGAAAGACCAATCTGCTCAGCTATTTAACCCATAGCTCGGGAGAGAATAGACGGATTCATATCTTTCCCAGAGTTGTAAAAAACAAAATAAATAAATCAGTCAATCTTTATGATTTCAACTGAGATCGAATAAAAGAAGGAATGGTTAGCGGAATCTTGCTAATTTGTTCGCTTCCCGAAGGGTGTTTTATGTTATACCCTATAATGCCTAATGGTCGGCGGGGTCAGGTTGCTAGCCATGAGTTCGCGGCGAGGGACTTTCATTGACATTTCCTAAATGTTTCTTAGTCTGACTCAAGGCCAAAAGCGTGGGGCATCCAATCAGGTTCTAACTCGGTATGGTTATACTTTTATGTTAATCGAACTTGTTGACTATTACTTTATAGTGAGGCATCATAAAAAAAAAGCTACTTACGAAACTTACTTTAGTACAGTACAATAGCAAAAATGTATACATCCCAGTATGGATCAAATTCACTACGATAGCGCGAGTACCTATCCTTTGTACCACTCTGAGCGGTCATGGAATTTGACGCCCTTTAAACAACATTCCAAAACTGAACAACATCTACAAAGTATAAAGAAAGATTTACAAATACGGCCATTTTGATGGAAAAAGAAGAGGAGAAAAACACATTTAAACATAATTAGAAAATAAAACTTTATTTTTTATAGTAAATAAAACTATGATGAAAAAAGTTCTTATTACATTAGCGCTATAAACACTATAAAAATACCCTCACAGTAACTGACTCATAATTTAACTCTCAAATTAAATGTCTAGTGTATTCTTCTTCTTTTATGTTCCGTGTCCCTCCAGGACGTAGGCGATCATTGTCCTCCATATCTTCCTGTCCTTTGCAAATTTTGTCTTTTTTGTTATTTCTCTCAAAACCTGTTCTTCCATCCATTTACTCAAGCTCATCAAGTATGTTACGCACTGCTTTCCTCTGTCCTGTGAGTATCAGTTTTTCCAAACCCTCCTTCCTTATTATGCGCCCCAGAAATTTCAACTGCCTCTTCCTGATATTAAGTATAAGTTTCGTTTTTGTTTCCATTTTTCTCCAAAACTTCGTCGTTGATCGGTCCATAGTATCTTCAGCATCGTTTTGTAGAAACACATTTCAGTTGCTTCAGGTCTCTTCTTCATCTTTGAGGAGATTGTCCAGTATTCACTGCCATGCAGGAGGACAGATATCACGTAACAGTTCAATACTATTTTCTTTGTTTCTAACGAATTTTTTTTTTAGTTCTTTATACTCTAGCTTTTTTGGAATGCATCCCAATACGTCTAATGTATTACTTAACTATAAATTGAATTTTGGTAAAAACGGCACAAGTGGAATAAGAGGGAAAAAAATGTGACAACTGATTTCGCATGCTATTTCATTATACTAATTCCCCTATATACTCCCACTCCCTCTCAAAAGTTGCCGCCCGGGGCAGACCGCTACCCCGCCCATCTCTAGGTTCGTCAATGCTCCGGTTATAATGGTCTGATAGCTTATTATTGATTACTCCACATCGCGGTAGCAATGTCGATGTTTAGCTTTCTACTTGTATTTCAAAACCAACCGCTGATATTGAGGCAAACACGCAACCGAAATTTCTTCTTCTTCTTCTTCTTCTTCTTGACATAGGCTATCATGGCTATCCACAATTTCATGTCCTTTGAAGCCCTTAATAAATTTTGTCTTTTGTCATTTCCACTAAACCTTGTTCCGTCATCCATTCACTCAAGCTCTCTAAGTAGACTGTCCCAATTGGCTTCAATCTGTCCGGTGAGTATCAAATTTGCTAAGCCCCCTTTCTTCATTATATCCCCTAAAAACTCTCTTCAACACCGGTTCCCGTACGATCACTGAAGTTAAGCCACATCGAGCCTGGTCAGTATTTAGATAAGTGGAAGCTTGGATGTGCGGGTGGTTTAATGGATAATGGATCGGAATTGTTAATCGGAGAGCCGAGTTCCAATTCCCGTTGGGTTCGTTATATTCATTTATATACCCTCGAGAAAGGTATGAATCCATCTCTTCTCTTCCCAGATATCGGTTAATTAGTAAGTCTTGTATCACTAAACCATTATTATCACCCCAACCCAATTCTCACAATCTAAAAATATTTTATAGCTTTAAATAACCTGCAAAAAGTTGGCAAGCCGTCGAAACGAATCACTCATAAACAAGTTAAAAGGTCATTTTTTATCGTTTTTATATATAATTAAACCGAAAATAAACATAAAAATACCATCTAAAAAATTAATTTTCTCGTTTTCTACCTGTTTGGCGTGGACATTCGTGCAACTCTTTCCCGCTACTTAAGGGCTAAAATCAATAATAATTGATTAAATTCTGATTAGTTTTTTTTATTTTTTTTATTTCTGCACATATGGACATAATAAAAATAGATTTAGAAACGCTTCATCACATCTTTGTTAAAATATGGTGCGAAATCTTTTTTCTCTATTTCAGTACCAAAAGAAAGTTGTTCTTGGATTAAAAATCTTTTTTTTTTTAAATCTGGGCCTCAAGAACTCAGCAGCATCTTTGGAGAAACCGAGATATCTCACTAAATTTTTGTTTATCTTGAGCGAAAGGTTGCGATTCATTGTTTTTGAACATGGCTGGACAAATTATTCATCTTAATCTGCAGCATTCTCTTCCTGTGAGTGAATTTCTAACAGGTAGATCAGATACTTGTGTGACAGATCTTATTGCTGAATGATGGTTAGGACAAGTAATTTCTTTCTGATCTTTTTTATGTATCCTTGAATTTTGAAGGAACAAAAAATGTAATCCTTACAATGATTTTTAGTTCTGTCCATATCATTAGAATTCTAAATCAAGAGCTTGCTTCTTGCTTTTTGTCCATTGACTTACTTCTTCAACACTGCAAAAGAGCCATTTTTCTTTTGGTTTCTAAGTTTTAACTCAAAATTGAATTAACATCCCTTTTTATCTGTTATGTTCTCCTTTTGTCTTTTCTCTACAAATCTTTCACAAATATAACAAAAAAAAGACCAGCAATCGTCACACAAACGCCATATGATGTTTTTTCTTTCAACATGAAGCTTAGAAGCATCACAATCTTAGTCCAAAAATTAAGCATGAAGCAAGGTTCGGATTTTATTTTTATTAGCATGAAGTTTATAAGCTTGACAGGACTCAGATTATTTAAAAAAATAAGCATATTTTAAGCAAGGCTCAGATTTTATAGCGCTAATTATAGAAAATAACTGAAACCTCGATATTTAACAACCCTCCCACGTGGGTCGAATGTGGCACAAGGCCGGTTTAATGTGGGCTAACCGAGCCCGTAGGCTCGGCCAAAAATATGCCCATATAGAACCCGTATAAACGGTTTCAGGGACTGTCTACCTCCCCGGACGACACTTTGCCCTGCGGCAAAGCCTCGTCCGGGTTCCTCTCTGCCAAAGCAGAGAGTTCGACAAGAGTCGCGCACAGTCAGAGACTGCGACTCGAAAATAACTGAAACCTCAGGTTAGGTTCATATTTTAGGCATCAAATTAGGCTCAAATTGGAGCATTTTCTAAGCATCGCCAGGCTCAGCTATAATCATGCAAAAAATGATACCATATACAGTGTAACCCGGATATAAGAGAAACCCGGATATAAGAGCGATTTTATATGGCCCCAAATTAGATCCATACTTACCTAAACAAAATAGACCAAACCCTGATATAAGAGAAACCCGGATATAAGAGACTTCGCCGGTCCCGACAACACTCTTATATCCGGGTTACACTGTATACACGTGTATATGCCGACTTCATAAATAGTGCAACCCATGAATTATTTTTGATGAATTCCCACCCCCTGAAAAAATGACCTGTGTCTAGTACAACTGGTCACAGAAAATGCATGATTTTAACCTCTTCAAAAAAAATTACCTCTATATAGTGCGACCCCCTATTTTTTATTTTAAAAAACTGATCATAAAACTCACACTATACTCGAGTATATACGGTAAATGTATTTGTGTCCTGACAGTTATTTTTGATGAGGGTCTCTTTGTCTTTCAACGTTATGCGTTCTGTGCGACAGAGAGGTCCCAAGGAACCAATCTTCTACACTTAAAAGAATAATCCTTAAAAGTTATATTGTATTAATGTAAAGGAAAGATAATTGTTTTTAACCCTTTACCGGATCCATTTCTTTTCAACATTTCATTTGAAAGTGTTTTTTTTTTATAATTTGAAAAAAAATTATGCAACGTAGGAATCATGAAAATGTGTGCTATTTTATTTATTTTATTAGCATGAAACTTATAAGCACGACGAGGCTGATTCGTCCCAGAATTAAACATATTTTAAGCCAGATTTTTTTAACGCAAATTATAGAAAATAACTGAGATTTCTAACTCCCATTACGTTTATATTTTAAGCATAAAATACAGTGGAGGACTGAGTCTAAAACATTGGTGCCTAGAAAACAAAAAGAGGCCCACCCACAATTACAATACTATCATTTAATTTTCATAACATATAAATAAAATTAAAACAATACTTATGGAAAAAATATAGAATTAAAATTTTTGTCAAAAATGTATATTTCTTCTTAGTAATTACAGTTTGGTTTGGTTTGGTTTGTTTTACGGCATATCAACGTCAATGAGTTATTTAATGCCGACAAGATTTTTATTGCTGGTAATATTTTTTATCTATCTATCTATCTCAGTATATATTGGTTTGATTTGTTTTGTTTTACGGCATATCAACGTCAATGAGTAATTTAATGCCGACAAGATTTTTATTGCTGGTAATATTTTTTTTCAAAATGTATTTCTGGTAATATTTTTTTTTCCAAAAATGTATTGCTGGTAATAATTTTTTCTTGAAAAATTTATTGCTGGTAATAATTTTTTCTTGAAAAATTTATTGCTGGTAATAATTTTTTCTTGAAAAACTTATTGCCGGTAATATTTTTTTACAAAAATGTATTCTGGTATTTTTACACGTTTTGAACCCAGTTTGGGGGTTAACTATTTGCCCATAGCTGGAACCTTAACAGATGCTGCCACCCCGGGTCGGGGTGGACCTGGGAACATCAGCAATTAAGAGGTGGTTCCACGCTCCTCAAAAACTCCTGATGAGAGGCCTTGCTGTTGGATGTAGTTTATCGTCATACGCAGGACGGAGTAATTACAGTGTACATGTATTGCACATATTACTGGCAGTAGATATCAAATGTAAGTACAAAATGTTATAATTTAAGTTTATATTTATTTTTTTAATTTTAAATAATTAGTTGGTATTTTTAAATAGTTTACTGCACAATTTACACATTAACAAATAGTTCAAAAGCACAATAGAGCATTGCATGCAGTTCACTATATTAAGCGCAATCGTTTGCGTTCACTAGATGATTGTTCGAATCTGCTAACAATTACTTCTGCATCCAATTCATCTAACAATTCTTTTTCAATGGATAGCAATATGTATGATTCCAAATTCTCCTGAGACAGCGAATTTCCTAACCTTGTCTTTATGATCTTTAGCTTTTGAAAATATCCTCTCATATTAGACTGATAGTGTGCAGACAACATTATAAAGTTCTCATTCCTTTTTATTACTAAAAGCGTTATATGTGTTTATTTCTTTATTGCATTTTTCTTTGATCTAGGAGGCCAACTTCTTCAGGGGCCAACTTGGCATAGGACAAGCTGAAGCCCTGGCAAGTCCGTCACTTATGAAATAAGCGTGATTGATTTGGTTTATTTTGTTTTACGGTATATCAACCTCGATGGGTTATATAATACTGACAAGATATTTAGAATAGGTTCGTATGAATAGAATATGTATTCTTTGTAAGAAATCAGTTTGTAGATCAGGTTTAATTGACATATTTTTATAAAGATGTTTTTTGTCGAGAGTTAAATGTATTGCTACTAATATTTACTTTTAAATGTATTGCTGGTAATTTTTTTTTTTTCCAAAAATATATTGCTGGTATTTTTACTATAAAAATCTATTTTTATACTTTAATAATAGTATTTTGACCCCAGCTTGGGGAGTTAACTATTTGCCCATAGTTCGGACCCCCTAACAGATGCTTCCACCCTGGGTTGGGTAGACCTGGGAACAAAGGCAATTAAGAGGTGGTCCCACGATCCTCAAAACTTTCCGGAAACTTGTTGCCGGGTGTAGTTTATCGTCATACCCAGGACGGAAATCTGCCTGAAATAAGGCTCAAAATAAATATGACGTGATTCAAAAAAGTATAGGGTCGTTCTTATTACTTCTTCCTAACTACCTCTACAACAATAACACCTTCAGTATTTACATTAGTCGGACTATTGTCCTCATCTTTGTCGCCATATTTGTCACAACGTTTCGGCCGTTGTACGCTCCGGCCTTCTTCAGGTGGTTGGAATTTCGAACTGAACCCTTTATTTCGATCACTGGGGTAGACTGTCCTCAAGGACACATGGCACAGTGGATAAAGGCGTTGGTTAGATCCAGTGACAGACCCAAAGAGTGTGAGTTCAATACCCGGTTCAGGCAGTGGAGAACTTTCAGAGGGAAAATTAACAGGAGATAACTGATAACTGACATCCATCAAACATGGCACGTGGAACTAGAACAGTCTACCCCAGTGATCGAAATAAAGGGTTCAGTTCGAAATTCCAACCACCTGAAGAAGGCCGGAGCGTACAACGGCCGAAACGTTGTGACAAATATGGCGACAAAGATGAGGACAATAGTCCGACTAATGTAAATACTGTACACAATACTCAGAAATATAGACAAATACCACCTTCCTTAGCTTTAGCTATTTCGTTCACTAGAAAGGTAAATATGTATGAATAGGTAAACATTTAAGAGTTAAGCATTTAATTTTACATTTTAAATCTTCTTTACTTCAAATTTGCTTTAGAAAATTTAGATATTGAGAATCAATACAAAAGCAATTGCTATTCGCCAGAGTTAAAACAAACATTATTGACAGAACAGAGATATTATAGATATAGCTAGCTCTTCACGTTATCTGTGACATATTTATTAAACAAATACATTAAAATGTTCCTTCACGTTAATAACAATACAAATACTTAAAAGCATATACAGTGTAACCCGGATATAAGAGACCCGGATATAAGAGAAACTCGGATATAAGAGAGATTTTCTCTGGTCCCAAATTAGAGCCTATGTTAATGTATATATAATAGACCAAACCCGGATATAAGAGAAACCCGGATATAAGATACTTCTTCTCCGGTCCCGACAACTCTCTTATATCCGGGTTACACTGTATAATGTATAGTGGCCGACTGCTCGTTTCCGATTATGTCTTTCTGCTAGATTGTCTAGCTAATCCCCGTTGCAGACACCTGCTCAAACACATTTCTATTTAAATAATTAAAAACATATTTAATTTCTAATACTGGCTGGCTGTGTTTTTTCAACTCCTACCGAGCCAACTTGTGGTTTATAATGCTGGCACGGTGGTGTAATGGATTGCGGCTCGGACTGAGTAATCCGAGAGGCGATTTCAAATCCCACTTACATTAACTTACGTGCAAAAGGTATGAATTGATCTCCTCTCCACTCTCGAACAATGGGTAAATAGCAGGATAGACTGGGTCCTATAGCCTTGGGTGACAGAAGGACAACTCTGAATTCCAAAGCTCCAAATATGAATTAAATAGCCTCACCAACCCGTAATTGACCAAGCGTGGTGAGTACAATTACACCCCTGAATACATGGTCAATCAGGGAGTGGTTCGACCAACGGGAATGAGAAGGCTCTGGATCTGGATCTGTTCCAGTGTGCTTTCATCACTGGCACCTTTTTTATGCTGAGTACGCTCAAACACACGGTCACAATAACTTGTGATTTCGTGCCTTCGTAACTAGCACAACCACTGGCGGCTTCCGAACAGTTTTGTTTACCCAGTTTTTCTCACAATGTTTGAGTTAGGCCGTGGTATGTTTTTCAGACGCTAACCCACTTCAAGTGCTGCACGCTGGAATCTCCTCCTCAGGCCAGGGAGTGACCAAATGTCCAGTTTCTATAGTGCATCCCCTGTATGGACTGGTAACTATATTATACTTCAAGGGTTAAAAAAGCTCAGTACGTTTTCTCAATTATTGCCTCTTCTTATAATAATTCATCTATTTTTAACTTGTTTCTGTAAAACTATTACCTTTTTTGTAGGGTCTGTGCAGTAGGTCAGGTTGATTTTTCCCTGTTTTTAGAAAATCATTATCGCACTCTATCTGAAAGCTGGGGTTTGATGCGATAAATACTGATACCAAAAGTTAGATTCCTAGCTTTTATCAATTTTTGAGCATTTAGTTTTAAAGATCGTCTGAAAACTGTACAGAAATGCTTATCGCAGGTTTTTGCGTACAAACGGACTTCAAAATTTTACTATTTCAAGAATAAAACCAAATAAAGTTAATATTTTTTGCTTTAGATACATTGAATGGAAAATATATTAAAACCAGAATTCTAATTATGAATCACCACGAGCAAAATATGCATTTTTTTACTCTATTCGATAAGTACAAGCTGTATAAAAAAAAATTGTAAAAGATTACAAAAAAGGCTACTCAATGAATAAGATTTGTTAGATTATAATTAATGAAAACAAAAAATAAAAGTGCAAATAACAGCATAACACTACAAGGAACAAATTATAAAACAAAATATTTTAAATTTGAATTGTTTATTGAAAATCGCACTAAAAACGGCACTGTATAACATATGGAGTAAATGAAGATCTTATTTGATGGCACAATAATTTATTAATAATGTGCTTGTGCCTTGCATCTTGTCCATATACAATTTGTGAAGTTTCAGTTACTTATAAATTATATAAGTTTGTGATATAAAGCTTTCTCTGATCACTGGAATTAAATTCCAGCGCTCCAATTTTGAACCTAAACTTAATCTTCAAACTCATTTCCTCAAAAATTTGGAAATAAATCATTTATGTCATTATTTATCAAGTTAAACCCCAAATTTCAAATTGAGTGTAATACCACAGTCCAAAAACTGATCTGCCTTACTGTGCAAACTTCTAATTAATTAACCTCCACTTGAAAGAAATTGAAAACGCTAATGTTATGCAATTATTATGCTATCCGATCATGCTATTTTTAAAGCTTATTTTCTGGCATAGGAATGAATATATAAGCTTAAGTCATAAATGATTTCCGTCTTTGTTTATCAAATTCATTCTTCGAAAAATAAAGTACAATTACATTTTATCAAATTGTTATTTGCAATAACTTGTCGCTTATCAGGCTGATTTTTTATATCTTTGGGTAAAATTCCGCAGGTTTTGAGGCGAATATGTTTTTGACGAACTCTTGAATCAGGTTTTCACTATAAAAATTTCTCTCCATCAAAGCATTTTGCAGTGATCGAAAAAGGGTAATAATCGATTGGTGCAAGGTCAGATGAATAATGGCGGCCCAGGTAGAGCAGACCAACCGAGTTCCAAAATGTTTTCCTGTGTTATTCTTACTTTATTGCGTTGTCATGGAAGATAGCAATATTTTTTTTCTACTGACGAGAGCACAGGACGCTTTTCGACCAATCTCTTATGGACACGTTCCAACTGCAGAACGTATGTACATTTAGTGTTTCATTGTCTGTTAAGAAATTTAAGTGAATAATATCGCGATGATGTCAACACGCACACAACATTATCTTCCTTCCATGGAGCTCATTTTTTTAGGGGTCGACTGTGGAAATGCATCATTGTTAGTCCCCTGCATTTGGCGCTGAACATTGTCATATGTTTGCGTAGTCCACATTTATTCTTACCTGCCACTTATGGTTAGTCGTTAGACTGATGCATTCGTCACTACAGTTGCTTTCCAAAAACGGAAATTACTCATGACGCTACCTGATACTTTCAGTTCATGTAGGTTGCAACCTGTATAAATGCATTGTTAATACCTTTTCTATAGAAAAGCATTAGGAGTCTGAAAAAACAACATTATCAGTGCTATGTTATTGAGAGAGAGAGAGAGTGAAAGAATAAGACGAATAATTCATTAACATCATGTGTATTCTACCAATGGCGTGCAAAAACTAAGCTATGTTAGTGTACTCCAAATTTATTCTAACTGCTATTAGCAGTTAGGTTACTACATTCGTCTTTACCATTGATACCACAAAACGGAAATTACTTATGACTCTACCTAATAAGACATAATTTTAACATTAAATGGAATTTAAACCGGGCTCAAATTAGTTGAAGTTGCTCGCATAATTCTGTAACGAAATAAAACAATATGTGAACGCACTTCACAAAATTGGTCTAAGCCAGGGGTCCCCAAACTTTATAGACCATCGAACCCTTCAAGAAATCCTTGACCCCTCACCGGACCCCCAGGCATGTGTTAAAAATATCAAGAAATAATATTTTTTATGTTAGGATAGCGGGAGGCTTGGCAAAAGGAGAAACTCTGCTAACGGCTACAAGGGATAGGAGGTTGTGGAGAGCTATGATCGCCCACGTTCTGAAGAGTGACACGGCACATAGAAGAAGAAGAAGAAGAAGAAGGCTAGAAATTGTTACTCTTTTCCTTCATTATTGTTTCTCGATAAAATTCATTTTAACTTTTATTTTTATTCTTTATTTTTCAATTTCTATTTCTCTTCTTATACTAGACGTATAGGAATAATAATAATAATAATAATAATAATAATAATAATGACGATGATGAAAAAACTTTCATAAATAATATAGCTAATAATAAAAATAAATTAGTATACCTTTCTATTGAACTTGTTTACATCATTAATGGGAAGGATATTTTTGATGAACAGTAACAATGGCATTTCTATTTGGTTGAAAGTTGTTGAGTTTTAGTCGAACGTTATCACGAATTATCGACCTCTTTTGATCACTTAGGAATTTATCGACCCCCTGTATATTTCCATCGATCATTTTGGGGATCCGTTTTATGTGTGGTGACTTTTCCTTGAAAGTATGATACTCTCGGGTTTCGATTATGAAGCTTGAAAGTAGAAGGGCGGAGTGAACATAATCACCTGGATTTGGAAGCTTTCAAAAGTACTGGGATCATCGAAAGATAGCATCTAAAGAAAATGAAATCAGCTTTAAAAAAATTATAATAACATACAGGAACTATCGAGAAGTTTTCCATGAATTGAAAAACGAACATACTTTTTCGCCTTTATATTTTAATTATATCGATTTTCCTTCAAGTGTTTAGTGACTGACGCTGGGGACAGAGTGACAAAAGACTTCTAAAATTTTCAGCACACTCCACAATATTCTCGCAGGCGCCAACACACGAATTTTCGGTTCTTTTAATTGAGTTTCTAGTCATCTGAATACGGTTCCAAATGCACCAATTTTTACAGGCACAAAAGTAACCCTAACTCCATACACATTAAATACCGAAACTTACTAATATATATATATATATATATATATTAAAGCAATCTTTCTTATAAACATCTTTCGTTACATGTCGCAGACAAGGAACATTTAATAAATTTTTTATTTAGTTTTTCCAGCGTTCTTACATTTTCCCGTTTGGTGGGAGTCAGATAGTGCAAAATTGTCCAAGCTCTTTCGGCCACTTATTTAGCCATTATCAAGGGGGTTTGTTTTAGGCATTGTTAATTTTTCTTCATGTTTTAACTGTTTAAGATGTACTTTATTTTTTTGTTGTTTTGAATAGGAGTGTTCAATATTAGCCTTCGCGTGTTGAGAGCGGGTGTAATTCGAATGAACGTCTTTCAATTTAAAAAAAACAAACTTTCAACACTCAATTCCAACTGTTATATATATATATATATGAAGAAATGTAGTTTTAAGGTGTGCTATATTTATGGAATAAAGTACTCAATGTCAGAGATGAAGCGTATGTAAATATAAAAGAGAACATTGAAGCCAACACTCGGAGGCGACGAGCTGTTTCATACTAGACGCAATCGTCATGCGGCCTGACGATTGCGTCCAACATGAAACAGCCTGTCGCCTCTGAGTGTTGACTTCAATGTTCTCTTTATATATATATATATATATATATATATATATATATATATATATATATATACATACACACACACACACAAAAAAAAACACATTGTGTATATATATATAATTACTCATGTGTTCGTACAATTTTTTTTTTCAGGACATAGATTATATAAAAATTGTAATAGCATCATCCACATGAACAAAAAAGCTAAAAATAATGGAAGGATTATTAATAAAAGAAAGAAAAAAGTCAACATGCAATAATAACAACGATGAACACGGCCGCAATGTGCTGGCCGTGTTTGGAAAATAAAATATTCCTATAACTCTAGCTACATACATAAACCAATGCTGTATATTCAGTTAAAAGTAAAATATATTTCTTCCTTGATAATGGCTAAACATATAGCCGAAAGCGTTTGGAAAAATTTCGGAAATTTTTATATAATTTAGGTCCCGAAGAGAAAAAAACATTATACGAACATATGAGAAATTATATAAAAAAAATTCAACCATCACACCTTTCAACGAAACTTGCACAAATACACATATATACATATACACACACGCAGATATAAAGATATATACACACACATATATATATATACATATATATACGCACACACACACATATATCGTTATATAGCTATAAGTGTGGATATAAACCAAATAATTAGATATTAGCAACTGAATATACGTGCTTTATCGTGCATGCACAGGTAAGCGAATAAATATTTACTTAATTTAATATGTCAACACAACTACTGAATATGGTTAAACAAAGCTAAGAAGTAGATATTCATAAATATACATAGGCATATATATATATTAATTAACACATATATCGCTATCTATCTATCTATCTATCTATCTATCTATCTATCTATCTATCGTGTATGTATAAAAAGAAAAAAATTAAAAATATAAGCAGTAAATTTGCTGATACACCTGAAGAGTGGACGAACAGATCCGTCTATGAAACTCTGGAGTCGGAATGCTGAAGGTAACATTAATCAGCTAAGTGACAAATTTTACTCACATTAATCCTCTCTCTCTCTCTCCCACTCTCTCTCTCCCTCTCTCTCTCTCTCTCTCTATATATATATATATATATTGTTACGAACTGGCAGCATACGTATGTGAACACCAGGTCCAAAAAAAGAAAAGATGGGATCACTCAGATAGAAACGTATAACACAGATAACAACAAACACAGGATGAAAGTTTAAAAACAATTTTATATAACAAAACAATTGAATAGAGAGAGAATGTAAGATAGCAGACGTAAGATCAACAAGAGGCTCTTATCTGATAGTGGTCATCACTCCGATTATCCATGAATCATGATTTCGTAAGTTGAAGTGTTCATAACAGCAAACAGATAGAAGTTCTTTAGAATGTCCGAATGAAAATCGATAATTATTCCTTCTGCAATATAACCTGGGAGAATCGGTAACGTTACTTCTATTTCGTTTCACATCTAGTAATCGAAATAAATCCAAGATAAATCTGGGAAGATTTCTTCAGTAATAATATTTTCTTATTCAGTACACATGTAGCAATCTAATAAGTCGAAGATAAGATTGGGAAGATTTCTTCGGGAATAACATTTGCTTATACGTTACATATCTAGTAATCGAATAAGTCCATAGGCGCATTTGTAATGAGCGCACGATGGGAATCAATTTATTCACGACTTGACTTAGTCGAAGATTTTCGGAAAATTTGAAAATATATTTAAAAAATCACACTTGGTGGCGCATGTCAAGTTGGCTTGGGTGACCGATTTTACTTATTCCATTAGGAGGTCAAACTGTCTGGTTGTTCAGAGACCCAGATTCTATCCCGCCACCTCTCAGTCTACACAGGAAATAAAGGAAGTGAAGAAGAAAGAAAGAATAAGGAAATACAAAGAAAGCGTGTCATCTGATAGACTGATAATACGTCTGATTTTAATTTAAATACTGAGAGCCATGTCCCAGTATATATATATATATATATATATATATATATATATATATATATATATATATACGCTGATTTAATAATCCGTGCTTCCAAGTTATGCGACTCCTAACAGACACATTAAAATATTTAGAAATGTATATCCTTTATATATAGATGTAAACCGTTCTACACACAAGGGCACTTGTACACAACACACGAATATTTAAAGCAAAATTATAGCGTTTCAAAAAAGATGCTAGGATGAAATTTATCAAAACTTCTTTTTGCTGTAAAAATGACTTTAATGTACTTTGTTATGTCTAGAAGGGGTCGAAAGTCCTCAGATAAAAAAAAATCCTCTGAATACTATAAGACTAATAAAAACATTTCTCTACTGTAAAAGATGGCTTTAACATTCTTAATAATGATTAAAGATAAATTAATTTAGTCCATTCTCCGATGATCCGATAATTGTAACATTACCCAGAGACAAAATACGACATTTGCACGACTAAACCATTCCTTGATACTTCGAAAGCAAACAACATACCTTCCCTCACTACGTGGTCAATCGGCGGCTACTTTATTTGGATACATACATACGTATACATATACATTTACTTCCTCCCGAACACTTTATCTGTTTCTCGGTCTCTCGTATACGTCAGGACTTTTACACTTGAGGAATTGAAACTTCAACTTTCACCGTATCCTTCTCTATTATCATATTGTGATATAGAATTAATACAAGTAAAAAGTTTGTCACTTAGCTGATTGATTTTGCCTTCAGCATACTGACTCCAGAGTTCCGTAGACGAACCCTCCGGGAATCACTCCGTTCACTCGTCAGAGGGTATCAGCAATTGACTGTTTATACTTCTCGATTGTTCTTTTATATATGCACATTTCATTGGTGCAAGTTTTTTTGTTTCCTAGTGTATGTGTGCGTACGTATGTGCGTTCTTGCGCATTCGCGCGCGCGCGCCCGTCAGCGTGTATTTGCGTACGTGTAGAGCGTTGTGGTTATTTGTCCTTTTCGTCGTTTTTGTTCTCTTTACATTCACTCTTTATTCGTTTTTTTTCTTCTCTTCATTACCCAAAGCCAAAATACACCCAGATCAACTATAACGATATATGCATAGAGGCAATATATATATATATAATTTTTTTAAGTATTAAACATTATCTCAATTTATTACGTAAAAATATAAATATATATTACTATATAAAAATAACAAAACAAAAGTCATTGAAACAAAGCGAGTTCAGTCGACCAATGATGACAATTCCAGAACAACGTAACTATAAACAATTTTTTTCTTTTTTTCTATCCCCTGCCAGCCGCTATGATGGAGAAAGCATTACCTCGAACAGTCGCCAGTGAGACACGCTGCAAGAGCCACTCCGTTTCGCGAGGCTCGTTCCTTAATCGCGACGCAATCGCACCAATCCTACGAAGGAACACCATCGAACGAGGGCCAATAACCCCTGAAGTCTCCACTGCCACAGGAGTAAAAAAAAATCTATCAGCAAGAGAAGAATATATATAAAATATATATATAAATTATTTTCAGATAAAGTGTATCTGTGAAGAAACAAAATAAATAAAAAGACAAGAGGAAACATTATTCTTAGCCGATGCGTTTCGTCCTCTGAGGGACTTTATCGATGCAAATGTAGGGATTTATTTTATTTCACCTGTTTATATAGAAGAACAATCATGTCATTGGTTTATCAAGGCTTTTAAATTTGAGAACGTTCATGAATATTCATCAGGTGGTTGAAAGGTCAGTAAAAACATGTGGAGGACACAAAGTATCATAATTCAAAGTCTGGTAAGACAAAAGTAAGAGGGTAATATTCAAGAAATGAATATTGTTTAAATTGTGGTCAGATTGCTATGGTTTGGGATGGACATATGTGCTGTACATCTTCAAATCATGAGGTAATGGATTTAATCATTTTCTTTTTTTTTTTTTTTTCAAACATTTTTGCGATCGTGTATGTTGGTTGGAGAAAGTAGTAATTCTTTCAGGAAAGGTGAGATTGGAAGGAAACCAGGGCGTGGATTTAGATTTAGATAAGATTCGATAGTGGCACTCTCTGGAAATTTTCTTCTGTGTAAATTACTTTTTCTTTTGATATGTGTGGCAATTTTTACATCAAAATTGTGGTTGAATACTTATGGGATAAAGTGCTCAATATCAGAGATAGAGCGTGCGTAAATATAAAAGTGAACCTAGAATTCAACACTTAGCGACAGTCTGTTTCATGCTAGATGCAATCGTCAGGTCCTGACGATTGCATCGAGCATGAAACAGACTGTCGCCTCTAAGTGTTGAATTCTAGGTTCACTTTTATATATATATATATATATATATATATATATATATATATATATCCGATGCGATGAGAACGAAAGTAATATATAAATTCTAACGTTCGCAGCGTTAATTAAAAAAAGAGCTCGATACAGGTAGTAGAGCGATAATTATTTATTTATTATAATTTTATCATATAGACGAAACCATTTTACTCACAACAAAGATGCAACTTGGTTTCAGTGCATTTTAACTGCACATCTACGGGTGAGGGTTGGAAATGGTTATGAACAATCCTGTTTGTAGGCAAGCCCGGATGTAAAACGTCACTTCCTTTTTCCATTTTTTGAGAAGAAAAATGTACTTACAAAATATACATAGAGTATCTAAGTGAAATATTAGTAGTTGTTGACAGCAGTTTGGTGTTGGGTGGACCGGGTAGTTAATGTTGAATGGTGTTTGGACATTTTCTCGATGATAAACATCGGTCAAAGTTTAGGTGCGTTAACTCACAAGCGTCCTAAGTTTGAGAGGTAGGGGAGGGAAGATAGCGATAGGGGATAATATTACATTTGAGTAGGTAAAAAGATTTTCGAGTTATCTTTTATAATTATTAGTAGTAGTTATTTTTAGGTTTTTCTATGAGATTTCTAAAGTTGGATTGCATTTCTTTATGTTTGGGTTATCACTATTTATTTTGTAATCGAAAGAGCGTTTTTTTGTGTATATATAATTATAAAAGGTTCATAGTTATGGGATTGAGAATTTAGCAAGATTGTAGTGTTAAATCCTTAGTATGTCTACAGAAAACGGTAGTCTCATATCTTTGGTTTAATAATTGGTTATTATTTAAGAGTTCAATGATACATATTTTCTCCTGTAAACATAGGAAGCAAGGTTCGCTCAGTGAATTGCAGGTTCTGGCTTGTCTTAGGATTTTCCATTTAACTTTAGGTATTTTTCCTTCTTCCTTGAGTTTCCAAAAATATTTACATCCGGGCTTGCCTACAAACAGAATTGTTCATAACCATTTCCGACCCTCACCCGTAGATGTGCAGTTAAAATGCACTGAAACCAAGTTGCATCTTTGTTGTGAGTAAAATGGTTTTGTCTATATGATAAAATTATAATAAATAAATAATATATATATATATATATATATATATATATATATATATGTAAATTTCAGCGTGAAATTAAAACTAAAATAAAGCTTCAAGAAAGATTTTAATTTTTAAAATTAATTTAAAACCTGATTTTAAACATTTTCTTTGGAAATACGTATATATATTGTTGTAACCTAGGAAGGGTTTCCGAATGCGGAATAACCAAAACGGATGTTGGAAATGAAATGGTAATCTTTATAACATCAACAAAATACAATACTCGCTAGCAGTATGAAGTAGTTAAACCACTGCTAGTGGTGGACTACTTAGACAGCATATTACTCCGACTTATAATAGTGTCCAACGTATTTATGGGGATTGTGACATACCCATTAGTGTTCATAGGTACGGTATATAACACACACACACACACACACACACATATATATATATATATGTATATATATATATATATATATACAGTGTAACCCGGATATATGAGAGTTGTCGGGACCGGAGAAGAAGTCTCTTATATCCGGGTTTGGTCTATTTTGTTTTGTCACACAGGCTCTAATTTGGAACCAGAGAAAATCTCTCTTATATCCGGATTTCTCTTATATCCGGGTCTCTTATATCCGGGTTACACTGTATATATATATATGTATATATATATATATATATATATATATAAAGTAAAAAATAAAATATGAAAGACAGCCTTCTACGTAAACTGTAATAAACAGTACTCTGTGTCTAAGTTACCAAGAAATAATGGAAAGTCTTCTTACAATTCAGTAACCCTCATGTTCGAGAAATTTTATTAAAGAAAAATTTACACTCCCCGACAGGATAGGCGAAAATAAATAAATATCCTGTTTAATAAATAAAAGGAGCGTCTACTCAAATACGAGTATCCACTAAAAATGACGTTTAAAGTGATAAAAATATATATTTATATAATGTAAATATATATATATAAACTCTATATATCCTATAAATGAACAAATCCTCAATAGCGCGTTTCGTCCCTAGAAAGGTTTTCTCCAGCTTAATAATATTCAGTCTTAGTTGCCTCTGAGCACTGTTTGAGCTTGCTTCTTTTTTTTTTTTTTTTTAGAAATATTACTTGAACAATCAACACAATACCGACATCTCGACGATAATGCTTCATTAATGTATCCACTCGAAACAATATTACTTGATCTTTTTAAAAAAATAAAAAATAAATACTATTCAAAATTGAACACACAGTTGAATTTACTTATGAAACAGAAACAAACATTCTTTCCTTGATGTCATGTTAAATCGTACTGATAATAATCCCAAACTAACTGGCTATCAAAAATACGAGCACACACATAAATACACTCGCCCACTCACTCACACGCACATACACACATACACACTAATACAACAATTTATCCTAATTAAAAAATAATATAGTAAATAAACTTCAAATAAGTAGTAAAATTTATGACTGCAATTTATTTAGATTCTTCCAACATTTTTTATGTAAATATGCAAGTTGCTTTTTTAAAAATGTAACTTTTATAGTAAATTGACTTATTATTTGGAACGTTTATAGAAATGGACATGTCTTTGATAAAGAGAAACTTCATGCCTTTAGTAAATGTCATTAGTTGCAACTACATAAGAAAAGAAAGTAGAGTCGTATTGACTTAGAGATGTTGGCATGTAGTTTCCTTTAGCGGTGCATTTTTGTAGACATGGCAGCTTCGCATCCTTATTTGGTTAAATGGAGTCAGCTGGGCCAGATTTGTATCTATGAGATAACATTTTAAGTTGACTGACCACGACCTATTGCAAAATATCACTTACCTGTTCTCAAGAGAGACAAACTCGGTGTTTTTTTTTTTTGTTTTTTTTTTTAATTAACTCAAACCAACAGTGATTGCTTGTTGGTTTGTTTTCTACTATGTCCGAACATTTATCTAAATTTTATTTCTACCGTTTTGATACAAACTCAGCTATTCAAATTGCTAACATATTTTATATTTTTTGTTTTCTAATTTTACGCGCACATATACAATATATGTAGGGTGCATTTTGGCAGCAAATTTTAATTTTTACAAGTTTGTTTAAAGATCAAGGAAAGGTCTTTGTTCAATAAGTTTTTCTCCATTCTTTTATAGTTCGGACCATTTTTCTAGTTTCTGATGAATACATATATTTCATCTAAAATATCACAAGATAAATTTTAATAGATAACAACAAAATATTATACAGGACTCATTGCAAAGAAAAAGTCAACATTCTAGAAGGCATTATAATACAAAAAACAACCAACATTAAATAAAATATAAAATCTTTTTTCATAGGAGATTGAAGGATATTGAAGGATGTATAAAGAAGGTAAAAAGAAAAGAAAAAAGAGCACATATGAATTCAGTTTGACTGTTGCAGACGACCACAATTAACTGACTTAAATTCTTGTTCC
>OZ038501.1:51711909-51756909 GCA_964036315.1 Acanthosepion esculentum
TTACGCTTTTGCGATCATAAGACACACACACACACACACACACACACACACACACACACACACATATATATATATATATATAATTAATTACCCAGTGATCTTAAAATTTTTAAATATTTTAACCATTCTAATATTTAATTTAGATACTTTGTTCAAAGACCCTTGTTTATTAAAATATAGTTTTTACTTAGTAACAATATCACCTAACCGCTACAAATTAATATAAAAGATTTAAAACTTTATAAATTATTATAATTAGAATGTAAAAAAAAGGAAAACAATTCTTGTAAAATTTCATTATTCATCGAAAAAACTTTTTTTTTTCTTATGACAATAGTGTCTATAATATATTTTGGCCATGTTAAGCTTCACTAATTAAACAATATTTTAGGTTTATTGCATTTTTCTTATTTTACGATTCAGAGCAGATTTTCTGTAACTGGAGATCCTGCTTACCAAAAAAGAAAAATGATTTAAATTCACCAAGGACTTGTCCTTATAACAAATATAAACATTAAGTGATACAAAAATAATTACTTGAAATTTCCTAAAAATTAAATGAGTGTGGGGAATTGAAAATTTTTTTTACAAAGTTTTTCTAAAAAAGAAACTTTTCAAAAATAATTTCATTTCTGAATCAGTCCTGGAACTTTTGTTAAAATTATTTGGTTTTTGCAAGAATTTTCAAATCAATGTGTTTTTTTGTTTTGTTTTTTTTTTTCACTGCAAAAGACGCTCAAAAATGTATCCCTTTTTTCATTATTTCTTGTAGATACCTTCTTAAATAGATACTTATATATTATTTGTATATTTACGTTTAATAAATAGAAACATACAATATTTCATTTCAATATAACTAAACTAGTTATACAGGTAGAATTCTTGATTACTGTATATAATAACTCTTTAATTTTATATTTATTTTCTTTTTCTTCGTTTGCTTCTTTTTTTTTGCGTTACTTAAGCCACACTAATGACAGTAGTATAGTTGCTTAAAATTTACTAAACTTTTAGTACAGTTGTTTATAAAAAAAACCGTGTAGTTTAAAAATACCAAAGTTTCTGTTTAGTAGCTGTCATTTTTAAATGCATGTTTGTTTTTCACTAGCTACAGTGGGCAGAGTTAATTTGGTCCAGTATGAAAATTTGTAGCTTTAAAAAGCTTCCACATTTAGAAAATTAACGTTGAGCCATTAAATATTTTTATTTAGTCATAGACTAATTAATAAATGTTGAATGAACTTGTCTGTGATAAAAATAATGTGATGTTGCGGGTCAAAGTTATTGTAAAATTTACTTTAATCTTTCTGCAAATAAATAAATAAATAAATAAATAAATAAAACAAAAAACGAAACCTTTAAAAAGAATAGAATGAAAATAATTGCATTAATTAAAACGTTTAATTATAAAAACAAAAGTATGAATACTATGTTGAACGAATAACTAATTTTATTTCACGATTGAACCGCTGTAAAATACATTACAGAGAAAATGATGACATTCCTTTGGCATTGCTTGATGTTTAAGGGTTGGAATTTGAATCAACCATCTTAACGTTTTTTTGAATACACCGATGGTTTTAAAGAGATTGTCAGATAGGGATGGACGATCCTGAAAACTGATTTTACTTCAACTTCAAGAATCCCAGTTTAGTTTAGACAACTGTAATTTAATTTTTAATTTTTTTTTCTTTTGCACAACGTACCTTTTTGTTGTCATTCGAACGATCAACACTATAAAGGTGGAGTTTCGCCACAACAATCCTAAATTTTATTTTATTTACAAAAATTGAGTATAGAACCACTATTTTGCGGAACAAAGATGCTTCTCCGATCATTACAACCTTAACCCCTTCAACTCTAGGGTCAACCATTATCTATCGTACATAGCCACATAATCTGCAATCACTTCCTCCTCTTATGTCTATACAAAAACTTCATTCAGTAAACTTCTATCTTGAGTGGCTCTTAGGCTTTGTACTAGATGAACATTTATTTAAAAAATAAAATAAAATATTAATCAACAGCGTTTTTATGGTTATTCACATTTCCCTTGATTTTCGATAATTCTTCTTTTCAATTTTATTTCTTAAAATACAAAACTAAATTGATATAGTTTTGCTTCACTGTTATTCCTCGGGTGTTAAAATATAGATAATAATAATAATAATAATAATAATAATTGTGGAAATTGAAAACAAGAATAGTACCAGTCATAGTAGGTGCGCTTGGAATGATAAAAAAGGAACACAACAATACACTGAAAAAAATGCCTGGAAATCCCAGCTTAAGAGAAAATAAAAAAATTGGCTTGATAAGTATAGCCCACACACTAAGAAGAACATTCTCCATGTAACGCTAATGCTGTTATGGGAGATAGAAAAACAAATCATGAAATGTAGCCATAACAACACACCTTAAATCTTCTAGCAGACGCGGTAGGGAGTGTGACCATAACAGAAATCGAAATATAATAATAATAATAATAATAATAATAATAATAATAGTAAATAGTGTAGAACCAATGTGTAGATTATATGAATAGCATGTTGAAACGATTGGCAAATTAGTCTGGCTGTCCATTCCTGACACCGAGGTGTCATATTCATTTGAATATATGTCTTATATTATAGTATGCCACATGCTGCAAAATGGTATGACCATCACCGTGAAGAAGTTATAGAAGGTCATACACGGGACATAGAAGCGAATAGACCAGACAGAGCAATTAAAAACTACAAACAAAAAAAGTTGCCTTCACGTAGATAAATATATATATATATATATATATATATATATATATATATATTAAATAATCAAAATCAGTAACTCGAAAGATCTTGGAATGGAATTTTAAAAAAATTGTGGCGCATTATAGATATAACAGTATTAAACCAATAATAATTGGGAACCCAGATACAACCAAGAAATGTACAGAAAGGAGCACTATCAAGTAGTAAATAGAAGGATTATTATTATTATTATTATTATTATTATTATTATTATTATTATTATTATTATTAATAATAGTAGTAGTAGTAGTAGTAGTAGTAGTAGTAATAATAATAATAATAATAATAATGATGATGATGATGATGCATTAACACCACCCAAACCAGGCTATAGACATAGGACCTGTAACTGTTTTATGGGACTTTAAAATACACACAGACAAATCAATCAAAGCTATATGCCCAGACATCGTGATCATAGACCACAAAAACAGAATATGCTTTTTTATTGACATGGCAATTCCTGCAGACTGTAACGTACCATCGAAGATCTTCAATATAACTATCAAAGTACAAAGGCCTTGAAATCGAAATCTCAAAAATGTGGCACATAAGAACACCAACAACTCCAGTTGTAGTTGGAGCCCTCGGATTGATTGAAAAAGATCCCAAGCACTCATTGAAGGGATTCCTGGTAGCCCATACCTTAAAGAAATACAAAAAAAATTGTACTCACAAGTACAAATCACAACTTACAAAGGGCTTTATCTATGTAAAATGTGTGTGATCTTGGAGTTTGGTTTTTTTTTTCCAAAAAGGGTGAGTGGAAAATGTTATGATGCCATTTCTGACCTCAGGTTTATGGTTGCGATAGGGAAATAAATGAGCATACACCAGAAATCAAAGGAAATAAAATAATAATAATAATAACTATTTTATGGATTTACACGCAGACAGAACAATCAAAGCTAATCGCCCAGACATCGTGATGAAAGACCGCAAAACCAGAATGTGCTTCCTTATTGACATGGCAGTCCCTGCAGATTGGAATGCATCTTTGAAGGACTTCAAAAATTATCAAAATTCAAGGATCTTGAAGTTGAATTCTAAAAATGTGGCACATGAGGACATCAACAATTCCAGTTGTAGTTGGAGACCTCGGTTTGATTGGAAAAGGTTCCTAGAGACTCATCGAAGGGATTCCTGGTAGGCCATGCTTTAAAGAAATACAAAAAATTGTACTCACAAGTACAATTATTAAGAGCTATGTATCTATGTAAAATCTGTGTAATCTTGATTTTTTTTTTTTTTTTTTACTAAAAATTACCAGTGGAAGATGTCATAAAACCATTTCTGACCTTAGGTTTCTGGTTGGGACCCGGAAGGAGATCTGTATACAACAGAAATCAAAGTAAATAATAATAATAATAATAATAATAATAATAATAATAATAATAATAATAATAATAACGATGATCAGTGGTTGCAAATTGCTAGCTCACAAAGAATATATGAGGCGCCATGATAATGTATGGCTTTTAAATATTTTGGTTATTGGTTAAGTATGTACCAAGTTGAAAAAAATAAATGGTAGAAGCATGTACCTTGCAGAACAATTGAAGAAGATGGAAAGTTCACAATATTCTGAGACGATGATTTTCAGACAGAGTGATACACCCTCGCCGTCCGGATATCATTGTGCTCGATAAAGGCGCCAATAACTGCCATATTATTAAAGTTCTCATACCAAATGACACAAATATAGTAAACAAAGGGATTGATAATATTACAAACTACTCTGATCTGAAAGTTGAGATGGCAAGATTGTTCGGAATGCGGGAAGGGAATGTCAAGGTGATTCCAGTGGTGAGTGGCACATTGGGATTAATCCCATTAAAACTGTATGACTTCCTTGACCAGCTGGGGATGCCATACCAACGTGGAGCCATCGGCTCTTTGGGTACTGCGCATATTTTGAGGAGGGTGTTGTCTTTCTGAGATCAATGGTGTGACTTAACAGATAACTTAATATATCTCGTGAATTCAAAAACTTACACTGTACGACAAAACAACAACAAGAATAATAATTCGTTAGTTACATCAATTGTAACGAATAATTTCAACATTATCAAATGGTATATAATTTAAATAAAGAAAATTAATTCTAAATTAAGAAAATTACTGACTAGATATAAGAGACAGCCTCCTAAGGCAGATGCTGACCGTCTTCATATTGCCAGACGTATTTTTTAAATCAATTCACCCCAAATAAGGCGTTAATGCCACTAAGACGTAAGGAGCTACTGGGAGTGAAAAAGAATGAAAAAAGATTTTAGAAGGAACCGGAAGCCCAATACTAAGCAGGAAACATAGGATAAAACTCTACTCCTGCTTAAAAGACCGAGAAGGAGTGTGAACCAGACGACAGGCGAATATATCTAATATAGTAAATAAAATTTCATAGTTTTGGCGGAGACTTTAGAAGTATAGAGTTGAACTAAACTTTAGAAGGCGCCAAAAACCCCATCCTAAACAGGAAACAAAGGTTAAAGCTCTACTCCTGTTCAAAAGACAGGGGCGTAGTGTGAACAGTGCAATAGGCGCATCCATCTACTCCTATTGTGGTGGTAAAAGTTTAATTCAATTTAAGTTTACCTATAAAACATATTAAACAACCACAGTTCGTCTAAAAATTTAGAAACCATATCTGATTGGATGCTACAACTAGTAGCATGAAAATGTAAAAAAAAAAATATTCCATTTATAAAGAGAACAACAAATTCCTAAAGTAATTCAGCTTCAATGTCAAGGAAATAAATAAAAATACTCTACCAAAAAATGCAGCTAAAATTATTAACAGGGATACTAAGACAAAAGGATTAAACAATTAAAAAGACACATGGGAACAAGAACCTTTACATGACTAATATGCAATTGGAAGTAACGATGCGAATAAAGATGAACACAAAAGTTAACAGTGGCTGAAGAGTGCAGGGATAAAAGTAGAGACGGAGGCATTTATAATGGCAGCACAGGACCAGAGCCTATTTACCAGGAATTACCAGGCAAACAATAAAGAACGGTAAAGAACCAGAATATAGAGTATGTGAACAGAATGTTGAGACAATTGACCATTTTGTATCTTGTCCAATCCTGGCATTTATAGAATCGAAGGGTGACATGTTGAGATTGGGCAGTATATACATTGGAAGATATATTTGTTTTACAGTACACCGCATGCTGATAAAATGTTATGAATATCACGCTGAACCACTAATAGAAAACCGTGAAGTTACTATACTTTGTGACTTTACCATTCATACTATCAGATATATAAAAGCTAATAGACCAAACATTGTGGCTAAAGACTATCAAAAATTGCCTTCGCATAGATATCGCAGTGTCCTCAGATAAAGATATATATTTTAAAATATATAACGAATAATATTAGAATTGAAAAAAATGTGCCACCTTAAAAGTACTGTTATACCTATAATAATTGGAGTACTGGTACAGGTAAGCTCATTAAAAGATCTCTGGTAGCTAGGGCCGGCTCAAGGTATTGGCAACTCGAGCCGTCATCCGGGGCACCATCAAGGCCGAGGGCGCCATCAAGGCTGAGGGCACCATCAAGACCGAGGGTACCATCATGCCGCTGTGTCATGTGTTTGGGATCTGTCAAAACGCAAGCTTATAAAAATATACTCAGGACAGATTAAATTCTTTGACTATTCTGTCAATAGAAAATGATATTGTAAAGAAGATAGGTGTAGAAGGTGCCATGAAAAGATTTGCAGATCTAAAGGCTAGAAAAATGTTTTAATGAATGTTTTTAGCTTGTATTAAGTTGTAATAAACTCGTTATTCTATATTTTCAGTTTTTCTCCCTGTGAAAATGTAAAAAAATTATACTTGTAAGGGTGCCGAAGTTCAGCTTGCCCAGGGTGTCAGCAATCCTAGAGTCGTCACTGCTGGTAGCCCCGCCTTACAAGATATATTTTTTATAAAATTGCACTTTAGAAGATCATTTTCTATTGACAGAATAGTCAAAAATTTAATCTGTCTTGAGTCATGGACGACTTCAATTATATTTTTATAACCTTGAGTTTTGATAGATCCCAAACACATGACATGACAGCTTGGTGGATCCATCGGCCTTGATTTGCATCTACAGTGTTTATATTTTCGTTACAATGAAGAGTATCATCAAGGTAACGAAAATATAAACACTGTACATATTCAGTATTACTTAACATCATTATGTCTACAAACAGAATGAATATATTTTACTATCTTGCATGACTCCATAAGAGATTGTACAGAACAGAACGTATAATAATAATAATAATAATAATAATAATAATAATAATAATAATAATAATAATAATAATAATAATAATAATAATTATTATTATTATTATTAATATTATTATTATTATTATTATTATTACAGACCCAAACTGTAGGTTATGTGATCAATATATTAAAATTATTGATCTTATCTCAGGATGCTCAATACTAGCACTGAATGAGTCCAAATTCTATCATGACGAAGATCTCTCATCACTACTGGATAAAAACAGCTTCAAACTGTTATGGTCATCATCCTTATTCTGTTGTTGAGGGAACAGATGTTACCAGGCTCTGGCATTTTTTCTATCAACACAGATCGAGCAATACAAGCAAATCACCCAGACATTATTATCAAAGACAGAAAAGAAAAAGCTTGCATACTAATTGGCATGAGCGGTACCAAGAAGCAAAAACATATCTACAAAGGTTTTTGAAAAACTAAGTAAATGCAAAAGACTAGTGGTGGAAATAGAAAAATGTGGCACTTAAAAACTAAAAGTGTTCCTGATGTATTTGGAGCTTTGGGTCTGATAAAGAAAGGAACTCAACAACAAATCAACAAAATAGTTCTAACAAGCTCATATACTGCGAAGTGATTTGTTCGTTTAAGTTTTTTTTAATAGTCGTCAAGTGTAAGGGTTGGAATTAGAATCAACGATCTTACCGCCTTTTTGAATTCATTGAAGATTTTAAAGAGAATGCCAGATAGGGATGGATGATCCAGAAAACTAAACTGCGATTCTTTTGAGGCTGAAGCTAACAAAAAAAAAATTGTAAGTGGAAACAACAAAAACATAACATCCTTCGCTTGCCCTAGGGTCACTGGTTATGACCCGGCATATGATTATTAAACAAATGCAAGTGAAAAAGATTTTTTTAATAACAACAACATCAATAATAATAATAATGTGCCTGATACAGCCTTATCAAACCGGGTGTCATGATGGGTACATTGACCCTCCTATATTTATTAGGTTGGTGCAAAAATAATGTCGTTTTCTCACATGAATTTGAACGTCAAAAAACGACATTATTTTTGCACCAACCTAATAGATATCAGCATCATTATCCATTTAAGATTTTTTGTTAATCGCTGTCATTTTTTTAATTAAGCGGAAACAACAAAAGAATCGCGTCCTTCGCTTACCCCAGGGTCATTGGTTATGACACGTCATATGATTATTAAAGAAATGTAGGTGAAAAAGAGATTTTAAAAAAAAGTAATAATAATAATAATAATAATAATAATAATAATTATTATTATTATTATTATTGTTGTTGTTGTTGTTGCTAATATTTTGTACAAATGCCGAGAAAAATTGTGACCATTTAATATCTAATGAATTTAAATAAATTGAAATATAGACATGGTAGGGTTGAGAAATACCTGCATTGGAAAATATGACAACATGAACACAAACCATCGCCAGTGATAGATAGGTGAAAATGCCACACTGCTCTGGGACTTTACCATACATACAACCAGTGTCATGGGGAGGGGGAAGAGAGCGCGACGACCCGGGCATCCATATTGGAGGGCACACAATCAAAGAACGAAATAAAAAATTAGTTTATATTTAATTAGAATAGAGTGTTTATTTCATGTTTCATCTGATTTTACATATTTGAAATATCTTCCTTTTTCAAATTTCTCAGTACTATGCTCCCTACTCGAGTCACTGACAAACTTGCAAAATAAAGCACTGAAAATAGAAATGACAAGAATTGGGCATTTAAACACCACCGCGATTCCAGTAATAATACGAGCATTAGGAATGATTAAAAATACTGATACACACATTAAGAGAATCCTAAGAAATCCATCATTATCTGGGATACAAATGTGTGTACCCATGCGAAGTGATAACATACTCAGAGAAACTCTCTCAATACAATATATCCAATACCTTTCTTAGGTAAAAGCTTCTTTAACCTCATGTTTTAGGGGAAAATACTTAATAAAATATTTTATCAAACAGTATATCAGGTTGTGGTGTAATGGTTAATGACTCGGAATGAGAAATCGGAGAACCGAGTTCTAATTTCAATCGAGTTTGTTGAATTCACTTGCGCGTAAATACCCTTGGGGAAACTATGAAACGTATGAAAGTATCCCCGCCCCAGATATAGGTTGAATAACAGGACAGACTGGGTCCTATAGCATTGTTTGGCAATCACGGTACCGCAGAAAGAAACAGCAACCAAGGGCGGGAAAATCTTCTGCTTAGTCAGTCATGAATCGAAAGAGACATTTATCGCCCAAGAGTGTATCGCGTATGGCTCTTAGCTGACTGAAGTGAAACCAGGAAAATAGAGATAAAAATGATGATGATGATGGTGGTGGTGGTTTATGCCTTGATGCTACACAAGACTCGCTTTTCAGCGCTTCTGGTCAGGTTTTAATTGACATGCACATTTAAAATGTGAATTAAGTTGGGTTGCAGTAAATATCCCCACAGATTTGCTTGTCGGATGCATGACCATAACTGATTTGGCATGTCCTCTAGGGGCTGACACACTGTATATCTTTGTTCATGAGCAGGAGTTATGGGAGATCATTATGACCAGATGTTAAAAGTTATTTTTTTAATTTTGAAGAATGAATCAGCAAAGGCCACTCTAGATATTTGGGAACACCTTCAAATGGAGACCCTCCGAGTGGACTGGGTTTAGCTAGGTTCTAGCTGCAAGGTTATAGACTACTTTTATCAAAACCTATCACTACATAGCGCGCATTTGACTATGGTTTATGTATCTGATATACCTATACCAGACTGGGTGCCATGATAGGTATTTGGGCTTCCTATAGTGTCAATTTGTTGCCACATTTCTCTTTCACTTAATAATAATGAAAATAACGAAATTTATCAAATAACAGGAAACTTTCATTAGAAACAAAGAGCGTTGAATGCTATGTAATATCAACCTTCCTATATGGCAGTGAATGCTGGAAAATTTCTTCCCAAATGAGAAAACTGTAGGCAACAGAGATGTGATTCTACAGAAGGATGCTGAGAATACCATGGATGGAAACAACGAAGACGTCTTAAGGTTTGGTTTGGTTTGTTTTACGGCATATCAACTTCAATGAGTTATTTAATGCCGACAAGATTTTTATTGCTGATAATATTTTTTCTTCAAAATTTTATTGCTGGTAATAAATTTTTACAAAGTATTTCTGGTATTAAAACCTTTTTTTTTTCACTTTCATAGTGTTTTGATTCCAGTTTGGGGGTTAACTATTTGCCCATAGCTGGGACCCTAACAGGTGCTACCACCCCGGGGCAGAATGGATCTGGGAACACCATCAATTAAGAGTTGGTTCCACACTCCTCAAAACCTGATCAACATCCTTGCTGCTGGATGTAGTTTATCGTCTTAGCCAGGACACGAAGAAGTCTTACGGAAAATAGGGAAAAACGACGCTTAGAATTAGAAAGAGACAGCTAAAATCTCTGAGACCCATAATAAGAAATTGATTGATTCATTCATTCGTCTTATCAACCCTTTGCAGGTTATTTAAAGCTAGACAATATTTTTAGATTGTGAGAATCTTTTCAGATAATAATGGATTAGTGATATAATTAACCCATTGCTGGAAGGAGAAGAGTTGGATTCACACCTTTGCCAAGGGAAACGTATGGATCCACCTCATGCGCGTAAGTGAATATAACGACCCCAACGAGTATTGGAACTCGGAAATCCGATTTACAATTCCGAGCCATTATCCATTACACCACCCGCGCATTCAGCAGTTGATATTCCCAAGCGGTTACCTATCTAGGTACTGACCAGGCTCGACATTGCTTAACTTCGGTGATCGTCCGAGAACCGGTGTTTCAACGTGATGTGGCCGTAAGCCATAATAAGAAAGGAGGTTTTGGAGAATTTGAGAGTCACAGGATATATTGGAGGCAAAAGGGACAGGGGGGGCATCAGGTTACTTACTAAATAGGCTTGTGTGAAGAGATGGCGAGATGTGGGTGGGAGGGATACCAAAAAAAGACAAACAGTACGAAGTGGTACAAAGAATACTAGAGAACCACGGTACATAGAAGAAAGAGTGGATGTCGCTGTTCCAGTTGATCATAGGATAAAATGTCGAGTGAAAAGTTGGGACAATGTTTCTTGTTAGTTGAATATGAAAAAGCCAATTTTAAGCATCATTATTAGAATGCTTGGAAGACTCTTGAAGAGCCTTGCAATTAGGCTGAAAAAAAATTGGAATCAAATGAAGAACCATCCAGATGACTGTATTATCACAATCACCTAGAATACTGGGGAAAGTTCCGAAGAACTGAGAGGAATTGCTGTCATTTAATCTCTAGCGTTGTTCACCAGAATATTATTGGTATCAAAACTCAACGAGGGCAAAAATTATGACATCGGCATCAACAATCAAAAGTAAAGATAACCAAGAATAGTAATTAGATAGTAGACTCTGATGGTGATACTCATCATTATTAGTGTACTTGGGACACTTAGGAAGAGCTCTGTAAAAATGTTGAAAGAACGAGAAAACGCCGAAAAGAAAGGAAATTATCCAAATGATAGATTAGTAAAAGCAGGTATAATACTGAAGAAATTTGCTGTCATTTCACCTCCAGTGAAAACTCGCATTTACTATTGGTATAAAACATTAACGAGTTCAAACAACAACAGCAACAGCAATATGCAGTGATTATATTGAATTGTTAGGGAAGTCGGTTCATTGTGTGGTGCTAGACAATTCTTCTCGTCCGAATCCCTCTTGCACATTTATAAATCTGTCAGTGCATGGATTATTGTTGCCATATCTGGTCTGATTCTCCTACTATATATCTCAGGATTCTTGACAAAATTCAAAGAACAGTCTGTAATGTAATCAATCCTTACCTGGCTTCTCAACTTCAGTCAGTTTCTCACCGACGTGACGTAGCTTCCCTCTGTCTTTTCTACTAATATTTCCATTGCAACTGTTCTGAGGTAGAAGGGCCGTAAATAATTCCGTCATTTTTTACGGGTATTATGCTCGTAATAATTATGATTAAAGATATTCTTTCAGTATTATTATTTCAAACTATCACTGACAGTTGATTTGTTGCTTTTGTTTGATGTCATTATAAAAAAAACGTCTCAAATTCCCCATTAAATAAATTTTCAATCATTTACGTGTCGACAAAGGATCTGTGGTTATAGGTCGAGGGTTAAAAAGATTAGTAAAGGTCAGATATGGGTTCATTCGCGATGAAATGATAATCTGCAGCGGGAATAAGGCGTGTCAATAGAGAATGGCGGTGTATTAAGAAAATGACAAAGTAAATAAAACTTGGGAAAAAAGTAGATGTAATAGAAACCAAGAGTCAATAAAATACAAATCGTACAAATATGAATTAAAATAATTAATTAAATATGGTAATCTTTTGTAATTATGAAATGAGTTATTTTCATTCCAAGAGTTGTTCAGACTATTGATACCATTATATGCGTTGCAGTGGGGTCTAGCCTAATGGATTGATCTCATCGGTGGTTTTGTTATCATTTGTTTGTTAATGAATAATAATAATAATAATAATAATAATAATAATAATAATAATGATGATAATAATAATAATAATAATAATAATAATAATAATAATAATAAGAAGAAGAAGAAGAAGAAGAAGAAGAAGAAGAAGAAGAAGAAGAAGAAGAAGAAAAAGGATGAAGTAAAAGAAGAAAATTACCTACATTCTTCCATATAAACTATAGACCGGAAGAAGTCTCTACAATAAAATGGCTGAAATATTGGGATAATAATAAATAATTAATTCCCAGAAAAACTTTTAGAATGAATGTTTTCCAAAAGGATGCTGAAATATTTCCATTTCGGCTCATTTCAGAAATTTGAAAAAAAAAAAAAATGACCAAAAATCAGATTAAAAATAAAAAAAAATCTCTTCTTGGTCGGGCTGACAACTTTTCAGCACCCTTTGTGCATGTACATGAATCGACGGTCAACATTAGATAGATAGATAGATAGATAGATAGATAGATAGATAGATAATATAATATAATGATTTCCGAAGAAAGAATTAAAATGTGTTTCATTTCGTGTCCAATGTATATATATATATATATATGTGTGTGTGTGTGTGTGTGTGTGTGTGTGTGTGTGTGTGTGTGTGTGTATTTAGGCAGCAATCCTTCTTCCATGCACATTTCATTGAATACGGCAGACAAGGTGCTTTGATTTAGTTTTTTTATACAATTTCTCATGTGATCTAATAATTTTTTATTTTTCAGATGAAATAATTTTTTATTTTTCAGATGAATTTTTCATTCGGCTATACATTTAGCCATTTTCAAGCTTGAAATATATTAACTGTTAACAAGAAATAGTTTGTTGTATGTATATCTTTATATAATGTTTTCATTTTCAAAACACGGTCAAGATACTGTGTCCATGTTAATAGTTGATCTTATTGAGTGTTGTGATTTTTGTTTTTATTAATAAGGCTTCTATTATTTTTAGCCTTTTCTTTGCATGTAGATGATGCTATTATATTTGTCTGTCGTATTCAATGAAATGTGGATATATATATGTATGTATGTATGTATCGTGTATTTGGGCAGCAATTCCTCTTTACTACAAGTTTCATTAATAACGCCTGAAAACTACTACGTTTACTTGCCCTGTTGGCTGCCGGGTATATATATATATGTATATATATATATATATAAAACTCAGAATATATCCAATATATATATCTTAACTATAATTTACACGCACATAACATAATTATATCATATATGCACATATACACACGCATATAACTCACGCAATTACAAATACATACATACTGTTGTGGTAGGATCCACCTAATTTGCATAGTGGAGTACCGACGATATAAATATGGTTGGTACCGGGAAGACATGAGAGGCGAATCAAGAGATTCAACTAGAGACTCTGCCCAACTGCGACTTAGTCAACACATTCTCCAGGAACGGTCTTCCCAGGAATATACAAAAGACTATATGTAAATATTGTGTACACTTTCTTGTTTCAATACATTTTGTTCTAAGTACATTTTGTGTTGCATTATTATTCCATGCATTAGTCAAGTTTCAACACATACATATAGATACACATCCATACTTAAAAGAAATTACAATATATAGAAATATTCAAAATTACATATTATAAGCTAAATAACATAAGCATACACATAAGCAAATAGGAATACATATATCCATATTAGTAACTACACATTCATACATCTAAATTTGAGCGTAAAAAAATCTAAATAAAAGTATATCGATATATATTAAAAAAATAATAAAATAAATATGAGGACAGATGTCAAGTACTGAAATTTATCTGGTTCAATATTTTTCAAGAGATATTAAGATTTTTGTTTCCATATGACCATTAAATCACTTCTTTTGGTTAGTAAATTTGGGTTATTTAATTTTTTTAGAATGGTCAATTTTTCTCGAAGGCAAAAATTACACTTTTCACCTTTACCATTGTAAGATTTAATTCTTGCTATAATTTCTCCACATAATTTCTTGTGCGGTTCAACTATCTTTTATTATATAAGATATTATGTTATATATATCTTATTATATGAGATATTATATACAGTATTTACATTAGTCGGACTATTGTCTTCATCTTTGTCGCCATATTTCTCACAACGTTTCGGCCGTTGTACGCTCCGGCCTTCTTCAGGTGGTTGGAATTTCGAACCGAACCCTTTATTTTGATCACTGGGGTAGACTGTTCTAGTTCCACGAGCCATGTTTGATGGATGTCAGTTATCAGTTATCTCCTGCTAATTTTCCCTCTGAAAGTTCTCCACTGCCTTAACCGGGTATTGAACTCACACTCTTTGGGTCTGTCACTGGATCTAACCAACGCCTTTATCCACTGTGCCATGTGTCCAACCACCTGAAGAAAGCCGGAGCGTACAACGGCCGAAACGTTGTGACAAATATGGCGACAAAGCTGAGGACAATAGTCCGACTAATGTAAATACTGTACATAATACCTCATCTCAGAAATATAGACAGAGATATTATATGTTATATATATATATATATGTTATATAAGATATTATATCTTAATTAGATAATATATTATATGTTATATATATCTTATGATATATGATATTATAACTTTATTTTTACCTTATGATGTAGGATATTATATCTTATATAAGATATTATATTATATTATATAAGATATATAATTATAATTATATGTATCTTATGATATAAGATATATCTTATTATATAAGATTATATATATTTTATAATATAAGATATATCTTATGATATAAACATTATATCATATATATCTTATTACAAGATATATCTTATATATATCATATAATTAACGATTAGCGACGTTTAAAAAATCTGTTGGAAACTACAACTTTTTAAGTATAAGGTGTGTTATGTTACGCAACACCTGATTCCAGGTTCATAGGTAAAAAGCTAATACTGAAGCCTTGAAGAATGCATATAACAACAAAAATGTAGATAAATTGTTGCAAGAAGCATTTATTCTAAGATGCTTTCGTTTTTGGTAAATAAAAACTTATTTAATTTATTTTGTTGCTTTTCGTTTTTTTTTTGTTTTTGTTTTTTTTTGCGTGTGGGAGGTGCTATGTTATCAGAGTTACTCGAAGATCAGAGTTGTCCAGGTTAAGTTGCTTTTAGAATTCACATTATTAACTAATTTTATGCAATCTGATCCATTTTTAACATCGTTAAATAAACGGAGTAAAATATGAAAAAAATGATAACGGAAGAACGGAACATAAAACATCTCACACCACAAGAATGTAACATAACTAGTGGAGTTCAAAATGTATTTTGTTCTCTTCTATATATACAATTTAAATCAGTTTTCAGCGCCTATTGATACACGAAAGATCAAAGATTAACCTTAATTAAATCCACAGATAAAAATTTAAAAAATATCTGCTATTTTGTTTTTAGAAGATTGAACCTCGGACTAGCCACCGGTGAATTAGTTTTACTCTTTTAGACCAAATACAAGTGCCATCTGGAATAGTCATGCCGGTTCAAATAAACGTTCAATCAGGAATTTTTATATAAGTCTAATAAACAGGAAACAAAATAATCGTGTCGTGGCGAAAATCATTTGAAGAATATGAACAGCGCCGGTGTGAAAAGGAAATAATTTCATCTTGTATTTGGTACACACGAATACTTCGCGTAAAGACAAACATTCATGGTTTAACATATTGTATTTTAATGTAAACGTTAAAATAAATAATTTTATTTATTTATATTTATTCAGTAGTTAGTTAAGGAGTCGATTTTGGTATGTTAAATTTGGTATTTTTTGATATTCTAAATTTTAAGATAAATAACACGTTTGATAGCTAATTGAAAGAAAGTGGGGAACAAAATGGTAGCACTCACGAACGAACGATTTTCATAAAAAAGAAACCGATTAAATCTTGGATTTTTATTTCAGTATTTAAGTTTATTGATTTTTAAACAATAAACGATTTTTACATATTTCACCACAAGCAAGGCAATAAAACCACTAAGACACAAGCGTGTTAGAGAATATGAGAAAAGAAAAACACTATTAAGGAGAGAGAATTAATAAAGCAGAATATAACGATTGACATTGCATTTAAATTTGTGAAGATCAAAGTGGGCTGGAAATATATAAATATATATTAACCACTAATATTATCAATATATTGCATATATATATATATATATATATATATATATATATATATATATATATATATTGCATATATATATATATAGCATATATATATATATTGCATATATATATAAATATATATATATATATATATATTGCATATATATATATATAGCATATATATATATTGCATATATATATATATATATATATTGCATATATATATATTGCATATATATATATATTGCATATGTATATATATTGCATATATATATATATTGCATATATATATATATTGCATATATATATATTGCATATATATATATTGCATATATATATATATATATATATATATATATATATATATTGGATATATATATATTGCATATATGTATATATTGCATATATCTATATTGTATATATATATATTGCATATATATATATTTATATTGCATATATATATATATATATATATATATATATATATATATTGCATTTATATATATATTGCATATGTATATATATTGCATATATATATATATATATATATATATATATATATATATATATATATATATTGCATACATGATTATAAATATTTTAAAAAACGATTAAATTGAGAACCTATTATTTAAGATATATAATACATAAATTACCGTATTTGACGGCCTATTGCTTGACGCACTCACACATTGGATGCACCCAGATATTGGTTTGGAATATTTTGAAAAAAATAGACACCAAAATATCAAATTTATAAAATTACCTTATGTGATATTCTCACTAAGTTCTTTTTCAGGGAGCAACATCTGCACATACAGTAAATTTATAGCTACAAAGAAATTTATATCTGCAAATAAATCTACTGGTGTCAGTGAACATATGGTAATAGACAAAAAACAAAACAAAAAAAAACCCCCCAGAACTATGGTACTTGTTGGTAAATGAAGTATCATACCATGTATGCAGAAAAGCAAATTCTAATAACTGTATATCAACAAAACACACGCACAAAGCAAGCAGCAAAATACCAGTCAAAGCAAATATTTCTGTAAAATCTGGTATTTCAACAAAACAAGCAGCAAAATATTGTGCAATTTTATATATTTCTTAATTTTATTTTTCTGGTTGAATTTTTTCGGGATATTTTTTATTGATATGATGTTTGTTCACTTCGAGGAGTCCTAGTTTCAGAGCTAAGCTCTATACGTGCACTGATTCCTGGTGAACCTCACTTTTTTTCATGGTCTTCATGTCACTCTCATACATGATAATGCTGCATTAGACACAGGGTAATTTTTTGTTGAATTTTTCTGGAAAAAAAATCCATGTCCAAAAGGTCGGTAAATATGGTAATTTCTCAAACTAAAATAATATAAATAATTACATTATACAAAAAAAAAATCAACAAAAACAATTGAATCAATTACAAATTGGAATCCGACAGAATGATAAGAAAAAAAAAAAAAGGTATCGTCTATAGATCTAACATGTTTCACTTTTATTAAAGCTTTCTCAGACAATGAAATATGGAGGAGAAAAAGAAAGAAAATTCTGCTATTTTTAATTATTGCGTTGTTTGTTTTTCATTGGTTAAGCAGACTTCACGTGCATCTGTCTTGTCAACCAGCGTTTGTAGGTATAATTCACGTGTGTATATGTATCATAAATCTAGTTTGTTTATGCGAGATTCGGGTGATAATTTTCATTCTTTTACTCTTCGTATCATTTTGTTGGGTTCCAATTCATATTTGATCCCAAATCACACACACATATTTATTACTTCAAACCTTATTATAGTGGATATTCGTATTTGAAATAAACAACCCGTTTTTATTTTAAATGGAGTCTTGCTGAACTTATCAGTTCACACAAAATCGAGCGGTAGTTCCTCGTACAAAGGGTGACGCAGGTTCGATCCTTGCCAGAAACCACATTTTCTTTATTAAAATTTCTCGAATACGTACGCCCATAGACATAATATACACGGTTTAAAGTAAAAATAAGAATGTGACGTCTGTTTCAAATCGAAGTATCCCCGATAATAATGATTGAAGTGATAAAAATGTCGGATTTAAAATAATTTTTTTTTTTTTATTGAGTAGATATGAGCTTACAGGAGAAATAACGTGGTGAGGAAGTGTGATTTCTTTAAAAATGTGAAATAGAGCGTTGATAAAATGTGACGCTCTTTGTAGCCGTGTGGTAAAGCACGCCAGATGAAACAGTGGGTCATCCTACAAAGGGAGACGCTAGTTCGATTCCTAACGGAGAGCACATTTTCTTTATTAAGATTTGTCGAACACGCAGGGCGATAGACGTAATACACACTGTTTACGGTAAATATAGAGCGTCTATTTCAAATACAAGTATCCACTATAATAACGTTTGAAGTAATTATATATATATATATATATATATATATATATATATATATATATATATATATATATATATATATATATATATACACACACACACACACACACTTTTATTAAGAAACTGCACATTGTTCTACACCTAACTTTAACTTGTAAAAAAGCTACCAACGTGTATTGTAAGCTCTTTATATACGTAACTACGACCAACTATGTCCTCGTGTTGATACACCGGTTCATGTACGATCACCGAATTTAAGCAAGATAGGTGAGTCTTTAAGAATAGCAGATGCTTTAAGCTTAGATGTGCTGCAGGCGTAATTGATAATGGCTCAGAATTGTTAATCGGAGAGCCGAGTTCCATTTCCCGTTGGGTTCTATATATTCACTTACGCGCAAATACCCTTGGGAAAGATCCGCCTCTTCTCCCCATCCCCCTCAGCCATGGGTAAGTGTTGTATCACTAAACCATTATTATCTAAAAACAACAACAGCATCAACAACAAATTCTTACAATCTAAGAATATTTTCTGTATTCAAATACCCTGCAAAGGGTTGATAAGCCTTAGAAAACGAAGCCATCAAACCAATTATTTCAAATATTTTTATCGATTTTACCGTGTAAAATAATTTGTAATGTTCTCTGTAGTAAAACCATTTAGATTATATATTTAATATTTCATATATATTATGCTTTTCTGTAGCAAACCCATTTAGATTATACAGGGTATCCATAAAGTCTCTTTACAATTTAAAAAATTCATTACAAAAGCAAAGGAACAGACAAATATGTGGAAATTGTTACAAAATGAGGAGTAGTTATTGAAGTTATTTTTTAACTAATTTAATACACCTCTATATGGGCACAATGAGTTGCACGAAGCACATCAAGACGGTACTCGATTTCTTGCCATGTTCGCTGTAGCATAGCCTCATCAATGGTCTATCATTTGGCTCGAGTATGAATTGTAAGCGTACAAACACAAGTTCTTGTGTAGGACTTTTTGTACTGTCGAACGTGGCAGCTGTAACTGTCTGGCAGAAGTACGGATGGACTTTGTAGGAGAACGCTGAAATGTCTGTCTTATACGATCGATGTTTTCTTCAGATGTTCTTGATCGCCCCCCCCCCCACTTATCCAGCAATATCCCTGTCTCCATAAATTCCTTGTGTCATGCACGAATTGGCGGACGTGACGATGGATCTCTTCTATACTTAGTTCTATGGTTTCGCTGAGTGCGTATCCGATTTTGTTTCAATAAACCATGACACACAGTGTGCCTTTTCTTGAGTAGTAACCATTTTAGGGGTTCATTTAACAGTACCTCTTTCATCAATAGCGTACCTGAAATACATAAATGCAATGTGATTAAAAATTTGATAACTACTGAATACATGAAACAAATCTGATTAAAATATTTCATCAATTGCCTTTGTAATATATTTTTTGAATTGCAAAGAGACTTTATGGACACCGTGTATAATTAATATTTTTATTCTTCCTACTTACAAATTCTTTCTTTCTCGTTTTTAATGCTTTTATATAGTAAAATGATTTACAATGCTTTGGTTTAATGAAATCATCAGCAATGCATTTACATTAAATATATAATGATTCTATTTTTTCAATAACGCTTGCATTAATTCCTAACCATTGAGAATTCCTTTTTCCCTTGAAACTCTTACAATAATGATAATAGCTAATTTCAAAATTACAGAAAGTGTCAATAAACAAAATTTATATCGTATAGATTCGAATGGAATTCATCTTGATTCGTTTTTTGCGGTTTATTAACACTTTGCAGGTTATTTAAAGCCAGTAAATATTTTTAGATTATAAGAATTTTTGTTTTGAGATAATGATTTAGTGATACAATTCTTACTAATTAACCCATAGCTGGGGGAGAAGATGTGGCTTCATCTCTTTCCCAAGAGTATTTGCTCGTAAGTAAATATAAGAAACCCAACGATTAACAATTCCGAGCCATTATCAATTACACCAGCCACCCATCCAAGCTTACAGCACCTGGCATTCTCAAGCGATAACCTATCTAGGTACTGACTAGGTTCGACGTTACTTAACTTCGGTTATCATACGGGAACCGGTGCTTCAACTTAATATGGCCCTATGCCTGAATTCATATTTTGTTTAACTTTGTTTTATATAAATCGTATATTAAACTCATTTTTAGAATTTTTCTTTTGCCTAAATTTTATATCCATTTAAGACGTAAACGATCATGACTCTTCACAGTTTTCTTTTTATTTAATATATGTAAATTGCTTTGACTGTTGTTGGGAAAGATAGTGGAAGAGTTGCCCTTCACCTTCTCCGCGGTTTTGACTTCAGAGTTGTTCTTGTCCTAGACTGGTTGCCGATTCCAATTTTCACGCCAATAATCATTTCGCCATCCATACATGAGTGAGGGAACATAATTCCAAAGAAGGCTGTGATAAGAGATAAATAATAACATTAGATATAAATATTAGTTACTAAGAAAATGTTTTAATGCTTAAATAGATGAATGAATACGATGCCTTAATTATTTTTAAATATATACATGTTCTTAGCAAAATAATTAAAAAGTAACTTTTTCTTAAATTATAATTAAATGCGCAAAGTGAACAATTTCAATGAATTATATCAATACTCAATAAGTAGATACTATTTCTGTCTCATAATATTTGTGACAACTATTGTAGAACAAAGCTAAAAGTGTTAGGTGTGTGCGAATTTTTTCAGCGATAAACCAGTTTTTAGCCAACTGCGTATTCATATTCAATCTCTCTAGTTTTCAAATTAATAGCTGGAAATTTTCCCACAACAACAACAACAACAACAATAATAATAATAATAATAATAATAATAATAATAATAATAATAATAATAATATTGAAGCTCAGGACCAAAGCGTCGCAACCAGATGCTATCATAATCACATAATCAAGGATGGAACTAACCCGAAATGGAGGTTCTAGGGAAAATATGATGAAACTGTCGACCATATTATTTCAGGATGTCCGGAACTAACAAAAAATATATATACTCACAGACATAACAAAGTAATGACATATGTGCACTGGAAGATATCTAAGAAGTACAAAATCGATATATATATATATATATATATATATATATATATATATATATATATATATATATATATAGATATATATATATATATAGAGAGAGAGAGAGAGAGAGATAGATAACGTACTACTGGACGTGATTCTTTTCGGAATGAAAGCAAGAAATCGATAACCCCTGTTTTAAAGTATTTCCCCCAAATCAGGGAATTATCCGATTCAAACAAAATTTTCAAAACTTATTCAGTAATGAAGGAAGTATATACTGGATAGGTTATTGTGTTAGAAGAATTGTTTTTGTAAATATTTTGTGGTGGTGTGTGTTTCACTCCCATTTTTCAATATCTAGTGTGTACTTTATAATTTAGTGAGGTGTTCATGAAATTAGTTTACAGATGTTTAAAGAGAAATCTCTGAACATGTTATTTCAGTAAAAAAATCTCTGAATCTTCCCAGAAATAATTCAGTAAAACTCAAAAAATATTTTTCTGAGAGTTGGTAGGTGCTTACATAATTTAATAAAACATTATTTTCTTTCAGGTTAAACAGAAAATGACTACACTTAATATTTTTCTTTCTTTTTTTTTAATTACTTCTAATTTTTCAGTGCGATTTTAAAATGAATCCCATTGTTGTTCGTAAAAGTTTTTTTTTTATAAAATAAGGATAAATTAGAAAATGTAAAGTTTAATGCTATTTTCGAGAGAACTTTTTTTTAAACTTTTTTTTTTAATAAAATTAATGTTTTTTTTCATCTTAGCAACTGTTAGATTAATTTTGGTATGGATGTTCAAAAAGGAGATAATTCTGAATTATTGATAGACTACTTTTTCCTCTAGGAGGAGTAATATGATAATTCAATAACTCTACAATCCAGAATAATTTAAAAAGACCACATTGGGTACAATTAGATATTTTATCACAATTAGATATTTTATGAGGTAAGAAAATATTAAAAAATAAAAACAATGTATGAAAATCAATAATATAATTTAACTAAAAAAAACTACTTCTAATGTAATATAAAAAAATAAAATTATTAATTCTACTAAGTTTCATAAAATCGTATATAGAGTAAACAATTATGTTCTTAAACTTTGGTTATATAAGGTTAAAGATTTTTTAAACATAAATAGCAATTTTTTATTATTGCCCTGTTGCTGTTCCGTATTTCTTTCATTTTTATTTTCAATTTTTGGCGCGCTTGAAATTATACTAAATATACTTTTTTTTTTAATCTCTGACCCCACATGCTACCGTGCGCGAATAAACATTATTTTCATTAAGTTTTAAGCAAATAGTAAACGTTACTTTTACAAAATCCAGTTAATTAATCCTTAAATTTACTAAGTGGCTTCGAAATACATCACTCGGGCAAATATTGCATTGATAAGAGATTTCTAAATTTGTGGTTTTCATTTTTCGTCTATAATGGTGGTTCGATGAGTCGATAAGTGACAAGTGAACGTACCAATGTTTTAAAAAATGCCTAATAAAAAACTTCATTTATATACGAAAATTAATTTTCTTTGAATACGGATTAGCTTTATGATATTATCTTTCAAATAAAACCAAAGTTTATGTTAAAAAATGGCCTTTAAATTGCATTTTTTTACGTTTTATCGGATGTCCCCTGCGGAAACTAGGCTAGTTCATAAAACAATTCTTGCCCTATTTAACGTCTTTTTATGCATGATTATTTCTCCCGGTCCCCGCTACACAGAGACTTTATTATTTTCCTTAAATAACATTTAAATCAAATAATCATTGTTTTTATGTAGTCTAGACTTTTACAAAAAGGTAATAAATCTATTACCAGTTTTCATTTTCTTCTTAATCTAACATACTTTCCGTCTAGTTGTGATGAAGTATTCCCTCTTAAGAATCAAATAAAATATTTCTTTAAACTTTTATAAAAATTGTTTTTACAGTGTATATTTTGTTTTCGCTTAGATTCTTGACCTATCTGTGATCAAGGTCGGAAAATTACTTTTTAAAAAAAAAAGTCATGTCAATCAAATCGGTATCTCCAACAAAAATCTTCTTGTCGAAAAATATCAATTAAAAATTTAAAAAAAAACACACAAGAGCCCAGATTTGTATCTTGAAAGAAAAAACAACACTTTTAATTAATAATGGTTGAATTAAACGGCTACGAAGTCAACATTTTCCCTTGAATCGACAAAAATCACAATGGCCGTTATCTGATTAAATTAACAGAAACTCGATATTGTATACAAATAAAAATAAAAATCTAGTAAAAATAAAAATAACATCAAGACATTCTATGGGTAATAGGCACTTTAATCTTCACTCGATTTAACAACACCAAAACTTGCATAATTTTATTTTAAAAAAACATTAAAAATTTTCTAACAACGATGACTGACGAACAACGACACATTCGTATTGACAGAGCTAGACCAAATTGCATCTTTTTATACGTATGGTGGCCCGTAATAAAAATCAATATTTTATTTTTTTGTAAACTAATTATATTTCTGTTTCATTTTTTAATTCACTTTTAAATATAACGATCATTATTTTTAGAAAGTTAATTCTGGAACACATTCTGTTGCATAAAATGTTGATTATAAAGAATGTAAGAAAACATCAAATGCATTAAAATGTATTTGAGTTCTTGGTGAAAATGATTATTATATTTAAAGAAATAAAATTTTCCTCGTGAAAACTTTAGAACTAATTTATTTTCAAAATAAAAAAAATCTTATAGTTTATACACAAGTGGAGTAATCATAAAAAAGGGTTTTACATAGAAAACAAATGCAAAAAATTTCAGCGGAAATGTTAAATGATTATTAGTCTGCGCACCCGTACTTAATAATAATATCGCTTCAACAGCAGTATTATATTTTTTTTAATTATTTTAAGAATAGTTCCAGATAATATTTTCGCAATATAAATGTAAATTTGTTTATTAAAAGATATCAAACTTTTAAAAACGAAATTCTATAGTAGTACACCTTTTGAAAGAATAAATAAAGCATTTTAAAAATATCGCATTATTAAATCGATATTTTTAAAATTACAAAACATTCCTTAAAAAAATTCCCCCGCAATCAATTTTTCATTTATAGCGACAATAGACCTAGAATATAAATTAAATATAAAATATGTTAAAAAAAGTGTCATATTTTATTTTATTTTTAAAAAGATTAAGACTAAAGCATCCATATGGACTTTTCGTTTCCGTTTTTTTTTTTTTTTTCAGAATTTATTTTTTCAAGGACTTAGCTTTAAAAAGGGAAAACCTCGATATAATCCGCCTCGATACACAACTGAAAATCATCAAATTAAAATGGCGGATGCAATCGCGCGAAAAAAAAATCTTCCGAAATTCTTATTAAAAAGCAGTCTTTCTTCAAATTTGAAGAAAGACTGCTTTTTAATAAGAATTTCGGAAGATTTTTTTCTTTTTTTAAATCGACGTGTTTTTACGACCCCTTAAAAAGGCATGATATTTTTACGGTGACGATGTTTACACAAAGCAAACAAAGTTTTAAAATGTTTTTTTAAATATTTCCGATTCTATTTAAAATCTAGAAATAATATTTTCCTTCCTTTCAGCTTTCGTTTAGTTGAAAGAACGACTATAAAATTAATTGTATACATTTCTCATAGCATTTTTTTCTTTTTACTCAAGTGTCCAATTGTCCGCCATTAAAATTGGTGATACCTATCGGTTAAATAATTTTAAAAACATAAAAATAAAAAAAAACTCCAAAAAGCATGACGGGATTAATTAAACATTTTGGTGTTTGATTTCATCTAATTGATTTCAAACTCAAACAAATGTGACTCTTCTCAAGTCTGAAGCAATAAATTAAGCATTGTTCAATTCTTGACTAATGCAATTCTTATACAAACATTATTTAAATACTTAAAAGTAACAACGGAAAAATGAGTTCACGTTTGAAGAGACCAGTTCTTCTTCACAGTGTCAATGTACACACACACACACACACACACTTAAAATATGTTTTTACGGTATGTTATATTTATGTTAAAGTGCTCAATATCAGTGATAGAGCGTATGTAAATATAAAAGTGTATACTGAAGTCAACACTCAGAGGCGACAGTCTGTTTCATGCTTAAACGCAATGTACACTTATATATATATATATATATATGTGTGTGTGTGTGTGTGTGTCTGTGTGTGTGTGTGTGAGAGAGAGAGAGAGAGAGAGAGAGAGAGAGAGAGAGAAGTTGAATGAGAAACTGGCAGAAAGGAAAATATGTAAATGTAAAGCGATTTCGAAAAGGAAACCTGATTCATGTTAAGCGCCTGAACGTTTAATTGTCATAAATATTTTCCATATAGAAGATTCTGAAGTCGTCTGGAGGCCGTGATTGAAGCCAATAACGGTTTTATTGAATAAAGTTACTCTTTAGCATTTAAAGTTTTTTTTGTGTAATTTTGGTAAATATATCTGTTAAAATGAGATGTCAGTGTTATTTTCATTTTTGCGTAATTTAGACGTAATTCATTGCACCACCCCGTTTATATATATATATATATATATATATATATATATATATATATATATATATATATATATATATATATATATATATATATATTAAATAAAAACAGACCACTTTAAGGTTCCATGTAATAAATTATTTCACCACAATCCCTTTTAAAGGACTGCGGATCATCAGACTTTACTTCCAAAGGTTGAAACGAAAAATGAAAAGAAATTTACACATTTTTGACGGGCAGTATTAAGCATATGTAAATTAACGAAGTGAGGGGGGGAGACATGATTGAGTTAGATGTAATTTAATATTTCTATTCTTTCATACTTAATATTACTTGAGGAGGTCCAGACATTGACACATTTAATCGGTTAACTTAACGGAAGTTATATATTGATATAAAAGGGGGAGAAGAGGAAAAAACATAAAAAGAAAAAGAAAGAAGGAAGTACTGAGAGAAGGTGTCACTGACTTTCTTTGGAATGAACGAAATAGACGCTATCGTTTTGCTTTACTTTGAAAGTGTTATTTTGGGGGTTTATAAATATTATAATATTTGATATAAATTTGAATGTTTAAACAGTCTACAAGGAATTTAATTTGATGTTTGTTAGCGATTTAAGTTTTTTTAAAACTTTATTACAAACATTTTGGGGATTTAATATGAAATAGTCGATTAGAAAAAAATATTCATAGAATGTACATTAAAAGAATAAAATTTTATTTTAAAATATAAGTTTACTTCTAGTTGTAATTGATTATTAAGGTGACATCTCTATCAGTTTGAATTTTATTCATGAATTTAATTCGCGACTGTTTTTAGATGGGTAATTTATTTTACTTAAAGTTTAGTTTTTAAGTTAATATGCAGTGATATTTGAAGGTAAGATCTTGCTCTGTCATGTATTGTATACACACCCATGCAAGTTTCACATATATATACGTTCCTTTACATGTGCAGTCACTCATACAGGTACACATGTACCGATATACACGGTTAATTTCATGTATTAATACCTACATATATCTTTTTAAATGTTTACGCATACTTACACATATATATATATATGTGTGTGTGTACTTAGAATTTCCCTAAAAGTTTTTACAGTTAATATTAAGTGATGACTTTAGTATTCACATATCAAAAAATCTTTCCAATTTAAATATTTTATCATCAATAATGATTATTAAAGGGTAATACATTTAAATTTAAATTTTATTTAAAAATATATTAGCTCTGGATTTACATTGAGCTCTCTGGATTTTATCCTCCTTGGGTCTACCTATACGGATTAACTAGTTTTTCATAAACTATATATATATATATATATATATATATATATATATATATATATATATATATAGTATAAACTGTATTAGGTCTTCCTTAAATACGCAAGTACTTTCAACGATTCGTCCGGTCATCATCAGGCATGGAAACTATTTTGTTTTTGGTAAAAGTCAGGTAGCATCCGAGACGAAATAATATAATGCGAATGGAAATATGTTTTTTTCTTAATATGCTATTGATAACGGATGCAAACTTGTGAAGCGTGAAGTCGCAACGCTAAGGTTGGATTTTTTTTTTGAAAATTTAAGTGAGTGCGTTTTTTACTAATATGGTAATTTAAGAATTTTTGTTGTTGTAGGAGTTAAGTAATTAGTCGGTTAATGCATCTTTATAATTTAGTTAGCAAAGGGATTTCGCCATTTTATATCATTAACATTCCTAATTTACCTTTTGTATGATTGATTCATTATATATATATATATATATATATATAATTATTTATTTGAATATTACAACATAAATATGTTATAAAATCACGACAAAAGTAGCCATTTTGTTTCAACACTTCTAGTGTCTTATCAAGTGACGATGTAGAATATAGAATAAATGGTTTTAAAAGTTTTGTCGTGATTTTATAACATATTTATGTTGTAATATTCAAATAAATAATTATATCTGCTCTACTCTGTATTGAGCACTCTTTAAAGAATATTAATTGTTGGTTATTGGATCTCACTCCGTATATACCAATCCTAAACTTGGGTATATATATATATATATATATATATATATATATATATATATATATATACAAGGTGCAACGTCATCCAGTCGACTTAGGAATCTCCTGCAACTCTTCTGGACGGTCTTCTTGTTTAAGTTGAATGCTACTATAATCTTTCTCTTCTTTGGTGTTACAAAGAGTTTTGTTGGTCTCTCGCTCAACTGCGCCTCACACATAATAATCAAGGGGGTTGCAGTCTGGGAAGTTAGGTGGCCAGATGTAAGGGGTGACGCGGTCGCAGAAATTGTCTGACAGCCATGATTGGGTTTTCCTGCTTGTGTGATATGGTGCAGAATCCTGTTGTCAGACATAAGGGTCTTCTAGCAGCCATCCTCTTGACCCAGGGTAGCACTACTTCTTCAAGGCACTTGATGTAGGTCTCCGTGTTGAGTGTGAGTGTGAAGATGAATGGATACATAACGTCGCCATCACTAGTGATCACTCCAAACACCTTCGTAATCACCATTAGACTCATCCAACTATTTCCGAATCCTCTGCACTGTCCTCATTTAACACACTGAAATGTTCGCACTGGAGCTTCTGGTACGAATGCCAAACTGTACAGCATGCTGTTTCCAAATTTCTGGCGGAGTGAATTGTATCATGGTGTTCTTTTTCTCACAGTGCCAAACTGATACTTCTATAGTGTGTAGTCGGCAAAATAAAATAAAAAAAACAACGCGCATGCGTGAATTAAAAAAAAAAAAAAAATGGCGACAATTTATCCATCGCACACTCTATGTGTGTGTGTGTGTGTGTGTGTGTGTGTGTGTGTGTGTGTGTGCGTGTGTGCATGTATATATATATATATATATATATATATATATATATATATATATAACAAATGAAAAATAAGAATGGCATTTTTGAACGGGTAAGAAAATTTGATAAATATTGACCAATATTTGATTGAATAAATAATTGAAATAAACAAAATTAAAATACTTTAAATTAATATGTACAACACACATTTCGCAAAAAAAGAAATTTGTACGTGACTTCCAATGACTTGTAGTTGATATATAGTTACATCCTATTGAAGGCCAATGTTAGAATTTAGGCAACAGTGAGTAATACAAATACTGATTATCATGGCAGGCAAACAGTCCCCTCAACCACTGGGGCAGGACGGGGTGAATAGTGCTTCATAACATTCTGAAATTTATTTGAACTCTGTGCGGTACTAAGTACTCCCCCAAATATCTAAAATTTGAATTAATAAAAATTTGCAACACATGGCTAAACGGAAAACAAGACTTCTGAAAGGGCGGGCGAAGTTTTTATAGGAGCCAACGGCCAACATGTATATAAAGCCAGGTCGGGGTCTCAAGCCTTGAATGGCAAGCATTCTAGAGATTGAGTCGGACGTCAGGAAGAGCAACCGGCGGCCTTGTAAACCTTGCATTATGACAAATCCTTTGTCAGGCAGGACCGACCTTGTTTTGTGCGTGATTCCAGCCCTGACTCAACAAAAGACACGACTATATATATATATATATATATATATATATATATATATATATATATATATATATATATATATATATATATATTAATGTGGTCTGTTTTTATTTAAATTATATATATATATATATATATATATATATATATATATATATTAATGTGGTCTGTTTTTATTTAAATTATATATATATATATATATATATATATATATATATATATATTAATGTGGTCTGTTTTTATTTAAATTATATATATATATATATATATATATATATATATATATATATATATATATATATTAATGTGGTCTGTTTTTATTTAAATTATATATATATATATATATATATATATATATATATATATATATATATATATATATATATTCCTCCTTCAAGTTTTAGCCTATTATTTTGTTTTCTATTAATTAAATCCTTTATCTCTTTAGAAGTATTTTGATACGACTACTTCTAAAACAATAAAAGATAAAAATTTAATTGATATGAAACAAGATAATAAGTTAAAACTTGATGGAGGAATTTACTTCATCAAGTCTAATAATTGTCATAAGGGATGTATATAATTGTTTATTTGGGCAGCAACCCTTCTTTTATACAAGTTTCGTTAAAAACTGACACGGTATCGAGGTTAAGTTTTTTATTTAATTTTCTTGTGTTTTTATAATTTTTTTTTCTTTTCTCGACATAAATTATGTAGAAATTGTCCGAAAGGTCAGATATAAACGCTTTCGGCTATTCTTTTAGTCATTATCAAGGCTGATTTCATTTTTAATTTTAACTGAATGTACGGATTTTTCAATGTATGTATCTAGAGTTATAGAAATGTTTATTTTCCAAAGACGGTCAGCACATTGTGACCATATTCATGTTGTGGATGGAGTTTGATACGACATAACTTTTTTTTTTACTGAAATAACATCTTCAGGCTTTTATCTTTATATAACTGTAAAATAGAATGACGAACACCCCCAATTAAAAAGCATACACGAGATTTCGAAAGTGATCAGGGATGAAACAGACCCCTCAATATCTCCTGAAAATGTTCTAATAATCTATTCAGTATACAAGTCATTATTTGATGAATAAACGCTGAAAATTTCGTTTGAATTGAATAATTCCCTGAATGTTAGCAAATATTTTAAAACAGTGGAAAGTGATTTTTTGGTTTCATTTAAATTATTGTAATATTCAAATTTATTAGAAATTATATTTATATATTTAAATTAATTAATTTATCTATTTACATTTCATTTTAGTTTTTATTTTATTATATTTTTAATTTTTTTTTATCAATTTATTTTTTATTTCATATTTTTATTTTACTTGTTTAAACTTACATTTAAAAACTTTCTATTAATTGTAACAATTTTGGCGTAATCTGTGATGACATAGCTAAACTACTATACATACATACATACATACATACATACATACATATATATATATATATATATATATATATATATATATATATATATATATATATATATATATATATATTCCATTACGCGCACTAAACGGAAAAAATGTAAGAATATTAGAAAAAACTAAATTCAACAAATTTTCCTTGTCTGTCATATTCAACAAAACACGTTTGAAAGAAAGTTTGCTGCTCAAATATTCATCATATATATATATATATATATATATATATATATATATATATATATTAACTGAAAACCAAGACTGCTGATGGAACCAATGGACAATTTGCTAAAACCTAAAACCCTTATCCAGTTAGTCTCGAACAAAAACAATACTGAAAAAAGAAAAGAAAATAAGCCTAAAGGCAAACCTCCCTACTCAGTAAAGTGCTCGAAGCCTAGGTTACCCAGACAGTGCATAAACGTTTGATATCGTTAATTTATATATATATATATATATATATATATATATATATGTGTGTGTGTGTGTGTGTGTGTGTGTGTGTGTGTGTGTGTGTGTGTGTGTGTGTGTGTGTGTGTGTGTGTGTGTGTGTGTGTGTGAATTACAATTAATGACATCCAATTGGATCTCATTAATTGTAATTCACTTATATGCTCTATAATAAAAATTATATTGAGCACTCTTTTGTGGATCAGTTTTAATATTTTATATTAATAGGATTTATTTGGATTATTTACCCACGGATTATATATATATATATATATATATATATATATATATATATATATATATATATATATATATTATTATTATTATTATTACTATTATTATTATTGTTAATTAAAGAATATCAAACACTTAGAATCCCATATGGGAGTTTAAGTGTTTGATATTCTTTAATTAATAATAATTTTGCTCTGTGTTTTGATATGGGGCTCTCCCTGGCTCTATATCCTCCTGGAAATTCCATACGGATGACCATATTGTATCATTACTATATATATATGTGTGTGTGTATGTATGTGTGTGTGTGTGTGTGTGTGTGTGTGTGTGTGTGTGTGTGTGTGTGTGTGTTTGTGTGTTGTTTGCAATTTGCTATATGTTTGGGGAAGCATGTTAACTCGTGTACAAAGCGTTCATTGGTACAGTGTGAACATATTAATCAACACAGCATGCTGACTGATTTGTACGCCTTAAGCGATGATCAATGACCATGAAGTGTTATTTTCTATTCCTACAGTGTTTTCATCTATCTATCTATCTATCTATCTATCTATCTATCTATCTATCTATCTATCTATCTATCTATCTCTCTCTCTATATATATATATATCTATTTGTTCATATCTATTCATCAATTTGTTCATATCTGTCTATATATATGTTCATTTCTATCTATCTATCTATCTATCTATCTATCTATCTTTTATCTATCTATTTATCCACGCATTTACATTAGCATACGCGCATGTCACATTGAAACTCTGGTTCTCTTACGATCACCCAAGTCCAGGAACATCGAGTCTGATTAGTATTTAGATGTATAACTTCTTGGAAATACCAGGTGCTCTGAATGGGCGGGTGGTGTAATTCGGAAATGTAATTCGGAAAACTTAGTACCAATTCATGTCGGGTTCATGATATTCAGTCACGCGCAAATACCTTTGGGAAAAATATGAATCTACAACTTCTCCCACCAGGGTTAATTAATAGGACTTATATCAGTAAAACATTATTATCTCCCCCAAATGTTTTCAATCTAAAAGTATTTTCTGCCAAATATAACCTTCAAAAGGTTGATAAACCGTAAAAAACAAATCAATTTGTAAATGTGGCTAAAATTAGCGATTTTCAGCGATTAAAAAACAACTAATTCCAATCAATTTAAATTCGTTTTGAAATGCAGCAAACCATTTTGCTTATTTTAAATATTAAATTTAATCTATTAGCTCGAAATTCAAACTAAAATAAAAGCTTCAAGAAAGATTTTTCATTTTTTAAAATTCATTAATTCATTTTAAACCTTAGGTATCGCTCTTCTTTGGAGACACATAATATTTTATATATATATATATATATATATATATATATATATATATATATATATATATATATATATATATCCAGGTAAAATGAGAATAAATGGAGTATAATTCCTCTGTACGTAACATCTAATTTAAAAGGCTACTCAATACAGAGTAGAGCTAAATAAATAATTGTAATTGTGTAGTGATTCTTAATATATTTTTTGCTTTAATATCCTAAAATAAATAAAGAACTATGTAAAATGTGTATGTATATAAATATATATGCAATTTTTATAGATATTATTTATATATTATATATGCGCGGTACTTATTGGAAAGCGCTCAATATCAGTGATAGAGCTAACATATTTAGTTGGATTGATGTGAGTTTGACAAATTCACATCAATACAACTAAATTATATATATATATATATACCTACAAATTATATATATATATATATACCTACAAGTGATAACAATTGCACACTTAACTATCTTAGTGAATGCCCCATTAAATATAAACGGTCAATAATTTCTAACCTAGTTACTAGAGCAAAACTTATCTCTTCTACCAATAAAATATTTCATAAACAATTGACTAACATCAAGCAAACCCTTATTAATAACGGTTTTCCTAACTATCTAGTTGATAATGAATTTGATAGATACTTCTCAGATCTAACAAGAGATACACCAAGAAAATTATCCGCAATTAACCTCTTTTACAGAGGACAAATGCATAGACAATACAGCATGGATGAAAAGGCCCTTAAGTCTATAATACACCATAATGTGTTTCCTGTTGATTCCAACAAGGCCTTAAAACTTAATATATATTATAGTAAATTTAAAACGTCTAACCTGATAATGAGTAATAATCATTCTCCAGTTGCTGCGGTTGTTGATAGAACCAATGTTGTGTATGAGTTTAAATGCCCCATGGAATGTTCTTCTAATCCACATACATGTATTGGATTTACAACCACCCGGCTCTCCAGAAGATTGACTCTGCATTTAAATAATACTAGCTCCATTAAACAACATATTAAGTCACATACTGTTTCCCTTACGCAATCTGATATACGTAAAATACTTGTAGAAAATACTAAAATTATAGATAAACATACAGACATTAGACGCCTTAAAATCTTAGAGGCATTACATATTAAAAGAAAAAGACCTCTTATTAATCGTATAGATTATAATATATCTGGTAATATATTGCAATGTTTATAATATATTTAAATTTTGTAGCGTATTCTTCGATCTTTTGGCTTGTGTATTGGAAATCTTTTTCACGCTGTCACATGATAAAAATCTACGCCATGCACGTGATATAACATCATCGCGTCTTTTGAATTTAAAAGGAATTTAACGTTTTTACTTTGTAAAAAAGTAGCAACATGATTACGCTACAAGATAATTGGCAAATGTTTATTTAAAAAAAAAAAATAAAAATTTTTGACTAAAATATTGACCCTGAAGATGAACAATGATGTTCGAAAGCGCTAGGTCATCGTATGGACAATACATATTTCGAAACTATTTTCAAATAAAAAGTCTCATTAGAGAATATGAGAAAATTCAAAAGAAAATATGTAAGACTATGTTGTCTTTAACATTCAACACTACATGTTTGAAAGAAAAGTTGCTGCCAAATTATATATATATATATATATATATATATATATATATATATATATATATATATATATATATATATATATATATATATATATATATATATATATATATATATATATATATATATATTCTTTTTCATAGAAAATATTCGTCCTCCGACAGGATTCGAACCTGTAACCTATATATGATAGAAGTTTAAAAGCAGTAAATTCGACCTTGCCTTCCGAACGATCCTCTGTGGCCGAATCGGTAAAAAGGCACGTCAGGCTATATGGACGGCTCCGTATAGGATACAGGTTCGAATCCTGTCAGACGACGAATATTTTCTATGAAAATTTCTCGGACATTCAGGCCGGTAAATGTCATTTAATACTGTTTATTATAAACAGAGCATTTACTTAAATATTTGTATCTATAAAAAGAATGTTAAACATTAAATGTCTAAAAAATAATTGTCGGACTTTGTCCATTTCATAATATATATATATATAAGAAAATCGGCACTTTCGTTTTTTTTGTGGGGAAATTTTAACAGCAGTTTGATTTTGAAGAATTCATTCTTTCTCTTAAATGGTTAGTCTTGTATATCAGTTGGGTTCAGAATTTTTTGTTGTTTTACACGAATAGGTTAATGCTATCAAAAGTGTCCAATAAGAAAATAATACAATATAAGGTAAAACATTTTTAGACTATTTCGTTTCCCCTACCAAACAAAAATGATCAAAACTGGTGAGGACTGATATGTTTATTTCCTTAGTTCAACGACCCTTCGAGAGGTTAACGATTAGATTTCGGTTTTCATGGTGGAAACTAACAAAGACCAAGGCTTTTTTCAGCGAGAAAAACAAAATGCAGCATATATATATATATATATATATATATATATATATATATATATATATATATATATATATATAACTGCTAAATAATAGTATAGCAGCCTATTATTTTTTTAGAGCATTGTATTTCTCCTCTGACTTTATCATTTTGACCTTTGAGGTCAGATACAGGAAAACAAAGGAAATTGTTTTTGATTGGCTAAAACTAGCGAGGGAATGTTAGAGATAGAAAGGGATTTCAGGGAATTAAGTCTTAAGTCTTGCACGTCTAACAATGTAGACGTGTTGAAATCGTGTTTGGAAACTGCGTCCCAGTGGGGTGGGGTAGCGACCCCATTGGCTAGTTAGAAATGTGCACGTCGATGTGTCGAATAAATTAGTAAGATTTTAAATCCTTATTACAATATCTCAAGCCTCTATTGCAATGTTTCAGCTTGACCATTCTCTATTACGATGTGTTTCAGGTCTCTATTACTATATGCCGCAGTCTCTTTTACGATATGATTCAGTTTGATCGCTCTCTATTACGATATGGCTCTATTACAATGCGCCTCACGTTTTTATTACAATGTTTGTCAGGTTTCTATTACGATATCTCTTCGCTTGATCGTTCTCTATCACGATAGGCTTCAGGTGTCTCTTATGACTTGTCTCAGCTGGATCGTCCTCAGTTACGATATGTCTCAGGTCTCTATAACCATATGTCTCAGCTTGATATTAAGATAGGCTTCGGGTCTCTATTACGATATGTCTCAAAAGCAATCAAGCTGAGACGTATCGTTATAATATTGTAATATGTCCCACGTCTTTATTACGATACGTCTCAGCTTGATTGCTTTTTTATGATACGTTTCAGGTCTCTATTACGACATGTCGCAGCTTGATCGATTTCTATTACAATATGTCTGATGCCGCTCATCAATTATAACAACGACTTCTTTGGCAAATTGAGTCTCATGTGGATGTTGTTCCTTACTTTCAGGGAGAACGTTTTGCGCATCAGAATTTGGATATTGAGGCTTTGGTAAGATGTGGTTTATTATAATATCCTTGATCTTCGCTTCGATCATTGGGAATATTAAAAGAAATTGCTTCTTCGTCAATTTCTTCTTGATAATCTATTCTTGGCTTAATTTAGGTTCGCCTATCGTCCGGATCACACTCACCCGGTCTTTTGAAGATGATTAGAGAGTTATCCTTTGTTTCCTGTTAATGATTGAGCTTCCAGTTCCTTTTGAAGTCTACTCATTCTTTTTTTATCCCTAGTAGACCCTTGTGCCTTAGAGGCATTATAGCCTTGCTTGGGGTGAATTGAGCATCTTCTACTATTCCACTGCTATTTCTCAATATTATCTCCGCATTATGACTTTTCTGCTTTATAAACTGGCCTCTTTCTCGGTTCGATTCGTTGTCCATTTTGTACCACATCTTTTCAATCGTGAAAACCACGCGAATTTGTCGTCTCATTAAAGTAGAGGGGATTTCTAATTCACCAAACTTGGGAATAGTACGTTAGTCAGTCAGTGCCATGCGTGTGTGTGTGTGTGTGTGTGTGTGTGTGTGTGCGTGCGTGCGTGTGTGTGTGTGTGTGTGCGCGTGTGTGTGTGTGTGTGTGTGCGTCTGTGTGTGTGTGTGTGTGGAAAAAATAAATAAAGTAGAAATAAAAAGAAAATGGAAAGAGAAGAAATTACACAAGGTAGAAAAAAGGTGAAAGAGAAGAATGAATAGTATAGAGAAATATAAAATGAAGAAAGGAATAAGAAAAAGATGGAGAACGAAAGAAAGAAAGAAAGAAAGAAATGAAGATTGTGAAATCAAACTAATTGATTAAAGAAGAAAGAAAGAAAGAAAGAAAGAGAGAAAGAGAGAGAAAGAGAGAGAAAGAAAAAGAAACAAGGAAATGAAGATTGTGAAATGAAACTAATTGGTTAAAGAAAGAAAGAAAGAAAGAAAGAAAGAAAGAAAGAAAGAAAAAGAAACAACGAAATGAAAATTGTGAAATAAAACTAATCGGTTAAAGAGAGAGCGAGAGAGAGAAAGAGAGAGAGAGAGAGAGAAGTGAATACTTAACAGAACGGGCAGATGCTAGGCCAGTTGTTCGCAACCTTTTTTGACCAATGCACCCTTTTCACTATATGTCAGGATGTCAGCCCACTCCCTTTCCGATTCAAAATTTAATTCCAAATAATAAGCATATATTATTGAAAATATTTTCCATATTATTACATATACATTTACATGGATTATTTTGGTGAATACCGAGTTTTAAACTATTGTTAACACGGTGTAGCATGATATCTAGAAAAGGTAGTCAGTCAGTCAGTTATGTGTCATGCGGGATACACGCATAGGCGATCATGTATCTTTCGATACACGACTGACGAGGTAGATTTTTTCCCTCAGTAGGTTGTCATTTCTTTCTGCGGTAGACCAGTTGTCATTCAAGGCTATAGAACCCGCTCTGTGCTGCTATTTACCCATAGCTCGGGGGGGAGAGAAAAAAAGGATTCATACCTTTCCGAAGGGTATCAGCACGTAATTGATTCGCTTAGAATTCGAACTCGGCTCTCCGATTCCTCAGTCCGAGTACGATAGTATATATATATATATATATATATATATATATATATATATATATATATATATATATATATAAAAGTGAACATAGAAGTCAACACTTAGAGGCGACAGTCTGTTTCATGCTAGATGCAATCGTCAGGCCACGAGTGCTGTTATTTTTCTCGGCTATTTATATATACGGGTCAGTGGTGCATTGCGGGTAGTCTATTTTGGCAGATATTTCACCGGAGGCGTTTATTTGTTTATTTGTGTCAAATTATTTTGCTTGTTTTTATTTAATTTTATTTTTGTTTTTTATCCTTTATATTTATTTTATTTTTATTTTTTATTTTGATCGGTGTTTTTATTAACGTAGTAAAAATTTGTTTATATAGCTTATTGTGGGTAGTCTATTATGGCGGCTATTTTACCGGAAGTCGTTTATTTGTTTATTTATTTTGGTCAAATTATTTTGCTTGTTTTTATTTATTTTTATTTTTTATCTTATATATTTATTTATTTATCATTTTTATTTTGATCTGTGTTTTTATTAACGAAATAAAAATTTGTTTATATAGCTTATTTAATAGTTTTGTTTTTGTTTGGGAAGATAAAGCTATTTGTTGAATTTTGGGGTTGATTGTTGTGATTTGTTCTGACTATAATTTTGGCGGGAACATTTTCTAATTTATTTATTTGGATTTTTATCTTTATTTATTTTTTCTAAATGGCTAGTTTATCGGTATCGGTTGTTAGTTTATTTATATATTTGGATGTATTTAGATCAATTTATTATACTACTTATTTATTACACTGTATATTTTCTCTTTTTGATTTTCGATTTTTAAGTAACTCAGTATATTATTTTTTTATTCATTTTTTTTATCGTTATATAACGGTTATAGCTATTTTTCGTCCGGTTTTTTGTTTTGATTTTTTATAGTCTAATATTTTGGTCATAATAGTTTGTTGATTTGTTTATTATTTACTTTATTTATTGATTTTGTTCCTTATTTTTTATTCTATTTCGTCTATTCTAACAAGTGTGATTTGCTAATTTGTTTGGATTAATTTATTTTGCTTATTTTATTGTCATTTTGTTTGTTTATGTATTTTTTTATTTTTTCCGTTTTCGATTTTTAAGTTACGTAGTAAAAATTTGTTTTCCTGTCTGCATTTTGAGATTAGCTCGGATCTTTTATTCAATAATTTATTTTGGTCTGGGAAGGTAATGATAGCTATTTTTTCCTCCAAGCAAAGTTTGCAGGTTTTTGATAGGTTGTTGTAGGCTGATGATTTTTTCCTTATTTTCCAAGATATTTTTGGTGTGGTGTGCGTTTTGTTTTTTATTTCCCAGATATACTTAGAAAGCATTGTGCTGTTCCCATATTTACTATTTGTGAAAGATGTTTTGTGTACATAATTTCTTTGTTTCCATGGTCCTTCAGTTACTCCTATGTATACTTTTTCTTCATTATCTGGTGATTTTATCGTGGCTTGGTAGATTACGTTGTTTTGTAAACAATTACCGTTTAAGGGACACTCGTTTTTTATTCTGCAGTTGCACGTGGGTTTAATTTGTCCGTGTGGTTTGTTAATAATTTTCCTGTTGTAATTTTTTATTATTTGTGCCATATTCTCGGTGCAACTGTAGATGATTTTTACTGTGTTTTTGTTGAATATTTTGTGTAGGGTGCTTGATTCCGGGAGGTGTTTGTGTAAAAGTTTGAAGAATATTTTTCCTGCGTTTGTTTTTACGTTTTTGCTGTACGGTGGGTTGAACCATATGACATTTCTTTTCCTGTTGGCCTTTTTGTGTTCTGTGGTGAGTATGTGAGTGTTGCTGGGAATCCGCTATCTTTTAGGTATGTTTCGTAGTCTTTCTTAGCTTTGTTAAATATAGATTCATTGAAGAAATTGTCGGAAAGCCTGCGGTTAATCGATTTTGCTATCTGTTTGATTATAGAAGGCGGGTGGTTGGAAGATGTGTGTATATAAAGTGATTTATCATTGGATTTTCTGTATAGTTTGTATGTGTCTTTTCTTGGGTTGAAGGTAACATCCAGAAAATCTACTTCATTTAGGTTAGTTTTTATATCTATGTCGAATTCGTTATTTTTGAAAATCTTTATTATTGCTTTTCTTTCGAATTCGACATAGATATAAAAACTAGCCTAAATGAAGTTTCACGTGCGGCTGATTTTCGCACTTTGAGAGATAAAGAAATGTTACTACGTATCAAAAGTATATCATATATAAATTTTTTAACTCGCTACAAAATCTAAATTCTTGTGCCAAACACAAAATCTAGTTAGTAGGAATAGACAGTTGTATGAGGCACGATTCACAAATAATACTCAACCACTGCGTAACATTTTAAAGGACAAACATTTATGACAGTATACAGAAAAGGGAAAAATACAAAAACGTACACATAAGACTCTTGCACAAAAATGACCTTTTGTGCCCTGTATAAATAAATAATTAAGACAGGATAACATTTACAGATATATTGCAAAAAAAAAAAGAAAAAAGAATTTCCATCGAAAAAAAAAAGAAAAAAGAATTCCCATCGAAAAAAAAAAGAAAAAAGAATTTCCATCGAAAAAAAAAAGAAAAAAGAATTTCCATCGAAAAAAAAAAGAAAAAAGAATTTCCATCGAAAAAAAAAAGAAAAAAGAATTTCCATCGAAAAAAAAAAGAAAAAAGAATTCCCATCGAAAAAAAAAAAGAAAAAAAGAATTCCCATCGAAAAAAAAAAGAAAAAAGAATTCCCATCGAAAAAAAAAAGAAAAAAGAATTCCCATCGAAGAAAAAAAGAAAAAAGGATTACAATTTCGAAAAAGGCTCAAGGATTCAGTTTCGAAAATGAGAAAAAGAGAAAGCAATTCAAGATGGCAGAAAAACAAAAATACAAACACCTTTTAGAAAAAACAAACAAACAAAAAACACCTACTTTTACTTGTCCCTTGGGACATATAACAATTTGAGAAATGTCATTTTTTTTATTCACACTGTCCGTTCTTGGGAAAATTTCTTTGAATTCTTTTTTGTTGTCCAACCGCAGGCGAATTTTCACTTGAACTTCAAAATCCTTTTTAGCACTCTGCAGATGGATTTGAACTTTGGTCCTTCTTGTTGCTCTCTTCTTGATGTCAAAAATGACTGTTATTACTTGATTTTAGTTTGCCTTGTTCCCTTGTAGTCAAAATGCATTCTGGGGTTATTTGCTAACCAGAGTTCTACTTATTAAAAAGAAAAAAGAAACTCACATTCGGATTCTTACTAGGGATTGACGCCACGTCTCTCATTGGCCAAAATATACAAAAAAGTAATTTTCCATAAACTTGAAATGGATCCTTAACAATTTAGGCGGTTTATAACCACTGTGCCTAAAGGATATACTGTGACACAGAGAGAGAGAGAGAGAGAGAGAGAGAGAGAGTCTGGGGAACACACACACACACACGAAGAGTTGAGTTGGAGGCTCGAAGAAGTAAGAAAGTGACGTCAAAGATTGGAACAGAACGCCCGCTAGCATGTGCTGTTGATATAAGTACGAAGAAGCGAATTACTTCCTCCAACATCTAAGACTACAACTGCTATTATTATTACTACCACTGGGAACAGAAACGTCGAACAAGCTACAGTAATCAAAAAGGGTTAAAATGAAGCCACCTCTCTCCTTTAACGAAATTACACGAAGTATTTTCTTTTGTTTTGTTGATCATCGTTCATATACAAGAGACTGGAGAAAATTCTTGAAGAGAGAAGAGAGAATTGGCCCGGGCGAGCGTTGGGAGGAGGAACACCACTATAACTTTAAGCCCCGCACAGAAATCTTTATCCTTCCATCGCAAGAGTCATATATCGTTCCGAGACGATTTAACAACAAGTAATCACATACACACACTCTCTCTCTCTGTGTCTAGAATCCAGTGTATGAGTTTTTACGTTAAATACTTTTCTTTTCTGTAACCCGTTTCTTTTCTCTACTATTCTTTTCTGCTATATAAAAGACATTAACAATTCAACAATTGAATAGTTGTTTGTCCAGCTTTCTACAGATATTAATTATTTTTTTGCTGAATTCTAAATTTCTTAGCGCAGACTCCCCAGCCGTGTTTACATCTTCAGTCGACCGTGAATGGACGGACATCACTTCTGCTTTCTGGATCAAACAAATCACAACGTGGGCAGGAAGCAGGATTAAACCAGCGGACCGGTCGAATAATCTACGGATGTTCAGGTGACCTATGGCCACTCACTTATGTTCGGTTAGGGCCGAGAAGACACCTCAACCCAGAGAGTAAGACGCCGGAGGTTGAGGGGCTGGGGTGAATGTGCCAGAATACAAGTGTGATTTTTTCCACAAACTGGTTGGCTTTCTTAAAAATACATTTCTCACAAAAGAACGTGTACAAAAAACAACAACCCAGGCGATTAAACATTATTATTGCACCAAAGATTAACAGTAATAAAAAATAAAATTTGTATACATATCCTTATCAACTATTAAGCTGTACCTTTTGTTATAATGACGAATACAAGTACTGAGATATTATAAATTCTGAGACATTATTTTAAACTGAGTTTCAAAGTCGGGGGCTTTGCTCACAAAATTCGAGAAGTTGAAGGAAATAAAACAGTATCCGACCATATTGCCCAACACTGATTAAAGAATTTTATGTGTGGTGACTAGTTCTTTGAAATACAGAAAATGGAAAGAAATGAAAAAAATATCTGAACATACTGCCCCAAACTGATTTAAGCATTTTAAGGGTGGTGAGTTGACCCTTGAAAGAAAGAAAGTGTAAGCAAATGAAACAATATCTGACCCTACTGCAACGGGTAAGCCTTTTATTTTAAGGATGGTTACTTGTCTCTTCAAAAGAATGTAACTAGAAGGAAATGAAACAGTGCTGCACTAAACGGATTTTTAACAAGCCTTTGAAATGTAGTGACCATCAGATGTCGCTTATGAGGCTTTAAACGTAAAGAGAATTTTATGGTCACTAAAAGCAGTGACAAAAATGTTTTTCCCAAGTAAATGACGAGTGTAAGGAAATGAATGTATTTCAACAAGACGATATTTTATATCTTTGTTTGTATATAACTGAGTAATAAGAGAGTGCGGAGTAATTGGCCATGGTTAAGTGTAAGTGTCAATAAATAGCATTGACAAAATTCTCAATAAACAATAAGAGATGGAAGAAAAAATAGGGCATACTATGCAAGCAATATATATGCAAGACAAAAGTAGACAAAGCAACAGTAATAAGGCAAAAGTAAGGATGGAGTTAACATGCAAAAGGGAAATAGTCAAGTGATTTTAGTGTTCTGACTTCAAGACAAGAAAATGTGGTGGATGAGACCGAGAAGTGGTCCATTTTTATTGGTTAGGAAGAAATCCCAGCATACATCTGTAGGATGTGTCGATAAATTTGTGGAGAGGATATTTTAGCAGTCATTCCTAGATATTGAAAGCAATAGAGATAAAAAGAAATACATTAGTTTGCATTCAAAAGAAAGAAAACATTACAAGTTAGCAATTATTAAAGTTCAGTTACTGAATGAAAAATGTCTCCATGATCGGGAATGCCACAGTTGATGTCGTCGTTACAGCATACTGGGCGGGAAAAGAGAGAGAAGAGAATGAAGACAGAAAGTGTCCCGTTTTTATAGGTGCTTGATAACGCCACCTAATGACTTCTTGAGAGAACTGGCAAAGCTATGTGGGAATAGCCCACAAGAATATAACCACCAGCATTCGAAAAAATTTCAGAAGAGCTAGGGTCACCGAGAGAGCATATGCGGCGCATTACACAAGCTTGCAAAAATAAAAGCCTGTAAAAGATGGAAATACTTTTGATACATTTTAATAACTGCATTTAAATTTAGAATTTTTTTTTTTTATTGTGCGATGATTTGTTTGCGTATTTTTTTCTCGGATTAAAATAAATATTTTCTTTTTTATTCCTTTAATAGTTTAAAAAAATAAAATAAAATATTTTACAAATAACTTCACTGCGGAATTATTATACCAAGGTTGCCTGGTTGCGCTGGTCCGTTTTGGGAAAAATAAGAAATTGCCATGACTGTAAAAGACGCTGATGACGATTTCTCATGGGTGTCGCCATTTTGGTTTCGATCGGATAGTCTGCAGTACAGACGAAGCTAAATGATATCAAAACACAATAAAAATATGTGAAAAACAATTCGTATTGTACGATATGCCTACGCTGGTCTGGAAATATCACT
>OZ038501.1:51761909-51836909 GCA_964036315.1 Acanthosepion esculentum
TAGTTGAAATAGTCTATACTCATGAAGTAATTTTGTATTTCTCTGTTATGTAACTTATATGCTCTGTTATAATAAATACATTGAACTCTTTTTGTGGATGAGTTTTAATATTTTATATTATTAGGATATACTTGGATTATATACCAACTGCACTATATATATATATATATATATATATATATATATATATATATATATATATATATATATATATATATATATATATATATATAATTAAAAAAAAACAGACCACTTTAAGGCTCCATGTAATAATTTATTTCACCATAGCCCTTTTAAAGGACGCTGGATCATCAGACTTCACTTCCAAAAGGTGAAACGAAAAATGAAATGATCGTTTACACTTTTGACGGGTAGTATTAAGTTTATGTAATTTAACAGAGAGGGCAGTGAGGAGTGGTGTGATAGACATGATCGAGTTTAGAGAGGGTTTATTTTAATATTTCTATCTATCATACTTAGTATTAGGGGAGGAGGGACCAGACATTGACCTATTTCATCGGTTACCTTAACGGAAGTGATATATTGAAATAGAAGGGGGAGAAGAGAGAAAAAAGAAAAAGAAAAAAGAAAGAAGGGGGAAAATAAAGAGAAAGAAGCTGTAATTAGGCTTTGCGAAGAGAGAGGAGGAGTGGTAATTTTTAGCAATTTATGTAAAAAAACAGATTTTATTGTTTGATAGTAATTTAATTTTTTCAAATCATCGAAGAAATTAATTTGATGTTTGCTAGCAATTTAAATATTTAACTCTTTTACAAATAATTTAGGGATTTAATATGAGTTAAATAGTATATTTAAAAACACATTCATAGAAAGTACATTAAAAAAAAATTATTTAAAATATAACAGTTTACTGATAGTAATCTTTTTATATTGTAAATGATTGTTAAGGTAACATCTATATCAGTTTGAATCTAATTCATGAATGTAATTTGTGACTATTTTTAGATGGGTAATCTTTTTTACTTAAAGTTTAGAATTGAGATTGAGTAATATGTGAAGGCAATATTAAAGATTTTGTTTTATCATATACATATATATATACCACATACACTTATGTAAATCTCACATATACATACGTTCATTTACATGTGCAATTACGCACATAGGCACAAACATGTATCGATATACACAGGTAACTATGTATATTCATATATCAATACTTACACATATATTTTCAAATCTTTACACATATTTATATTTATATCTATTTAAATTTTTCCTTAAATTTCACAGTTAATGTTTAACGTTAGGTGATGACTTGAGTGTTTAAATATCAAAACAAATATTTCTAATTTTAACATTTTACGATCAATATTGATAGTTAAAGAGCAATATATTTAAATTAAAATTAAATTATCAATTTAAACTGAAATTACCTCCAGATGACTAAAAAAAAATTCAATCTCACACTTCTAATTAGAGAATATTAAGAGAAAATAAGATAAAACGTTAATAAAAAACTTAAGTTAACCGATTAAATAGGTCAATGTCTGGTCCCTCCTCCCCTAATACTAAGTATGATAGATAGAAATATTAATATAAACCCTCTCTAAACTCGATCATGTCTATCACAACACTCCTCACTACCCTCTCTGTTAAATTACATGAACTTAATACTACCCGTCAAAAGTGTAAATGTTCATTTCATTTTTCGTTTCACCTTTTGGAAGTGAAGTCTGATGATCCAGCGTCCTTTAAAAGAGCAATGGTGAAATAAATTATTACATGGAGCCTTTAAGTTGTATGTTTTTCTTCTAATTAGCTCTGAATTTACATTGAGCTCTCAGGATTTCATCCTCCTTGGGACTACCTATACGGATTACCAAATTTTTCGTAACTTATATATATATATATATATATATATATATATATATATATATATATATATATATATATACTGAAACACAATGGTAGTTGAAAAACTCCAATTATGAGAAAATTGGGAGTTGCAAGTGCTCAATACAACCTAGAACCTGTAAAACGCAATATAAATGAAAAATAAAAATAAAACCGAGGCAACTGAAGCTTCACCCTCAAAAATTAAGGACCGTCAGGCCAGATAGATTGAACCTGGCCTGACGATCTTTCATTTTTGAGGGTAAAACTAGTTGCTTGATTTTATTTTATATTCCTCATTCCTAACACGTATATATATATATATATATATATATATATATATATATATATATATATATATATATATATATATATATATATATATATATATATATTTAATGTGGGATAACAATATATAATTTTTTTTATATATCAAGAACAGTTTTGGAGGAAAGATGTATGACAAAGTGGAAAGGTTTTCGTGTGCCGCGTTTCGATCCTTAGGACTTTATCAACGTAAACAAGCTTAGTCCGATGGTGTCTTATGAGACGAAACGTGTCACAACTTTCCACTTTGTCATATATCACACACACACACACACACACACACACACACACACACACACACACATATATATATATATATATATATATATATATATATATATAGATATAGATATACACATATACATATATATACACACACATATATATATAGGATAACAATATATAAATTTTTATATATCAAGAACGGTTTTGGAGGAATGATTTATGACAAAGTGGAGAAAGTTTTCGTGTGACGTGTTTCGTCCCTTATGACTTATTCTGATTGTATATAGACATAATTTTTTATATTTACCGCTTTTAAGTGACAATGTGAAAACTCGACTTAATTAGGAAAGCAAAAAATCATGTCACCGTGGATAAGAACAAATTTTCTCCCGTCATGTCACATAAATTTTGCCATTGTTCTATTTTATTATTAATTATTGTTGTTAAATCTTGTCTGGTTTATAATATTGGAAAAAAAAAACAAACAATTTAGACATCTAAAAATTCAATATCACACCGTAGTAAGATTTTCCTTATTTTCATATTCTAATCACACAATTCTAAGCTTAATGTTTTTAAGCATCAAAAACTTTAAGCATATGTATTTTTTGCAGTGTAAATAGTGATTTTCTAAACGTAGATTAGATGTTTCACAAGGCCGGAAGTATAGGGCACCCAGTAAGTATCTAATTCATTATACAGTCGTAATTGATCAAGCAAGACGAGTTTGCTAACCATTAACCACGTCAAATACCCAAACGTCAAGTATATATATTACGAAAACACTTCCAAATTATTCTTACTTAAGGAAGAATATTTAACTGGCCTCATATTATAGTCGGACATGTTTAAAGCTGAATATTGCTGAAGTATCAAAAAATTAAAAATGATACTGCCGCAATGATTTTTTTAAAGTCAGTAAATAAATCTAATAATCAATCGGGATTTTTATCTGTTTCTTTCTTAAATAAAAAGTAGTGTGTGCTATTATTTCTAACTTTTGGACCCATTAATAATGTTTTTAAAATAATTAGAATATCAGATAAAAGAAAATGATTTTCTCACGAATGACTGAAGTTTTTGTCGTGTTTTAATCAAATCAAACAGGTTTTGTACGTCTTTTCACTTTAAATGTGTGGATTTTGTTCGTGGATATTTTGTCATATATCCAGTATGTGAGTATTGTAATATGGTAATTTTTTTTCGTAATGCTCAATTAATCTGTATATTAATTAATTTAAAAAACATTCATACTTGAATCTTACTTAATTTCTTCCCATTTTATTATAGATAGTAAAGGAAAAATTAATGTTTTAAAAATCTGACTTCATGTTTAGTGTTTTTGATGTAAAGCCTTTTGAAAACGTAAATAAAGTGAATGAATAAGAATTTTTAGTAGACATATAATCAAAGTGAAATCGTTCGGGAGTTTCTTTCTTTCAAAGACGGAAAAACTGTTGTCGTTGCTTCATATATTATTATATTGACGCGTTTCGTTTTTATTTTCTGTTTAAAATGTAAAATAATTAAATAATACTGTACATATCTTATTGACTGCATGTGTTTGAATTTAATTCGGCCAAAGGTTTGAGAACCATGACACTGATATGCGAAATCGAGTTCAATAACATGTTGTTCTGCGCAACAAATGGTAGCCATTTTGTTGATATTGCTTCATTGCGACCGTTTTCTATTTTCATTCAATATGGACGATAAAGCAGTTATATCAATGATAAAAGGATAAAAATGTTCAAATTCTGTATGATCATTAAACAACATTAGAAATTGCTAAATTCCGTGTAAGAGAGCATCATACGATGAAGAAATTTGTTACAAACCCAGTTGGATATAATGCACGATAAAGGGAAGATACAAAAATCATACACATATATACACAACCATAAACGTATTTAATATTAAGCGTTTGTAAAAGTTTCCCGCATTTTAAAATTTAAAAATAGTTTTCTATTGTGTGTTCAATTTCTAGTTGAAAAAAAAATGATTGCTTGATATTTTTGTACTTACCTTTCCATGGATAAAAAGTTCGGGTTACCTAAATGTTCGTTATATTTAAAATTGCCTTGGTTGTGTAATACAAGCCCTCGGTATTTTCAACAAATTACTAAGTCGTTGCTTTTCTGCAGTGAATTAGTGTCCGCTATTTAAAACCATGAAGACTTTTTCTTCCATTAGCAAGGATTATGTTTCTTTCACCAATAAAAATTCTATCGTTTATACTTTTACGTGCCTGAGAGAATCTGGTTATATTTTATTTATTTGCCGAACCATTAGTGTGAACCGAACTACAGGCGAATCTATCTACTCATCTTGAGGCGAATCTATCTGCTCATATTGAGGCGAATCTATCTACTCATATTGGGGAAGAATCTATCTACTCCTATCGATATATATTCATATTCGCATCGATGTAGTGGTACATACGAAGGTAGCTCTGAAAGTAATGCATTCTATTTTAAAACACTGGTTCACGATGTCAGAGGCGGATATTGGCAGTACGGCAGTAGAAGGTGAACCTTCCTGCCAACAACCAATATTTGCTTTGCCTTGATACTCAAAGCAGTCTGGCAAAATATCGTGACATGAAAGAGTGTGTGAAGTAGAAGTGTATCATTGAATTCCTTCATGCTTGAAAAATTGTACCCATTGTCATTCATCGACACTTGCTGACACTTCATTTACGGAGGCCAAACAATGTACGTGTGTCGGGTAATGTGTTTCAACAGTGGTGAAAGCGTTATATGTGACAGGCTAAGTTCGGGCCGATGAAAGGCGAGTGACACAGACAATATTTCCCTAGCAAAGTGATCGTTACTGTGAAAACGTGGCAAAATAATGTCATGTAGATAAAAGTGTTGCTTTAACCATCGGTGTTATAGCAGATCATCTATTTTCTGTAGTTTTCGTAGAAGAAAATAGCAAGCATTACTTTCAGAGGGTGCATGTATATGCAGGAACCCCTCGATTAATGCGCATTTGATTAATGTGTTTTCGATTAGTGCAATGAAATTTTTTATACTAAAATTCGATTAGTGCATACATAATACAAGATTAGTGCAGTAAAACATTCTTCAGTTTAAGCAATAGTAATGGAAAATTGCTTTTTGTAGTTACAGATTAATTAAAAATTTTCTAAAATTTAAAAATGGAAAATGTGTAACTATTTTGTTTGTCAATTGTGCTTATATTCGATTAATGCGTTTTCGATTAGTGTGTATCTTTTATTGTACACATTAGCCTCACTAATCGTGGGATAGCTATATATATTGTTGTGGATTCCGGGATGAAATCCGATATCAATGAATAACAAACGCCAGGAATGGATAAGGAAAATAAATGTATTAACGTAATAATACAAACTGGTAATACGGGTTAGTAGATCCAGGAATGCGGGTTAGTAGCAATAATATATATACAGTCTTGGTATTGAAGTATCACGGTATGACTCCTTACTGAGTCTACGTGCTCACTAACTGTGACGCTTGCCGACGTCTCTGTGTGTGACTTACTCTACTACTACTGAACGCTACTACTCTTCTGTCGTTCCGTCTCGACTACTACTTGACTGTTCGGGTATTCACTGGTAGTAGTATATGTATACCTTGGGTGAGTCCATTTGTGTGAAAAGGGGAGACCCCTCAATATCTATCGATCTATCTATCTCTCTCTCTCTCTCTATATATATATATATATATACATTTTATACTTATTTGTAGGTACGCATACGCGTTCATACACACACGCACGCACATTTATATACATGTATATGAATTGGGAGCAAATAAAGATCAAAGATGTATCAGAATCCGACAGAATGATACGATAAAGAACAAATAGGAAACATTTATCAATCTAACATGTTTAATTTTTATTAAAGTTTCATCAGAAAATGAAATATGGAGAAAAAGAAAAAAAGAAACTCTCGTATTTTTATTTTCGTGTTATTTGATTTTCGTTAGTTAATCAGGTTTCAAGTACATTCAACTTGTTTGCTTTTTTGTTTTATAGTTCAAACCTAACCCCACACACGTTAGCCAATTGTACTAAAAACCCATTTCCTTTTGGATTTACCCTTGGTTTACCTTTTTAAATTTCCACTTTTTTAGTTTCGAGTTCCCCTTTAGTAACATCTGAACTCATTTTACTGGGTGTTCCCCTTTTTGTGACTACGTTAGCAGTGCACGTTTTTTCGTTTTGGATTTGTCGAAATCTCTTTTTAAGCTTTACCCTCTATGACGTTTTTACTGTTTGGATGCCACCTAAAAGGAGGAAACTTTTGGGACGGCGCACGGCAGCTGCCTCCGCTGCTAGAGCAGCGAGGGCGAGTGAAACCCCTGAACAGACTTCTTTGCATCTTTCACGGATGACCTCGAGCTCAGCTGCTGGCTTATCTACGGAAAGCGCTGCTGCGCGGACTGAAAGGTTGGCTTCAGCGGCTTCAACCATGTCCGCACGCCGCGCCAGGCTTTCAGTTGAAGAACGTTCACTTAAGAATTCACAGGACGCAGTCCGCGTGGCTAGGTTGAGGGCTTCACAGTCCCAAGCACAGAAAACTCTTCGTCGTTTGCGGGATGCCACCGCCAAAGCTTGCTCCAGGGGTTTAGAAAGCCCCGAACAAACAACTTCACGTCGTCTTAGGAATACCAGGGCTACTGCCGCCTCTAGAGCTTCGGAACAACCCCAAGAAACCGCCCATCGTCACTTTAGAAATGCCCTGTCCATCACGTCTACCAGAGCCTTAGAAAGCCATGCACAAACCACTGTCCGTCGCGTTAGAAGTGCCCGCTCTACTGCGTCTGACAGAGCCCTAGAAAGCCCTGCACAGACTATTGTTCGTCGCGTTAGAAATTCCCGCTCGACCTGCCAGGGGTGCCGAAAACTCTGAAGTACGCCGTCAACGGCTCGAAAACATTAGCCAACTTCGACCTTCTTTGAATGACGTAACTTCGCCGTCTGCGTCATTTTGGTCAAATGCCGCATACAATTATGACTGCACTGTCAACTATTCCGCCAGGAGAGACGTACAAATAGGGTCCATGGATAAAGTTTTCACTTTTTGCAACGCAAAAAAGTGGGCCGGTGAGCAATCTGGGCTTTGTTGCTCTGGGGGCAAAATCAAACTCCCTTCTTTAGACGAACCTCCCCAGCCGCTTAGGGACCTCTTTCTGGGTACAACTTCGGAGTCAACGCATTTTCTTGAAGTAATGCGGAAGTACAACTGTTGCTTCCAGATGACGTCTTTTGGTGCGAAGGCTATTAATGAGGGGAGATGGATGCCTACTTTCAAAGTGCAAGGCCAGGTTTACCAGTTAATGGGATCACTTTTGGCTGATCAGGGAGAGCCACCTCAGTTCCTACAAATTTACTTTCTCGCTGACTACAACGAGCAGGTTGATGCGCGTCTCGGCATTCTGCTTAGCGATATTTCCGTCGGTCCCTGTAGAGACATTCTGTTCCGTCTACAAGACATGCTTCACGAAACTAACAGTTACATCCGAAGCTTAAAGTTTGCGTTGAAAAACAAATCTTCGCCCTCTTTCAGCGTTGTCATCGATGCAGACAGACGGCCCCACGGTGAGCATGAGCGTCGCTTCAATGCTCCTGCATGTAATGAAGTCGCCGCAGTCATCCACGGTGAGGAGCATAACAGCCGTGACATTGTCATAAGGTACCGGGGCGGTGGTCTGCGCCGCATCAGTGAAATCCACCGTTCATACGACTGTCTCCAGTACCCCCTTCTTTTTCCATACGGAAGCGATGGGTACCACTTCAAAATCCCAATATACCAGGCAAGCAGCGATTCCATGTCGACCTCAAAGACGGTCTCCTGTAGGGCTTACTACGCTTACATGTTTATGGTTAGGGAGAGTGAATTTAACCACTTGCACAGGTACCGTCAACTATTTCTTCAATTCGCTGTTGACATGGCTGCAAAAATGGAGTCCACATAAACGTTGAATACTGACACTCGGTTAAGTCAATAAAATACATCTGCAAGTATGTTAATAAAGGCAGCGATGCTGCCGTTTTCGGTATCCGGCGCGACAATTGCGTTGACGAGGTGGCTGATTACGTGGCTGGACGCTACCTCAGCAGTAGCGAGGCCTTTTGTCGAATTTTCGGATTCCCCATACACCAAAGGGCTCCAGCCATTGTGCAGCTTGCTGTTCACTTAGAAAATGGACAGAGGATGTACTTCACCGAACAAAACGCCCAGCAGGTTGCGGAAAACCCTAAAGACACAATCCTAACGGCTTTCTTTAAATTATGCTCAACAGATGCTTTTGCCAAAACATTGATATACCCCCAAGTCCCGTCCTACTACGTGTGGTCAAACAACCGGTGGGTTCGGTGAAAGGAGGAAGTCGTTCTGATTCCCAGGATGCATCTTCTTCCGTCAGACGCAAGCATACCAATCAACTTTCGTCGCTCACAATTTCCCGTGAAGCTTTGCTTTGCTATGTCCATTAACAAATCACAAGGACAGACGCTTAGCATCGCAGGTCTGCATTTACGTGAGCAGTGCTTCTCTCACGGCCAACTTTACGTTGGGTGCTCACGAGTTGGGTCTAAGGACAGGGTTTTCATTTACTCTCCCAACAACTGTGCTAGAAACATAACCTACACGGAGGTCCTGTAGACAACCCGCCCGGTAGCGTTTAAGCGCCATGCATACATATGCAGTCCGATTACATGGCAATTTTTTTGTTTGTCATATTGGTTTTAACGTTAGGTCGTCGTAGTCTCCACTTGCCATTACTAAGACATCTTTGTAAAGGTTATCCAGCTCTTTTGCTGCCTTCTGACTTTCATACCATCACCAGCCATCATCGCGTTTGTTTGTACACTATGATAACCTCACCGTATTCAGTGGCAACACAAGCTGCTAGACACATGAACACCTGCATTAGACATGATTGCTCCACTAAAGTTCCGGTTTCATTAACAGTTGATCTGAGCACCTGCAGTTCGTACCAGTGCATACAAGCACATTCACACTTGAGAATCTTCGGAGTAAGTTTAATTGTCACAAAAGTCGAGTGCGTCTACGAAATTCAGGCTTCTGCTTCCATATACACATTACGGCTGCCATGGGTGAAACATGTCAGCCATACGGCTCTATTGTTTTGTTTGTAGTCGTGTAAAAAAACCCTAAAAACACACGCCAAGAACGGCGACCCCGGTCGGTTTTCATAAGCTCTCAGCCGTGATGTTGACTGCGACTAAAGAGAAGGCACTTCTCCCTTGCAATTGAGGCGCTCGGCCGTACGGCGACCGCAGTCCGGTTTCATAAGCTCTCAGCCGTGATGTTGACTGCGACTGAAGAGAAGGCACTTTTTCATTGCAATTGAGGCGCTCGGCCGTACGGTGACCCCGGTCCGGTTCCATGAGCTCTCAGCGCGATGTTGACTGCGACTGAAGAGATGGCACTTCTCCATTGCAATTACGATGCTCGGCCTTACGGCTACCCCCGTTGCAGTTTTAAGGGCTCTCAGCCGCGATGTAGATAGTGATAGATAAGAATAAAGGAAGTTATATCACAGACACCCCCGTCACTGTTCGCTCTTCTCTTGGTTTTGGGCATAAGACGCGTCTTTTAGTTAGACAAGCGGTTTGTTTGTGATTGCGCACGGCACATACTTTATGTCTATGGCTTCCTCACGGCACGTTTTCCCTTCAATCCCTATGTATGTTGCAACTGAATCGTGGTTTCTTGACTACTTACCACAAGTGCTTCCAGTAATGCTTAACGGTCCAATTGGTTAAAGCATTAACTGCTGCCAGCTTTTACTCACAGATGTCTTAGTAATGGCAAATGACTGATGCTACAACGGCTTTCCGTTACTTCCTTCGATATCTTCGAATACTTGGGCCTGCATGATGTCTGCTTAAACTTTGTGTGCATTGCGTTTCAACGTTTTGTAGAAACTTAGTTCCTGTCGACTTACAAAGCACACCTTTCACAGCAACAGCCGTCCCCAACTCTTACTGTTATATCGCCGGGCAACGCCGGGATCTACTGCTAGTATAAATATAAAAGTGAGCATAGACGTCAACACTTAGAGGTGACAGTCTGTTTTATGCTAGATGCAATCGTCAGGGTGGCCTGACGATTGCATCTAGCATGAAACAGACTGTCGCCTCTAAGTGACTTCTATGCTCACTTTTATATTTACACACGCTCTATCTCTGATATTGAGCACTTTATCCCATAAATATAGCACATCTTTAGACTATATTTCTTCATACATATATATATATATATGCGTGTGTGTGTGCGCGCGCGCGTGTGTATGTATGTGTGTTTGTGCCTTATAAGACTTACCTACCAAATACAATATAACATCCACAAATCAATTCCTACATAACCTACATACCGTAAAACCCCTAAAAACTAATATCCAAACTTTTTTTTTATAGTTTCAAGACGAAAATGTCACTAAAACGCAAAGGGTTACTCAGAATGAAAGAAACTAAGAAAACGTTAGTGAGGAGAAAGGAAAATAAAAGAAGAGGAACCCGGAAAACAGAAAATGATGATTGGTGTTGCGCTTAAATTTTTGAAGATCGTAGATGGCTGGGAAGCAAGTAGTCGGAAAAGAGTTCCGCAAGCGATAAGTGTGAGAAAAGAAACTATTAGAATAGAACTCATTGGTCCTTTCTGTGAATTCACCCCAAAATATTAATTCACCCCAAAATAAAAAGAATTTATATTTACTAAAATTCACACCAAATTCTCCTAGAGCGAGGCCCTTCCATTGCACTCTGGTTCGGTTGACCTTTGCGATCGCCCCAAATGTGGGTGACTCAGGTGCGATATTTCTAAGTGTGGGGTCCTTATTCGCGATCACCCCGATAAATAAGCCAAAAACATTTTAAAATTTTTTTTTTAATTCCTTGAATATCATCCGCACTTGCGAAATGTGAATAACTCCCGGATCTTTGGTCATTTTTTATTCTGAGGGTTGGAGTTGTTGCGAGACAAGCTAAATAAATTTCGATTTAAAATTTCAAAATTAATAATAGATTAAGTTGTTTTGAAAGTAATAAAAATGTGTCAAAATTTTAACAAAAACAAACTACCTTTGATTTAAAATTTATAATTTCTTGGGGTGAATTAATATTTGCGATAAGTGACTTTACATTATTTGGGGCGAATTAACAGAAAATGTCTCTCGCGGATCTTTTCTGTGAATTAACAGAAAAGATCCGAACTTACGGTTGCATATAGCTGTTTCAACTGTAAAACGATGAGACCTAATGGCCAATCTAGTACTATGCTTAAATTCATACGGTCACGGCACCAAGGAAAAAAGCTCATCAGAACAATTGCCATGAAAATATTTATAGAAATGACGTTAAGGCGATGGGAAAGTGACTGAAGCCGAGATGCCAGGTCAGGATCGATAATTTAATACAGATTCTTATTTGGGTTTCATCAAGAATCTCAAGATATAGAGCAGTAACACCAGACCAGATGTGGCAGCAACAGTAAGAAAATTTTTCCAGTTCGATTTGTATCCTTCATTTTATTACTTTCAAAACAACTTAACCTCTTTTGAAATGTATCTGATTTCAGGAACAAATGTAATTTAGATGTGGCACAAGGCTGAAAATATGAAGCACTAAGTAAGGATCGGACTCGCTTGCTAACCATTACATCACGCCGTAGTGCTCATAAATCTAAACAGTATAATGGATATATATAAATAAACAAATGAAATGTGTTATTATATGTTGATCTAACTTGTTTTTTTTCTCCATCCAACTACAAATATCCAAAAGTCTCAACTTAAATACTATTTTTCAAACTTAGCGGACGCACGCAAAACACACAAAAGTTAGCGGCTTTTTTCCATTTAAAACCCTTAGCTCAGTAAAACTTGATAACCATTTCACTAAAACCAGCTTTATTTTATTGCATAATAGTAATAGTTATTTTTAGATGAATGAAGTATTTTCATTATTATTGTAGTAACTTTATTCCATGTTATTATTGTCGCTTTTTTCATAGTACCACACAACAGTAATAAAATGCAGTAAAACCAGTAATAAAATACTTGTTATGCTTCGTTTGCTAGAATTAAAACATGCTGCACCCAAATAAATAAATAAAAAAACATCTGATTGATACCAGATGATTTCTTTAAGATTCCCTCTCATTTATGGTGCCTAACTTACAACGCCTGTTGGAATTTAGTTCATCTCTGTCTGAAGTATACACAGCAGCATACATAATTGTGTCATTTGTTTCTTTACTTATTTATTTAAAAAAAAATTACGTCATCATTACACAGCTGAAATTTTGTAAAACGTATAAACAATTTAAATTATTTTTTGTTTGATGCTTTTAAAAATAAAATAAAAAGTTTTCTGTTCAATTAGATTTCAATATAAATAAATAAATAAATAAAACGGGTTAAATCCTGTTTCACTTCAATAACCGCAGATACATGAAATTTAAGTAGTCGGGCGGTAACAATAGGATGGCAGCCATATTTACGAATGCAGCCGATTCTCGAGAGAGTGCCATTATTTATTACCTCTCTTCACTATGCATGAGAAATTTGATACTCATTCGAATGATTAACTTTAATAGACAAATTTATTGTATCCTGTGTCTCTGGAAGAATGGTAACAGCTGCTTCGGTGCCTACTTTTAAATTACAAATAAATAATGTTTTTGAAATATGTCATATCCAGTTATTTTGTCTGAAAAAAAATCTTAAAATCTATTATGAGATTGACTGATAATTTAAACCTTAAAAGTGATGGGTAAACGTTTTCGAAGCATTTATATTTTTAATGACCAATGGTTTATTAAGCTTTGTGTTTTTTTTTATTTAAGTTATAAAAGCAAGACTTTCAGACTTTAAAAAACATGAAAATGTGATTAATGTGTTTTTTTCGACTTATCTGTACAATTTCAGATGGACACTTCGACATAGTGTAATCGTTAACAAGCTTATCTCGCTAAAAATCAATTACGACGCAAAAGTGAGTTCGATCCTCATTGGGTACTTTTGTCCTTGTGCCACATTTAAATTTCGCTTAGAAAATCACTATCTGTACAATTTGATAGATAGATAGATATATTTTTTTTTTTTTTAAGTGTATCACCCCGAGCAAGGCCGGTGGCCACTATCACGCAAGGGGTTACAGAAGGGTTGGAGGAAGAGCAGATAGGAGTGGTAAAGGAAGGGATGTGGAGAAAGAGAAGGACGGAGGGCCGATCGAGGTGGGGAGGTTACGGGAGATATAGGGCGAGATCAGATAGGAATGGAAGATGTCAGGAAGTGGATAGATCAAGGCAACTGGAGATGACGATTGACGCTACACTTAAACCGTTGGAGATTGTATTTGTCAGGGAAACAGTAATAGGGAAGGGAGTTCCATAGGCGAGATGTGCGTGACATGAAGCTATTGGAGTAGAAAAGACGTCTACACCTAACAGTTTCAACGGTGAAGGGGTGGGAACGGGATGCCAGCCTCGTAGGACGCTTGAATTTACGAGGCTTAGGGACAAGTGAAAGCAACTCCTCAGAGCAATTACCGTGGAAGTACTTGTAGAAAAGGCAGAGTGATGCAACATTGCGTCTGTGAGAGAGCGACTGCAGACGAGATGACAGATCAGGGCCAATCACATTGCATATCCGTCTCTGAATCTTATCAAGAACCCCGAGGCAACACGCAGGGGCCCCAGACCATAAATGGCAGCAATACTCCATGCAAGGTCGAATGGTAGACTTATAGACCTGGAGGATCGATTCAGGGGAGAAGAATTTCCTGGCTCGGCACAGGGAACCAACTTTTCTAGCGGTGGATGATGCAATTGACTCGATGTATTTGTTCCATCTCAGATCAGCGGACAGCGTGAGACCGAGCAGCCGCAGAGAGGAACTCTCGAGAAGTTGGTCCTCAGACATTCTGATGGGATGCAGGGATGGGTCCTTGTGGTGGTTAATGGAGAGCAATTTTGTTTTAGAGGCATTAAAGTTGACCATCCATTTCTCTCCCCAGTCCACAACCGATTGGAGGTCCTTTTCAATTTGAGCTGCCAGGTTAATTTTGTCCGCCTCAGTAGATTTGTGGTTGAGGCAGGAGTAAATAGTAGTGTCGTCAGCGTAGATACCGACTTGGGAGTCTATGGCGTCTGGAAGGTCATTTATAAATATGAGGAACAGAGTAGGGCCAAGGATGGAGCCTTGAGGAACACCAGCAGTAGTGGGATAGGAGTTGGAGAAGGATCCACTGAGAACAACCTTCAAATCCCGGTTTGATAGGAACGATTGAATTAGGTCAAACAATCGACCTGTGATACCATAACCCCGGAGCTTGCGAAGGAGGCCGGCATGCCAAACCCTATCGAATGCCTTGGAGATGTCAAGGGCCACGGCACGGGCTTCGCCGTTACTATGGATAGCTTGGTAGACAAATTCAGTGATGGCCGTAAGCACATCGGCAGTAGACCGGGCAAAGCGGAAACCATACTGCTTGTCTGAGAGCAGATCGTGGGATATCAGGTGAGTAGTCACTTCGGCGTTGATAATGGCCTCGAAGACTTTGCCGAAGATGGGAAGGAGACTGATAGGACGGTAATTAGAAGGGTTGGAGGGGTCGCCAGAGTTCTTAAAGACAGGAACAATGGTAGAGGACTTCCAGCAGTCAGGAAAACAGGAGTCCTTGAGGCAGCGGTTGTACAATTTAGAGAGGGCAGGTGCCAGTTCAGGTGCGCATTTCTTCAGGACAATGGCTGGTATTCCGTCGCCGCCGGTAGCCTTGTGGGGATCTAAGTTAGAAATAATGCCCAGTACCGACGACGGGGTTATGTGCAAGCCGTCCAGTAGGGCCTCAGTTCTGGGAGGGAAGTCGGGCAAGGGTACCCCAGAGGAGTCAAGCATAGAATTGGAAGAAAACTTTCGAGCGAAGCATTCGGCCTTGTCGGCAGAGGTGGTCAGGACCTCAAACTGATTGAACAGTGGAGGAATGGAGGGTTTGTTACTATTCAGAACGCTCTTGCAGAGGCGCCAATAGTCCTTGGAGCCAAATTTGCGGGATGCAATACGTTCCTTCATCCGAGCTGCAAATAGTGCCTTGGCATTGTCGAGGGTACGCTTACACTCATTGCGTGCAGAGGTAAATAGACGTCTGTTGGAGTCGGACATGTCACTACGAAAACGGTGGAAGAAGTGGTTCCTATGGGCAATGGCTGCTGAGCAAGCAGCTGTGAACCAGGGGGAGGAGCGCGGTTTGACCTTGAATTTCCTGGAGGGGATGAAAGCTTCGATACCGGCTTTGACCCAGGAGGAGAACTCAGAAGCACAGTCATGAGTGGGGAGCTTAAATACAGCATCCCAGGGGACATCGCGGAGGAAGTCCCGAAACGAGTCCCAGTCAGCCCGTTGGTAGCAGAAAGTGGTTCTGGTGGTAGGAGGTTCTTTGTAGGGGGTGGGGCTGAAGGAGATACTAACAGACACCACAGCATGATCGGAGTTACCGATAGGACAGAGCTGCGTGGCACTACACGACTCAGGGATGGAGGTAAAACACAGGTCGAGGAGTGAGGGCTTACAGTCACGATTGTAGGAAAAACGCGTGGGGAAATCGATTATCTGAGTGAGGGATTGAGAGATTGAAAAGTTAAGAGTATGAACGCCAGCGAGGTCAGTGGTAGCGTTCTGTAGCCACTGGTTGTGATGGGCGTTGAAATCACCAAACACAAATATGTGAGCAGACGGGTGGACAGAGAGGGCCTTATCAACGCTGTCAGAAATGACATCGAGTATCCCGCAGTCCTGAGAGGATGGAGAGCGGTAGAGGAAGAAAAGATAGCTTACAGCATTGAGAAGAGATAGGCGGAGACATAAGTAGGAATGATCAGGCGATTCGAGAGAGGTCTCTCTAGCCAGAGGGAGATGGTCCTTGACGTAGACACCCAGACCATGCATGTGGGTTAGAGAGTCTTTTCTGAGGAGTGGGAGGTATCCAGGGATCGAGAGATCGGAGGAAGGGATAGAGGAGTTAAGATTGGTCTCACACAGGGCGAGTATATCCGGGCACTTAGCTATGAGGAAAGACTCAACGCTGCAGAAGTTGGTTCTAATGCCGCGGATGTTAGAGAAGGAGATATTTAGAGGTTTTGTAATTTTTTCAGTGCTGATAAGTTCTCGGCTCGACCAGGACGCCCCAGTGGTTTGGGAAGTGAATTGGGCCGAGAAACTTTCGCGATCACATAAAAACAGTTAACAAGCTGGTCTTGCATGCCATTATTATTACAGCACGGTGGTGTAATGGTTAGCGGCACAGAACGAGAAATCGGCAGTTACATTCACACAAATAGCCTTGGGAAAGATATGAATCCAAACCATCTCTTCTTCCCCGAGCTATGGGTTAAATACGAGGGCAAACTGGCCTCTCTGACAGTCGTTGGTAACCAGTCTAGGAAAAGGATAGTACTGAATTCCAACATTTGCGTCGCCCCGGCAAGGCCCCTATTATACAATCATGGAAAATATTATAGAATTCGCAGTTAACTACGGTACAGGGTTGTAGAATATCATCTCAACGGCGGTCGATGCGGTAGAATGAGGAGATCTAGAAAGTTGGATCCCGACACAATACTCCAAACTAATGTCGTTGTACAATACTATTCTTAGTAAATATCAATGAATTCCTTTTTGGAAGTTAGTCTCGCATTATCTCAGTATTATAAGTTAAATGTAAAGAAATATTAGGCTGTTCGGAAAGTAATTACGTTTTACCAGGAAGGATATAAAAGCAAATGTAATTTTTTCATTTTCATCACGTGTAGCAATGCAAATACAAAAATGAAAGTGGGTATGGAGAAATGATGTATTCGTTTCTCAAGAGAACGATCATGAGGAATCCAAGCCCCCGCTTGTTTTCTCAATTAAATCCTGAAATGTATTATAAGTGAAACACTGTCAAATAAAAGAGATGAACTAACTCTCGACGCAGTTTCCTACGATTCAGGTTTAGTTTTACTTTGGTTGACTCATAATTCATAGCGGTGAAATACGTAATTATTTTTCGAACATCCAATTTTATAATGATTTTAAAACTCTCTGATTTAGCTTCAATAACAGAACCAAGGACGTCATTTGACTGGTGAAAATAGTTGCTGTATATTAATATTTACTAAGCTTAGCTTAGTACGATACAAGACCAAATTGAAAGAAATGGGAAAAGAAAGATTGTACAACCCGTGTGTCTCTTTTGAAAATCAGCATTTGAAATTGCAGCTTTTATTGTGCTCGAACACATGTAATAGTTATAATCGGGTTTACTAGTTTTTAGTTGAGTTGGAAATTTGTATGTTCACTGCTACATGTACTTTTCACGGTTTTGCTATTTGAATTTTCTGATGAACCTTAATTCTTAAGTTAATGATAAGCTCCTTGTGAGTTCTACGATATAAAATACCCGTGGAAATTTCCCTGTTGCATCGTTAAATATTTTAGCTTAACAACTTACCAAAATAAATAACAATTATAAATATATAATGATACTCATAAGTATTTATTTATTTTCGTTTTGGGTATGATGATAAACTACATCCGGCAGCAAGACCTCTGATCGGGATATTGAAAGTTTTGAGGAGAGTGGTACCACCTCTTAGTTGCTGTTGTCCCCAAAGCTACCCTGACCCAGGGTGATAGCACCTGTTAGGGTCCCAGCTATGAGTAAATAGTGAACCACAAAACATTATGAAAGTAAAAAATGGGGCCACCTGTTTATACTGCAACTATTCTGAGCAAACATTGTTAAAGATTCTGGGAAATAGCGTGTTAAAAGAGCATGTTATTTAGCTTGATCAACCATTTGAACAAGGCCAATCGAACGTTCTAACCACTCGGCCACGGGCCCATTCTAACTATACATCTCCTTATCCCCGACATGTTACGCCTTTTACATTATAATCAATTTTTTTTTTCTTTTACTGGCGGGTTAATTTCATTAACTTCTGATTAAAATTATACAGAAAATCTTTCTCTATAGTTCATGCTAGTTCTTGATAAAGTTTGAGTTTTTGAATGATATTTGAGTCACTATCAAGAATGAATGAATTTAAATGAAATTCAAAGTCCACTGAGGGATTGTTTTCATCTTTATTATGATTTTGATATCGCAACTTTGAATATTCATGATCTCACGTGAAGTCGATGTTATATTTAATTTTGAAAGTTTGTGGTATCACGTGAACGTGACCTAATTAGAATTCGGGGAATTTAAATACATTTTTGAAGGTATATTCTTCAATCATTTGATGTTTTGATTATTATTACGTGTTTTGACTTTAAATGGGTAGCATCTGTAATTTGATCTCATTTATTTATTTTTGTTGAATAATATTGTTTTATTCATAACGACTTGTCTGATAATATTCTATTTTTGTGTTTCGCTACAATGTATTGTCGTTTCGCAATAGAATTATGACAAGATGGTCTAAGAGAAAAAGTGGCAGGATTCCCTATATAAGATTTTTTTTTTTTCATTTTTTATGAGCCCTCTTTCCTTATATTACATCGTTTTTCTTCATTTATTTTCTACTCACTTTTTATTTATCTATTTATCTATTTATCTTTCAGTCTTTCTTTCTTTCTTTCTTTCTTTCTTTCTTTCTTTCACGGTTTAAAGCTTTTACAGATGTCTTAAATTATAAAACACCCGCTGTCAGATTATCATGATTTTCTTTCAAATATTCATCCCGAATCGTTATTAAGGAAAATATTAGTTTTCTTAAAAGATTTAAACATTAATTAAAATAATTTAAAATAGTTTAAGGTTTAATTCTCACTGAGTCAGAGGTCTTATATACGAAGTACTTAAAATGTTTAAAGTTTAATTTTCAATTATTTTCCTGGCAATATTTACAATTAGACTTAGGTGCTTAATAGACGGTGTGGAACATTTATATTTTAATCAAAATCCCCCCCCGCCCCCGATTTTATTAAGACCAGCCGTTTATTAATTTCGCCATTTTTTTATCCTTTAAATGATTTTTTATTAAGAACCCCTAGATTGTTGCATATTGAGAAAACCGATACCTGGCTCTCCCCTCCACGCCACCTAATCTATGAGGACCCTAACTCTAATACATTTCAGTTTTCATAAGGTAGTATTCATATAAAATATAAATTTTTATTGTAACCTAATTATGTATAATAATGGATCATATGCAATATAGGTGAACAATTCAACTAGAAAAAATGAAAATAAATACAATGTATCCAAATACAAATTGGAGACATATCCTGCCTTAAATAAATCAACAATGTTTTGAAGCAATTTTTAACATCAACTTGAGATTTTTCTTGTTAAAAAGTTGAATAATTTAACACATTTAACATTACAAAAAATAGCCAATTAGTGTTTTTTTTTCGTAACTTAGCATAAGTAAAACAAATTCACAAATGATCTGAATGACGTCAAAATCCGTGAAAAATCTTTCATCTTTTAAATCAGTTGTGCTTAGTTTAATTTGTAGCGTATATAAATATAGGTAGAAAAAAGGCAAATGTTGATAAGATATCGAGGGATACAAAGCACTGGCCGGGTCCCCTAATCAAACTTGACCTCCCTCCCGGTTGGATGGTTCGAAATTAGTGTGCACCAGCCATATTCCCGACTATTAAGCCTCAAATAAATCACTTCTATTGCTGTTAGGATTAAATCGAAAGAAATGAGTAGATAAAAGACAACTCCTCGTGAATTAATAATTTATTTAATTCAGTATATATTTTTTTAATTTTGTGTCATATGTCTTGTAAAAAAATGTTAATTTTCAGCCGATTTCGTTTTACTTTCTAACCGGTTTTCTAAGTCGACAGGAGCTTAATCAATGAGTGCCTGTCATACGGAAAGATTTCTTGCTTGATTACAACTTTATTTAGGCGGACGCGATCAGCGAAAATAAAAGGACTAAATCTTATCAACAAAAAGAATCAATCGTGACTCATAAACCCATATTTTATGATAATTGTCATGAATACAACAGCATGATAAACGGAAGTGTTAGACGACAAAGGTTAGCTGACAGGCCATATAGTCTTATCAATAAATGAATTAACAAAAACAAAACAAAAACCAAAAAAAAAACGCAGTTTTAGCAATAAATTGACTGACAAGTTTACGAGCATACATTCAAATACATTTAAAATTGGTATTTTCTAAGTGAATACTTTGCAAAAAATACTGTTAATCTGTTCGATTCTAGAGAGAGTTACCGCTGCGGGATTTATACAGTCCCTGTTGACTCCTTTTAGTTCACGTTTTACTTGATATTTTTGTTTATTTTTAATTTTCATTTGTAATTTAAACTGCGACATCACTATAAATTCACTTTTGTGACTGACAACATAATTCAAATGTCCGAATATTAAGGACAGCTATTCTCAAAATGTCGGAATTATAAAGAGCCTGTCTGTCACAGATTTTCATTTTTTTCTTAAAAGTTGGTATAAAAATGAATTCTCTAATTTCATACATAAAAAAAAACAGTTTGTTGTTTTCAAACAGTTTTCAAACACAGTCATTCATTATTTCCAAGATTTTATAATATATAAAAAAACACTTTTTCTCCCAAAATATGTAAAAATAGGTACCTCCACTAATTCGGTATATGTAAGGTTTAAAATGAATTTTTATTGCGATCTATTTTGTAAATTCCTGCTTCAAGTTTAATGTTTCATTTTGCATTGATTAAATCACTTGTTTTTAAAGTAATGTTAAATTTTACAGTGAGATCGAAAAGAATTTCTCCAATCATTATATAAAATAAGCACCTCCACTAATTCTGTATACAGAAAGTTTAAAATGAATTTTTAAAAATGCAAAAGTTTTCTTGAAGCTTTCATTTTAGCTTCAATTGAAAGCTAAAGGATTTAAAATTTACTATTTCCAGTAAGCAAAATACTCTGGTGTATTTCAAACAGAAATTATATTGATTGGAATCGATGTTTTTTTTTCATAAAATCTATCAAAACGGTAATTTTTTTTATACATTTGTAAACAAAAGTTAATTCTCGGTTTTAAAAATCTTACAAAAATAAAATATATATTTCTGAAAGGTTATTTGAGGAAAATTAGTAAACTTAATGTTAAATTAATTTGATTTGAAACTAATATTACTTACTTATAGCATAAAATGTTGTATAGAAACATTTCTTAAATACATGGTCTTGTTTTTCTGACGTGTTAATCGATTTATTTACATCCGATTGACAGGGAAACGTGTTCATAGTTAAGTATGGTGGAGCAGGCGACAAAGTTTGAGTTTTTCGCCGTAAGTCGGGGGCAACCCTTAAAACACGTGACTTTTAAATGCGAGATTTATCGATTTGGACATCAGTACTTTAGAAATTCTGCACGTACACATACAAAAACAAATCGAAATTCTTTTTAAAATATTCGAGGTTGTAAGATTGTAATAAACTTTAAAATATATGTTTAGTAAATATAGTTTTACTTAATAACAATATTTCCTAAGAATTATCTCATTGAAAATGAATTTTAAAAGATTTAAAAACTTAAATTATTCAATTATTCAAAATTATTCAATTTAAAAACATGAAAACAAGTCTTGTAAAAATTCGTTTTTCGTCGAAAAAATCATTTTCTTATTGTTTTTAATATGTATTATTCATAGAAGTAATTAAAAGCTTCTCTAATTAAATAATGTCTTACTTTATTGCGTTTTTTATTTTTCGATTCAGAACAGATGTTCGGTAAAACCGGAACCGAATTTGCAAAAAAAGTCGGTAATTTAATTCACAGAATTCTGCTTTTAATATAATCACTATGAATTATCTCATTGAATTTCTAAAGTTTTCATAAAGGGGTTAAAACACCTATAAAAAAATATTTTTACCAAGATTTCCTAATAAAAAAATTCAAAAATAATTTCATTCATTTGTGAATAAATCCTGAAAATTTCATTGAAATCCAATAATTATTTGATTTTTTCAAGAATTTCCAAATTAATGTGTCTGTCACCGCAAAAGAGGAACAAAACTTGTTAGCGCTTGTACTATACAACCGCTGACGAAAAAAAAAAAAATCAAAATTTCGAATGTTCTAAAAAAGAGTAAAAAAAATGAAATAATCAAACACACTTCTAGCCTTCCTTTTAATAATAACATAACGATTTTGACGATAAAACTATGTTTTCATTATGTATGGAGCATGTTTGCATCACGGCATTTTGATTTGATTTTCGTGGGGGTCAGTCAGTTATGTGCCATGCGTGATACACGCTTAGGCGATCATGTATCTTTCGATATATGACTGACGAGGCATATTTTTTCCCGCAGTAGGTTTCCATTTCTTTCTGCGGCAAACTAGTTGCCATCCAAAGCTATAGAACCCGGTCTGCCCTGCTATTTACCCATAGCTTGAGATTCTTCTCAAGCTATGGGTAAATAGCAGGGCAGAGTATTCATCTCTTTCTCAAAGGTACTAGCACGTAAGTGAATAAAATGGATTCGACTGGAATTCGAACTCAGCTCTCCAATTCCTCAATCCGAGCCGCTAGCCATTACTCCACGTGCACTCAAAGATGCAACAATAAACTCGGAAGTATTTTCTTCATAGTCTCCACTGATATCGCAGGGCCCTATATAATTGTGGATCTTAATGTCATCAAATTCATTATCAGCGTCGAAAAGCTCTAAAATATAGAACCATCACATTCAACTGATTTCAATAAATTAAATGCACGGGAGAGAGAATGGGAGAGAGAGAGAGAGAGAGAGAGAGAGAGAGAGAGAGAGAGAGTGAGTGAGTGAGTGAGTGAGTGAGTGTGTGTGTGTGTGTGTGCTGAAAGTTATCATCCCAAACCCACCACCAGAAATTTTGCCAAATAAACCAAACATTGGATTATTTTAAAAAAATACATTTTTGTTAAGGTGAAAAATTTCCTAACACCTCATATATATATATATAGGTTGGACAAAATAATTGAAAAACTTGTTAAATTCAAAGAAAATTTATTTAATATGGGGTTGAGCCTCCTTTAGCCTCACATACAGCTTTAATACGTCTAGGAATGGAATCATACAGCTTCCTGACTTCATCCTGAGGAATTTTCAGCAATTCTTCCATTAACACCTGCTCCAGCTCTTTAAGACACGACGGTGGAGGATAGCGGCTCCTAACTTGTCGCTCCAAAATGCACCACAAATGTTTAATAATATTGATATCTGGAGATTGGGGAGGCCACTCCATATGTTCTAGCTCACTTTCATGTTCTTCATACCAATTCTTAACCACTCAAGCGGTATGTATTGGAGCATTATCGTCTTGGAAGATTCAGTCACCATCAGGGGATAAAATCTGGGACATTAGATGAACATGATCACCCAAAATGTTCAGGTAATCTTTGCTGTTATTCTACCACGCAGTGCAACTATTGGACCGAGACATTTCCATCATATAGCGGCCCAAACTATCACTGATTCACCACCATGTGTATGTGTTTAGGCAGCATATCTTCATTCAAACATGTTTCATTCAATAATATAGCCATATTGTGTTCACTTATTTTTATATTGATCCTTTCCAGTTGTCTGACCAGTTTCTTGTTGTTGAGATGAAATTCGTCAAGGGGGGCGCTGTAGATTTTTTTAATCCAAGTACTTTCGACATTTTCTAAGATCATCAAAAGGGGTAAATTACAATTATACAAATATACAAGGCTAGCAAACTATTATTGGAGTTTTAGAGAAAAAAATTAAGAAATCTGGCTGTTAAATGGAATATTTTAAGAAAAATAAAAGCTATTAATGTGAATAGCAACTCCTGTAAGCTGTGTCAGGAGAAGTTGGGCATTCAAGGGTAGCCTTAACCGATCGAGCCACGGAGAATCGTTCGATTAGCAAGGTCGATTTTACTGTTTGTAAACTTCAATCGTCCATGAATCTCTCACGTACATTCATATCTGCTCAAAGCGTACCCAAATGTAAACAAATGACGTTACACATTATGAATCGGTTAAGGCACGTCAGGCTAAATGACGGTTCCGTATAGGATACAGGTTCGATTCTTGTCGGAGAACGAATATTTTCTATGAAAATTTCTCGGACATTCAAGCCGGTAAATGTTATTAATACTGATTATTATAAAACAGAGCATTTACTTAAATATTTGTATCTATAAAAAGAATGTATAAACATAAAAATGTCTCAAAATAATTACGGTACCATGTAAAAAAATGCCCCAAACTTAATAAAAAACAAAGTTTTATCGTCAAAATCTTTATAGTATTATTAAGAGGAAAAACAAAATTGTTTTTTTTCGTTATTACATATTTTTAATCCTTTTTAGAACCTTCAAAATTTTGGTTAAAAATTTGTTTTCTTGCTTCAGCAGGTGATTAGTATACGAAAATTTGTTTTCAGGTGATTAGTATACGAAAATTTGTTTTCAGGTGATTAGTATACGAAAATTTGTTTTCAGGTGATTAGTATACGAAAATTTGTTTTCAGGTGATTAGTATACGAAAATTTGTTTTCAGGTGATTAGTATACGAAAATTATAGCCTCTTTTTTCGGTGAAACATATGGGAAATTCTTTCGAAAATCTAATAATTTTCGGGTTTTAATGAAACTTTCAGGACTTATTCACAAATGAATGAAATTATTTTAGAAATCTTTATTTTTAGAAAATATTGGTAAAAATATATATTTTTTTACATCTGTTACCCTCTCCCCACTTATTTAATTTCATTAAATTTCGACAAATTCATTTTTGTACGGCTAAATGTTTATATTATTTATAAGCAAAAGTCTTTGGAGACTTTAATTATCAACCTTTTTTCTAAAACAGGGCTCTTAGTTACCGAAAATCTGCTCTGAATTGTAAAATAAAAATGCAATAAAACTAAGACATTATTTAATTAGAAATGCTTTTAATTGCTTTTATGAATATTATTATATATTTAAAATATATTGTAGGCACTATTGTTTTATAAAAATATTTTTCGGTGAATAATGAATTTTTATAAGAATTATTTTGCTTTTTAAAATAAATTAATTAGAATAATTTATGAAGTTTTAAATATTTCAAAATTTCGCTTTAACTTGTTAGGTGGTATTTTTTATTAAGTAAAAACTATATTTACTAATCATAAATGGAAAAGCTTACAACAATTCAGCGACCCGCAATATTTTAAAAATAATTTCCAATTTTTTTAGTAAACACGGACGTTCATACACGACATTATTAGAAGATAAGAGCGGCAAGTATGGTAGATTTAAAACCAAAGTAGCTACAATTCGATAAAACATTAGATTACTTAGAATATTTTTCTTAAGACTTACGCGCTCCGTCTAGGACATTCTTAGCATCCTCCTGTAGAACCACATTACCCTTGCCTCAAGTCTTCTCTTCGTCTGTAAGGAAATTGTCAAACATTCACTGCCATAGAGGTGAATTGATGCTGCATAACAGTTCAGTACTCTTAATCGTAGTACGGTTGGAAGATGTTAAAAAAAAAAACCGTAAATTTTAGGTTGTTTTTAAGCATTTCACCCCAAGCAAGGCGGGAGTGCGACTAACATGCAGGGGGTTACAGAGAGTGAAAGTGGGTGAAAAACTGTGTATAGGGGGGATTGAGGAAAGGATAAAAGAAAAATGGGGATCAAGACAACAGAAGATGGCGATTGACGTTGCATTTACATTTTTGAAGACTGTAGTTGATAGATTGATTTGTTTATTTTTACGGCTTATCAAACTTTTGCAGGTTATTTTAAGGCCGGAAAATATTTTAAATTGTAAGAATTTTTGGAGATGATAATGATTTTACTGATATAAGTCCTACTAATTAACCTAATTCCCAAGGGTATTTGTGCTTAACGAACTGACTGGAAAACCATTTTTTAAATATTTAAAAATTTTTTATAACTGTTATATTATTTATACAGAAATACGAAAAAAACGAAACAATTGTGAATAACTGCTTTGACTGACTACTTATCCCTATTTTATGATCTGAAACAGGTAAGAAAATAATAAAAAAGAATAAAAGCAATTAATTAAACTCAAAAATATAATTTCACTAGTTTGAATTAGCTTTTTATACTTCTAATGCAGTTCAAAAACTGCATTATCCGTTCTAAGAAGTTTCATGAAAGCTTTCCAATTCCGAGCCGTTAACCGTTTTCCACCCGCACATCCAACCATACAGCACTTGGTATTCCCAAGCGGCCACCCACTCACTAGGCTCAACGTTGTTTAACTTCGGTGTTGCAATGTGATATGACTGTAAGTCAGTTGTTTTGAATAATAAACACAGAATAAATATTCCATTGACGATATATCAGCGTAGATAATTGTACGTTAGAAAATTTGTTTTTTACAATGATGTTCACTCGGTACAAGGTTCAAGAGCCACTCGAGGTAGAAGGTTACAGAATAAAAGTCACAATTTGTGGAGATATATGGGGAAGACAACAGCTTACTCTAGACTTGAACAGGTTAAGATTGTAGTGATCTGGAAAGCATCTTCTTGGTAGTCGGTTCGATAATACAGATACAGTTCTCTTCATTATCCTACCAAAAGTACTTTAGTATTGTAAATATACTAAATATATTTATATAATAATAATAATAATAACTGTAGAGTAATTGGTCATGATTAAATGTAATCGGCAGAAATGTCCAAACAAACAGAATTGAGAAAAGTTTCTTATAAACTTTAACAAAAGAAAGAAAAGAACAGGGCAAAAATAATATTAAGCAAACAATATATGTAAGACAAAAGTAGGCAAAGCAACAGTAATGAGGCAAAAAGTTCACAACTAAGATTGGTGTTAAGGCGCAAAAGGGATGCAGACAAGTGATCACAGCATTCTGATTTCAAGACAAGAAAGAACAGAAATATGTCAAATGAGGCCGAGAAGTAGTCTATCTTATTGGCTAGGAAAAAATCCAAGCATGCATCTGTACGATTTGTTTATAAATTTGGGGAGAAGGATGTTTTTTGCAGTCATTCTTATTTGGATTGGAACCACCACTACCACCACCACAACAACAACAACAACAACAGCAGCAGCAATAACAATAATAATAAAAATAATTTCATGAGAAAAAATATTTAAGTTACATTTAATTAATACATGCAATTCATAGCAATTAATATGATAAATAAACCAATGTGGAGCATAATGCATGGAAATTATGTAACTCAATATAAAACATACACTGGAAGAAACAAATAAATAAACTATATAATATAATAAAAACAATCAATGGATAAATAATAATAAATAACCGTCACTTTCCTTATTTTTTGTAAATTTCATCGCCTTCTTGGAGCGATAAAAACACGTCCATTTACCTTGACATTCATTATTTAATGTCCTACATTGAGAAAATCGGAATAAAGCTTAGTATCCCATTGCTTCAGAAGTCTACATTTTTGGCACTAAAATAATGCAAGATCTCAGGTTGAAAACAAAAATCGTGCTAGCGAAAATAGTGGAAATTATATAGTACCAATCATAGTAGGTACGCTTGGAATGATAAAGAAAAGGAATACAAAAACACATTGTAAAAATGCCTGGAAATCCCAGCCTAAGCCTTTGAACCCTTCGTTCCTGAATAATTTTAACCATTCTGCCTGAGGTCCTGAGTCAAAATTCGCAGATGGGCACGATGGAGCAATCGATAGCGGCTCGAAGAATCTGAGAGCCGAGTTCGAATTCCAGTCGAATCCATTACATTCACTTACGTGCTAATACCCTTGGGAAAGGTATGAATCCTCTTCTTCTCCCCCCCACTAGCTATGGGTAAATAGCAGGACAGACCGTGTTCTTAGGCCTTGGCTGGCAACTGGTCTACCGCAGAAAGAAATGGCAACCTACTGCGGGAATAAATCTGCCTCGTCAGTCATGTCTCGAAAGTTACATGATCGCCTAAGTGTGTATCACGCATGGCACATAACTGACTGACTGAATGTTTTACGGTAATAGTTACAAGTGTTTATCCACCGTTCAACCGGTGTCTGGGCACTACGTCATTTTTCTCTACCACCGGTAAATCGGTGGTCAGGGCTCAAATGATTAAGAGAAATACAAAAAATTGTCTTGATACGTTCAGCCCGCGCACGAACATGAACTTTGTCCATGTAACGTTAGTGATGTTATGTGAGTTAGAAAAACAAATCATGAAATGTAGCCATGACAACACTCCACTGCCTGACTTTGGTTTTCCCGCAGACTTGGTAGGTCGTGTGACCATAGCAGAAATCGAAAGATGCTGATGCTGATGCTGATGCTGATGATGATGATAAAAATACTAATCCAATGTCAACACGCACAAGTGTTTATAACAAACAAACGGTACATATTTGCTTATAACTGTGGACACGCCTGCGTCATGCCTACTCCATCAAAGTCAATTGTATGAGAGATGTGCTTGATAATAAATTAGTAAATTTAAGGATTAGTTAACTGGATTTTGTAAAAGTAGTGCTTACTTTGCATAATGAAAATAACGTGTGAGCTGTCATCCATGTCATAGGTCAACAACAGTAATTTTCTACCGTCATCACTAACTCTTAAAAACGAATTACGGAATACCAGCATGAAATAATTTATTTTTTTAAATATAAATGCCAATTTCTTAATGATATTTAGATTAAAAAATAAATTATTTCTAACCGTAAATAACCAACAGTTTAATAATATATTTTTATACACTTTCATTAAACTTCATAGAACGGATAATTTTAATTTTTTATGGTATATTAGACGAATAAAAAGGTAATTAAAACTCGTGAAATTATACTTTTGGGTTTAATTCATTGGTTTGATTTTTTGATTTTCTTAACTGTACCAGGTCATAAAATATTTAATTGCAGTCAATGAGTTTTTAAAAAAAAATATTCTGAATTTTAGAGCTATTGAATTAGTATATAGGGAAGCGTAGTCAGTCAAAGCAGATAATTCACAATTGTTTCCTTTTTGTATTTCCGTACAAATAATAATCTAGCAAGTTTAAAAATGAAAAAACAAAACAATTCTTTTAAAAAAGATTTTCCACTTGAAAATGACAAAGAACATGTCTTTATTTAATAATAAAAAAAGAACTCTTGTTTTGAATAGCAACGGGATGATTTTCAAAATCGCACTGAAAAATTATAATTTTTAAAAACAAATATTCAGTGCAATTTTTTTACCATCCAATCTAAAACAAAATGTGCTTTATTAAATTATGCAAGCAGTAACCCGTAAAAAAGTTTTTGGGCAATTTCATCGAAATTATTTTTGGTAATACTGCTTGATATTGCATAACAGATTCTTTACTTCATTGAATTTTCTTTATATAATTGAAAAAAGATTTCACGAAAAATCACAATTAAAAGTAGAAGAAGGGGCGAAGAAACTGACCCACAAAACCCAATTCCACGAAGTTTTCAAAAAAAAAATTATATATTCAGTATACAATAAAAGAATAAGGACTGAAAATTTCGTTTAAATCCGATAATTTTCTGATTTTTGCAAATCTTTAAAACAGGGGGTAGGATTTTTACGTAAAAAAAACGCGGCCATTTTGGTAGTACCTACTATAAACATATTTAGTGAGTATGTCTTTGAGTAGGATATCACGGTTGTTTTAAATAGTGAAATTCAATTCAACTGACTTAGAAGTGTTTATTACCGATAAATATGTCTGCCAACAAAAATTTTCTATCTCTCAGTCGGTTCACATAAATTTCACAGTTTTAAATAACTGGGATGGCTGCTCAAACAAGCACACCCACAAAGTATAGCGTTTAATAAAAGGAAATAATATTGGATTAAAGTGCTGATATATAAATTAATTATATTTACTTAGGATATTTACTTATATATAATTAGGATTTATTTAATCACACACGGAAACCTACCAGACTCCATCCGCACCATGCTTGCAGAAAATACAAGTATAATAGTCTCAACAACACGTAAAAAAATAAAAAATAAATAAAATTAATGGAAGCACTAGTAATAAAAAACTAAAAAAAAACAACAACATTCAATAACATCAACTATGAACACGGCCACAATCTGCTTACCGTATTTGAAAAAATACATTCCTATAACTCTAGATACATACTTAAAAAAAAAACCCCAAAAACATACAATCAGTTTAAAAAAAATAAATATAATCACCCTAAAGAAATAACTGAAAGCGCTCGGATACAGAGAACATTTTGACAATTTTTACACAATATGTCCAGAAAAGAAAACACTTATACGAACACAAGAAAAATAATATAAAAACCTTCATCTCAGAACCTTGTCGGTCGTCTATAATGAAACTTGTATAAAAGAGTGATTGCTGCCTAAATAAACAATTATATGTATATAACGTTTTCCTTTTGTCTTTATTCATATTGTCCTTTTACAGATATTCACTATCTGGAATTTTTTTACACACACACACACACACACACACACACATATATATATATATATATATATATATATATATATATATATATATATATATATAAATTACCAACATATATTATATCTATATAATAAATGCGAGTGTCACTGTGTCACTTTTTCAACTTTACTCTTAGAGGTCGACTCCGTTAGCAAATTAAAAACATTCCGGGACGGATCCGGACACGCAATCCTGGAATTTGGGATTCCCAAGTTTTCATTACTGCGATTATTTTCGGATTCCGCCATCTTGGCTTCTACTGATAAAATAATTAAAGGGACACAACTCTCTAACTTTCAATAGCTCATGTTCAAATGAAAAAATTACCGTTCTCAAAATACAGTGTTTCAAAATAAAATTATTCGTGTTTTCAACTTTATTCTTAGATACCATAGCCCAACATATCATACCATTTTCGAATCAGGCCGACACCATGAGCAAATTAAAAACGTATCGGGCCGGATCAGGACCAGCAATCCTGAAATTTTAGATTCCCAAGTTTTGATTACTGTGATTGTTTTCGGCGATTTTTTACGTGATTTTTTTTTTTTTGTGACAATTTTTTTTTTATGAGTTGGGAATAAATTTGGTATAATTAAAATTACTTGCGATATGCCGCGAAAGTCACCCATGAAATAAAAATAATTGTTTGTGTGGAAAATAAGGACTTACGTACATTAAATTGTTTTAAGATTAAATGGCAGCAGAGGAATTATCATTGAACTTTTAAAAGGTAAGCTTAAATATTAATGCAATACTGAAATGCAGCGATCAATTTTGAGTTCTGTTGTTTTTCGCGTCTACTCCTCCCTACCCATTGCAATGAAGGCCCAATAAAGAGCTCTTCGCAGGAGCTAGCTTAAATGCCGCCCGATAGGTTGGATTTAAGCTAATATATATATATATATATATATATATATATATATATATATATATATATAATTGCTTATATATTTTCTGTCTGAATTTCTTCGATGAAGAGTTACCATTATTCGTAGTGGATAGCCTAATGGATTAAAACTTTGGTTCGTGAATTTGGTGAGTTGCAACTAGAACAGATTCCCTCCATAGATTAAATAAAGAGTTCAGTTCGGAATTCCCTGTAGGTTACCAAGATCGATATACACCAGATGAAAGTCGGAGGGCATAAAGTCCGAAACGTTGTGATAACAGCAACAGTCCGAATGTAAATAGTGTAAATAACATTACCTATAATTATATATATATATATATATATATATATTTAACGTTCTTTTTATAGATACAAGTATTTAAGCAAATGCTCTGTTTATAATAAACAGTATTAAATAACATTTACCGGCCTGAATATAAAAAGAACGTTAAAAAACATATTATAAATCTTTAAATAAATTGTCGGACTCTGTCCAATTCAATATATATATATATATATATATATATATATATATATATATATATATATATATATATATATATATATATATATTATGGAAATAAAAACGATAAGAACAATTTTACTCTTCATGATAAAAAAAAACAAAAACAAACGCAGCCGAACTGATTCGCCCTCACCCAACAGAGTTGAAATCGAGTTGAGACAGGACAAAACCGATCGGCTGCGTTTGTTTTATATATATATATATATATATATATATATATATATATATATATATATATATATATATATATATATATATATATATATATTTTCTTATGAAGAGTAAAATTGGTCTTACCGTTTTTATTTCCATAATGAAATTCTGTACCACACAGAAAATTATGAAATATCCATGAATTTAAGCGTTCAACTAGGCTGGCATCTCGCTCTCACCTTTTCACTGTCGAAACTGTTAAATGTAGCCGTCTCTTCTACTCCAATAGCTTCATGTCTCGCACTCTTCACCTGAGGAACTCTCTCCCCTTTTCCCGTTTCCCTGATAACTATAATCTCCAACTATTCAAATGTAATGTCAATCGATGTCTCCAGATGCCTTGATCTATCCCCTATCTATCTTTTCATCCTTTCCTCCATCACTCCTCTTTGCTCTCGCTCCAACTCTCTGTAACCCCTTGCGTGCTAGTGGCTTCCCGCTTTCCTTGGGGTGAAACGCTTAAAAAATGTATAAGGATCATGAGCCCAGTACACCACAACTGCTGCAGATATATCAGCGGTGGTGTGTCATAGACAAGATAGTCTGACTGGGCTGAACACTTTCTAGCCTGGTTTGAATTCAGAGATTTTCCTTCTCCTAGACTAGACTATCCATAGCTTGCCTGAGAAATTATGGTTACATACTTTTCCCATGTGTACTTGTAATGTAACTAACTCAACTGGAATTTGAACACTCTTCTCCGAATTCTCGTATATATATATATATATATATATATATATATATATATATATATATATATATATATATATAATCGAGTTAGTTGCATTCCCCTTATTTTTCTCTTTTTTTTATTGTTTGTTTGATTTTCCTTTTATTAGTTTTTTTTTTCTTTGGGCACATTGCCTGTTTTGAGATATCTAGCAATAGGACAGAATACGGGAATAAATGGTTTCATGCCTTTCCCAGATATATTATTCAGCTGAAATTTAAACTCGATTTGCTTGAAGACGTTTTCAACTACGCCTCCGCACCTCACGTTAAAAATATCATAGTAAGAAGATTGAGAATCAACAGTGTCGTGTCAGCCAGACTCTTACCCCCCCCCCATATTGGATTTGGGCCCCTCTCTAAGTGCATTTTCCTTAAAACTTTAAATAGAATTCCTTAGCAGCAAAGAATTCCGAGTGAGATCTGTCTATTTTTGACACTTACCTATGGGGATTCCGTTTCGTTACCCTCCGCTGTGTGGAGGGCTTATTGGGCGTAAGTCAATGACCAAGGCGGTGGGTCCCTCCTATGGAATCAACACCCACGTGACTGTGACCATGACCGAGGTAAGCCTTCAAGTTGGAGAACATTGGCTGTGGTTTGCCCTGTGGATGGATGCGTTCTGCCAGGTCTACTTATACAAGACACTATACACATGAATGAACACCTCTCCGGCTTTCAACCTAGATATGTAGAGATAACTTGTCAGTGACTCTACGACCACCATCGGCCATGGGACTGATGATGATGATGATGTAGTGAGTCTGAAGTGGGTGCTAATTATAGATTAATTAATTACACTATCAAACTGTTTTATCAGCCATCCTTTGATTATGTTCGATAAATAATCCGGACACGAAGAGATCGTTAGAGGCGAGATTGATCATGATTACAAGAGCTCTTAATGTTATAAACACACACATGCACGTATACGTTCGATATGTACACCTACATATACACACACAGTTGCATGCATAATTATACACATACTACATTGTGCATAATCGCCCATATACACATGCGGAACTGCCGACACGCTCATACACACGAACACATACTGGACAGAGTCGCAACTGAGGAAAATTATACTGAGAGGTGCCCAATCCTGGGGAACAGCTGCCCGAGGCCGGGCCCCCTCATGGCACTAGAGAGAGGGATCGGTGCTCGCATCGAGGCCAGCGCAACCGACCCAGGCAATTTTTGTTCCTAGCCCGGGTGTACGCGCTCGGGCTCCCCACATTAAACCGACCTTGTATCACAACCTGACTTCGTGGGGGTTGAGTAAATACAAAGGTGTATGTACTGTATAATACACACACACACACACACACACACACACACACACACATATATATATATATATATATATATATATATATATTAGTAACAATATTTTTATAAATATTGTAAACTTCTAAATTTAGATGATAATACTATTGCATATATGCAGTCTCAAGTTCTTAAGGTAAGTTAAGTTAATGGCCTCTGAGGCTTCCTCCACCTAAATAGGAGTTCACTTTTTGAATAATAAGAATTATGTCACTAGATGGGGAAGCATCAGGATTTTTGAGATGCTTACGTGGGTATAGTCAAAAAAGGTTGGGAACCACTGGTCTATACAAACAGTGTAAACAAAACAACATTGAATTTAGAAATTGAATCATAACTCCGCATTATTTCACTTTCCAAAAGAATTTCTGATAAAACTAAATTGAATTGCGAAACGTTAAATTTTTAAAGATCTTCTTAAGTGTTCCTTGTTTAACCAAATAAATTTTATATAATTCGAAGTTACAGATGAATAATAATTTGTATTTAAAACTGAAAAAAACACTTCGTGTTTATTTTTATTTATTTTTATTTTTTATTTTTTTTAAGCGTATCACGCCAAAGCAAGGCTGAAGGCCACTATCACGCAAGGGGTTATAGAAGGGTTGGAGGAAGAGCAGATAGGAGTGGTAAAGGAGAGGATGTGGAGAAAGAGAAAAACAGTGGGTCGATCAAGGCAAGGGGGTTACAGAAGATTTGGAGCGAGAGCAGATAGGAATGAAAGGTGAAAGGATGTGGAGACGGGAAGTGGATAGATCAAGGCAGCTGGAGATGTCGATTGACGCTACACTTAAACCGTTGGAGATTGCATTTGTCAGGGAAACAGTAATAGGGAAGGGAGTTCCATAGGCGAGATGTGCGAGACATGAAGCTATTGGAGTAGAAGAGACGTCTACATCTAACAGTTTCTCGCCCCAGTTCACAACCGATTGGAGGTCCTTTTCAATTTGAGCTGCCAGGTTAACTTTGTCAGCATCACTAGATTTGTGTTTGAGGCAGAAGTAAATTGTGGTGTCGTCAGCGTAGATGCCGACTTGGGAGTCTATGGCGTCAGGAAGGTCGTTTATGAATATGAGGAACAGAGTAGGGCCTAGGATGGAGCCTTGAGGAACACCTGCGTTAGTGGGATAGGAGCTGGAGATGAATCCACTGAGAACGACCTTCAATTCCCGGTTTGACAGGAATGATTGTATTAGGTCAAACAATCGACCTGTGATACCATAACCCTGGAGCTTGCGAAGAAGGCCGGCATGCCAAACTCTATCAAACGCTTTGGAGATGTCAAGGGCCACGGCACGAGCTTCACCGTTATTATGGATAGCTTGGTAGACAAATTCAGTGATGGCCGTAAGCACATCGGCAGTAGATCGGGCAAAGCGGAAACCATACTGCTTGTCTGAGAGCAGATCATGGGATATCAGATGATTAATCACTTCGGTGTTGATAATAGCCTCGAAGACTTTGCCGAAGAGGGGTAGGAGACTGATAGGATGGTAATTGGAAGGGTCGGAGGGGTCACCAGAGTTCTTAAAGACAGGAACAATGGTTGAGGACTTCCAGCAGTCAGGAAAACAGGACTCCTTATTTTAAAACCATGATGTAAATATTATTTATATTTCAATGGCCAAAGAATTCTTCTATTAAATAAAGTCCAAAATTGTGGATTTACATCAGAAACAACAACAGTATCTGATGTTGCTCTTTTTTTCTTTTCACTCCAAGCAAGGCGATAATGCCACTAAGACGCAAAGATTTACTGGGAGTGAAAGAAAATGAGAAAACTCCAAGAAAAGTAAATGGAAACCTAATCCTAAACAGAAAACAAGGGATAAATCTCTATTCCTGTTCAAAAGACCGAGAAGGTATGTGAACCGGGCGATAGACGAACCTACTCCTTACATCCAAAATGCTGGATAGGTGAATCTCAATATGACAAAGAGATCGGCAAACGAAAAAAAAACCCCCAAAAAACAAACTTATTTCAAATCAGTCTTTTTCGCGATATTTCTAATGATCACTCCGTCCTGAAACTATAAAGATGAAGTCACTTGATTTTTCAAAACTTGTGAGATTTAATTTTTTTTTTTAACTCAACCAGATCGTCGTCTATCGGCAATGTCCCCGCACTAAAAGTAACGTTTAGTTTGTTTTGTTTTTTTTATTTTAATAAACGACTATGAAGTCAAATACAGTAAACAAGAGCGTTTTTTTTAATGTTATGCAAATAAACAAATAAATAAATACACACGTAGTAACCGTGGAGACACAGAAAAAGGATTATTTATGGTGGCTGTCTTCAGTCAACGTCATGTCCAGTATAAGAGGCCTGTATTTTAGAGTTGTAGTGCTACTTAGCATTCATTGCATAAAGAAAAGAAGAAAAGTGCATTGAAAAGTGAGAAAGAAATATACATACACAAATATCACTTGTTCCTACTCAATACAACCAGAGAAAAAGGTCATTTAGTGTACGGTGAGTGACACTGTCAACATCATAAAAGCTGGATTATATTTCACTATTGTTGTTGCTTGTCCGCCTCGTCTTTCTTTTTGATGCATTTTTAGATAATAATGAGGTTTGCATTGCTTAATGTAATATCCACGTAAAAATAGGATTTCAGTCGAATAATAGCAATGTGGACATTTAAACAAGGAGTTTTTTTTTTCTTCATTTTTTTTTCTTGCAAAATGTGACACACATGACCTTGACATAGTTAAATACTCGGCGACTTAAAGGTTTTCACTTAATAAGTAACGAAATAAACATAAGACAAAACAATATCTTTTCAAAATTGCTGATTCTTTTATATGACATTCTCTCTGACTCTTAGATATTTCTATTAGGCAATAATAATAATAATAATAATAATAATAATAATAATAATAATAATAATAATAATAGAAAGTATTCCTGGTAGCCCAAGCCTTTAAGAAATACAAAAAATGTACTGACAAGTACATTTTGTATAAAGCCCTTACGAAGGGCTTTATACAAAATGTGTGTGAAGCCATTTCTGACCTTAGGTCTCTGGTTGGGACTCGGAGGGAAATGGGTGTACAACAGAAATCAAAGGAAATAATAATATTAATATTTTATTAGTAGTAGTAGTAACAGTAGATAGTAATATCAATAGTATTATTATTAGTAGTAGTGATAATAATAATAAAAAAACGAAGTATATATCAATTTAAAAAAAATGCATTACTAACGTCCTGTAAATAAAAAAAATAAATATATATCAATATAAACAAAAAAATAGTCTAACTTTTTAAAAGTGATTATTTTAAAATTTGCCAATAGATTCATGTGTTTAATAAATAAATTGCATCTTGAGAAAAAGGTTTTAAGTAGACGAAATCAAAATTAATTTATTGAAAAATCAAAAATGTTATCAAAGCTGTTGATTGCATAAATTATTATTATTATTATTATTATTATTATTAATAATAATTAATAATAATAATAATAATAATAATAATAATAATAATAAAGAAAGTTTAGGTAAAGGGAACTAAAACAAAAACATTAATAACTAAAAAGTTAACCAATTATATATATATATATATATATATATATATATATATATATATATATACACGCGTGTGTGTGTGTGTGTGTGTGTGTGTGTGTGTGTGCGCGCGCGTGCGTGTGTAGAGATGATGAGACAATGTGAAAAAAGATTTAAAACGACGTCTTTCCTCAACGTGACGTGTGTTCGTTCCGCTTTCTTCGGGTCGGAATCGGAGTGAAAAACAAAACACTATATAAACAGCGTGACAGGAAAATGTCTTGAGATTTTGACGATACGACCGGTAATGAATTGAAACTATGGTTAGGCTCATTTCACTTTTTAAAAATTCTACTTAAATTAAAAAAAAGAAAGCTGTTTACTAAGCTGGAAGTGTATAGAAAGTGCTCTAATTGCTAGATCACCCACAGTATATTTGCGTCCAGGTTCTTACAACATTTCACCTTCACAGAGCTTCTATTATCACAATGTGTGATACTTAATGATAAAAGAAATTGTCTACATTTTATACCCAAACACATATTAAAAGGTTAAATTTAAAAGTTTAACATTTCATCATCCGTTCTTCTTATAATATGTGTAATGTATGTAATACATATTTCCAGTCAATATCATTTTTGTTATGGTAATTACATAATGATTACGAATATCCGGGTTGGTAAGGTGTTTAATATAAAAAAAAACATTATGTGTGAATTTAAAATTTTAATCGTTATTTTTAGTGGATATACTCGTATTTGCGTAGACGCTCCATTTATTTATTAATAAGTATAGTTATTTATTTTCGTCTACCACCCGAAATATTTGAGAAAATTTATTAACGAAATATATGCCCTCCCCGGTAGTATTCGAACCTGCGTCCCACTTTAATCAAATCTCTCAAATATTTAGGCCGGTAGACGAGAATAAATGAATATTCTGTTTAATAAATAAATGGAGCGTCTACTCAAATATGAGTATATCCACTAAAAATAATGTCTAAAATAAAAAAAAATGTCATTTGTTGATAGTTAAATGTTTGGTTTTTTACTTTTATACAGGAATATAAAAGAGCAATTTAATTTGTCTTTAATTAAAATTCCAGTGAAAATAAACCATTAATTTTGTTTTGTTTGCAAACATTGTTTAGAACAAGTTGATCTTTAAAAATCTTTTAAGGGTTGTTGAGACTGATAAATAAATCCATTACCTTAATATATATATATATATATATATATATATATATATATATATATATATATATATATATATATATATATGCTTAGTTGTATACGTATGTTAACTCTATCACTGATATTGAACACTTTCCAATGAGTACCGCAGATATATAATATATAAATAATATATATATAAATGACACACACACACACATATGTATATATATTAATTACATATATACATGTTATACTTATATATATATATATATATATATATATATATATATATATATATACATATATATATATGTGTGTGCGTGTGTATGTGTGTGTGTGTGTATGTGTGTGTAAGCTGTCCGTAAAATGTACTCACTCTTTAAATAACAATACATGCAGTGTTTATTTACTTGCAAACAAGATTAATGATTAAGAAGTATTAATGTTTATTTACTTATAAAGATTAAAGGTTTGATTGAACTAAGCATTAAATAAAACATGGATCTGAAAAAATTTTTTTAAAATAAGTATTTTATAAGAAATCAAAAAGTGAGCACATTTTTTGGATACACTGTGTGTGTATGTGTGTGTGTGTATTCGCGCCCATGTGTATGTGCGTGAATGTGTGTGTGTGTGTGTGTGTGTGTGTGTGTGTGTTTACGTGCGCGCGCGCGTACGCGTATGTGCGTAGGGCTGATTGATCAATGAAGTGATTTTACTCCATTTCTTGGCTGGTTAGCTTTTCATAATCTTTAATAAGTCTATGTCACCGTAACCATTCCTTTGTTCAAATCAAAAACTAGAAGGCTTCTTATGTGTGCTTGTCTGCGCATGTGCGTCTTTGTACTCACGTGTTAATGTGTGCATTTAACACCAAAGTATTAAAATAACATATGATCATTTCATTAAGGGGCAGATTGATGGACAGACGGATAAACAGAATGGAATTTCAAACTAAAGCATCCGACGAAATGATACTTATATTTTTTATGATATATTATGATGGGCCAGAACTTGGAATCCAAGAATGATAGTAAATAAATTTTGTTTTGATTAAAAAACAGAACTATATATATATATATATATATATATATATATATATATATATATATATATATATATATATACATACATACAAATGTAAAAGAACGAAGAGTAATATTTCAGCGTTCAAAACATTAATTTAAAACAGGGCTCAATACAAAAGTAGAGCAATAAATATTTATTTATTATGCAGTGTTGTACTACATGTTACATGTGAATGTTCTAATGTAACACTGCTTAATATATATATATATATATATATATATATATATATATATATATATATATATATATACCTCGCCAATAGCACGTCTCGAAGTTTCATGTACAACGCAATATTAAGGTGTTGAGTATAGACTGACCGTTACGCAATTTAAATTTTAGTAAAAATATCTGGTTATCGCAATGTTGGCGCAGTTATATATGATACTGGGATTACAGTTTGTTTGTTTTTAATTTAAAAAATATATTTGGCAGTTAAAATAAACGGGATTTGTATATATGTAAAAAAAATTATTTTAGAGCTGTGAGTATTATTTTTTTATATTAAGCATAAAGAGAGATTACTTGTTCTTTTAAAAAAATATAATTTACATTAAAAAATAATCTGGATCGACGTATTTAACTTGACATTTATTTTTAGGCCTATATGTAACCCATCAATTCATTTCTCTTGTTTATTAAGCTAGGGTTATTTGTTTTAAGACATAATTACATCTATTGCATTTCTCGTTGTAAGATTTGGCTCTTGCTATAATATCCCAGGTGATAAAAGGTGTATTAGCACCATTCTTTAATTGGCAGAAATATTTAGAGAGAGCAGTGCTGTTTTGTATTTTATATTGCCTCAAGTCATTCAATGATGGCAGAAACGAAATTTCCAAGGATTTTCAATGGAACCAAAATAAAATTTGGCATCGTTAACGGAATGTATGCTAGCTCGGTATACAATATTATCCATCATACATTGACCGTTTAAGGGACATCATATTTTTTCGGCAGTTGCATTTATTTAAAAAACAAATTAACGTTGTCTTTGCTGGAAATATATTTATTTAATATAATGTTGTTATGCTGGGATATAGATTTATCGATGTTATTAACGCAGCTATAGCTGACTTTAACATTATTTTTGTTAAAAATCTTTTTAAATGTTGGTGAATGGTTAAAGTGCTTATGAATTAAATTTAGGAAAATTCTTCCGGTATTCGTTTGAACATTACAATTAAAAGGTAGATTAAACCTTATAATGTTATGTTTACAGTGTTTCGGTTTATTTTTACTTTTTTGTCATTTTCTAAATACTCTAAATTTACTTTAAGGTTGTTTAGTTCTAAAGCTTTTATATATTTAATTTTATTATTATCAAATATTTCCTTGTTGCTGGAGCTGGTAGATAATCTAACTTGGACTGATTTATGTAAATTATCTAGAATTTTATGATGGTGGTTTGATTCTTTACTGACGTATCTATGGTTATATAGATCTTTGGTATATGGTTTGTAATAACCATTATTCAAATCCAAGATCACATCAAGAATGTTGATCACTTTAGCGTTGGCGATAGTAGTAATATTTAGCTCGTGACCTTTGAAAAATTTTATCGGTGAGAGATATCATGTAATTATTAATATATACTTTGTAGCTCTGTTTTATTACATCGAGTACTGTTTTATTAACACCAGTACAACATGTGCTTTTAAATATATATATATATATATATATATATATATATATATGTGTGTGTGTGTGTGTGTGTGTGTGTGTGTGTGTGTGTGTGTATTTAGGTAGCAAATTCTCTTTTAGGCATGTTTGATTGAATAAATTGCAGACATTATGTCTTCTAACAAAATCCATTCATATTCACGAATAACCTTCCGTGTATTGATGTTAAAGGATGAGAGAAATGAGCTATAGCTGTTTAAATTTCTTTTATTTTCATTTCCCAAGTACTTTCGATCTTCCTCCAAGATCATCTTCAGAGGGTGCAAGTAATACAAAACTATATGCTGTTCATTAATATAAGTATTTATACAAAGTTGTGCATTGTTATCCATTACCGTAATTTTTTCATTATGCTTTTAAATGCAAAACGGTTGACAATGAGCTGATCGTTAATTAGAACGTGAAAAAAATATCCATTATGGAATTTTTTCTCTCTCTGTTAGTTATAATGTTTTTTTCTCTGTATGTTATATATAACAACAAAACAATCTATTTTAGAATCCTTCGCGCTATCTTATATATATATATATATATATATATATATATATATATATATATATATATATATATATATATATATATATATATATATATATTGTGTAACCCTATGTTCCTGTGTCATAAATCGATGAACTTTTCTTCTAAAGTAATGAAAAATGCATTAATTTGTTTTAGTTCTTGAAAAAGGTCACCCTCCACAAACCGAGAATTCGATTTTATCATATACGAAATAACGGTAAAAAGTCAAAATATTTCAGAAACATTAATTTTCAATTTGCTAATGATGTAATTGGATAGTACTAATGCATTTTGAACACATTTAACAGTTTATAGCTATAGCATAACATACAAACTTATAAATAAACAAAATAAGTTCTAGAAGGTTCCATAAAGTTCTAGAAGTCTCCAGAAAATCATAGTACTATTAAATTTACGATTTTAGAAATTTTGTGTCGGGGGTGATATTTTAAAAAATAAAGTGAATTAAAGCCTTCTTCATTATTTTTGAACAAAAGTTTTATCTTATTATGATACAAAAAATCACTTATTCTACAAAAAGTTATAACCCAATATATATATATATATATATATATATATATATATATATATATATATATATATATATATATATATACACTGAATTAATATATATATTTGCGTGTGTGTGTGTGTGTGTGTACATACGAGCTTGTGCAGAAATGTTTTCTCGCTGGCCAAGGAATCATATCTACAAAATATGAATTTTGATGCTTTTCATTTGATCAAATCTTAGAATTTTGAGAAATGTGTCTGGTCAATAACTTTTCAGGACACTCCTCTCTCTCTCTTTCACTTTCTCTCTCTCTCTCTCTCTCTCTCTCTCTCTCACACACACATATTTGTATATATATATATTTGCAGAGGATTTGGGAAGAGTTGGATGAGTCTAATGGAGATTATGAAGGTGTTTATAGTGATCACTAGTGAAGGCGATGTTATGTTTCTATTGATCTTCTCACAGGGCCTCAGACTCAACACGGAGGCCTACATCAAGTGCCTTAAGGAGTTAATTCTGCCCTAGGTCAAGAGGATGGCTGTTGGAAGACCCTATGTCTGGCAACAGGATTCTGCACGATGCCACACAAATAGGAGAACCCAGTCATGGATGTCAACTGCAACCCCCTTGATTATTATGTGTGGAGCGCAGTTGAACGAGAGACCAACAAATTCCTTGTAACACCAAAGATGAACTGAAGGCAATTATGGCAGCATCTTAAACAAGGAGACCGCCCAGAAGAGTTGCTGGAGATTCCAAAGTCATCTGAATGCCGTGGTTGAAGCCAATGGAGTTTTTTATTAAATTTATTCTTTTGTATTTCAAATATTCTTGTGTACTTTATATGCTTTGAACAATTTTTAATTTAGACGTCGAAAAAAGCTTGAGTTAAATTTTTAGATAGTTACAATATGTTTTATTAAAGCTATTGGATTAATTATAAAAACTGTAATGTAAAGTTATGCAAAACCAGAAAATCACTGTTTACTTCAATAACAAGGTAATAAAATCATCAACTATTGATCAACATCTATACTAGAACAAATAACAAACATATAAGATAAGTTTTTGAAGCATTTACATCTTAATATAGTGACCCTTCTCAATAACAACTAGCAATCTATTATCTATTGATTTCGTTAAATTGTTTTACGTCAGCAAGGTAAATTTACAACATGGTGGTTTTAATTCTTTCTTAATAGTCTTATTATTTGTCACCTTCATATAATTTTATATTCACAATTGACCATAGATTTTCGAGAAGATTCAGAATGGCACTTGATGGTGGCCATTCCATTATTTTATCTCCTATAAACCTTTTATGCTCAAAAACTTCACGGATAACCTTAGTTACATGAGAAGGGTTGTTGCTGTGCATAGGTACACACTGCACTTTGAAACCGCGAGGCTGGGACTTGTATCATTCAAAGAAGGTCTATGAAATTGTATTGTTCAGTTTCATTCCTTCATCGACTTTCAATGGTTTGGTCGACTATTCCAGCCCATATCCTCACACTGTAACCTCCTTGTTGCCTTCTTTTAGACACAGTTACATCTGCATCGGATAAGTTCGGTCTTTTGGGCCATCAATCAGGTCCTTCGTGTGTCACCTGGGATTCGTCCGTGAAATTTACTTTAGAAAAGTCAATTTCCATATATTATTGGGCAAATTTTGACGTTTTAAAATATACTCTTTAGTGAGAGAGTTTGCCTGTCATTTCATGACATATCCCAATTTGCGAAGTATTCTAAACTTTTGTCCTCCTTTGAAACCCTCAATTCTAGTTCTAAAGATTGCGTTGAAGCAGGAAACAGACTGTCGCTACTTGGTGTTGACCTCGGTGTTGACTTTTATATTTATATGCGCTATATGTCTGATATTGAGCACTTTTATCAATAAATAATATCTTAAAACTATGTTACGGCGTATCTTTAGTAGATGATACGTGAATTTGAATCGTTTTTAATTTATATATATATATATATATATATATATATATATATATATATATATATATATATATATATATTCTAACAAATAAAAGGGACTATAAAGACTGAGAAAAGTATGAGGCGAAAGCACTCGTGGGCAATAAACCCTATGGGCAATTTCACCATATACTCTGTTGTCAAAATATCTATATAAATATCTGTAAAAATATCTATAAAATATTCCTTCATACACTTTCACACTTTCTTTCTCTCTCTCTCTCTCTCTCACACACACACACACACACACACACACACACACACACACACACATATATATATATATATATATATCTGTGAAACAGCGAAACAGTCTGTTTGTGGATGATAATATATATATATATATATATATATATATATATATATATATATATATATATATATATTTAAAGTCATTTATATTATGTTTAACGTTCTTTTTATAGATACAAGTATTTAAGCAAATACTTGTATCTATAAAAAGAACGTTAAACATAATATAAATGTCTTTAAATAAATTGTCGGACTATGTCCAATTCTAAAATATATATATATGTATATAATATAGAAAAAACAACTGAAAAGTTGTAAATTAAAAAAAATTGAATGTTTTTTGTGAAAGTATTTATTTATATTTTTTTTAAATAAATACTTTCACAAAAAAACATTCAATTTTTTTTTTAATTTACAACTTTTCAGTTGTTTTTTCTATACTATATACATATTAAGAAAGTATACGTGGCTTCTCATTATGCTATATATATATATATATATATATATATATATATATATATATATATATATATATATATATATATATATATATATATATATAGTGTTGTTCAATAAAAGTGACTCACCTGATTTTTTTTACTTAAACATTTTTCGCCTATTGTTTTTGGAGTCAAACTAATTTTTAATCTTACTAATATAAAGACCCCTTCGCGAACACCTAGTAAAAAAGTTTACTCACCCTAAGGTATTCTATTGATAATTATAATTTTGGATATAAATGAGATTTAGGGAAAAAACCCTGTGCAAAAAAGTGACTCACTTATTTCCCGCAACTAGTAATCAATAGAAACATAAACGAACAGTTTTAAATAAAGAATAATAAAGGAATCATTTATTTATAATAGGTAATATAGTTCGAAATATTTAATAATCTATGGGTCCTCCTTTATTTTGAATAACCTTTTCAACCCTTTTTGGCATTGACTTGATTAGGTTCTGGTAAATATAATCTCCAAGTATTGAATTCCATTCGGATATGAAATTCACAATCAAATCCTCTTTGTTGCTCAACTGCTTCTCTCGAGAGCCTGTACTTTATAATGCTCCATAAGTTTTCTATGGGGTTGAGGTCAGGAGATTGGGGCGGCCATGTCATAACACTCACCTGCTTCTCATCAAAGTATTCCTTCATCAATTTTGATTTGTGACAGGGAGCATTATCCTGCATAAAAATGAACTTGGTGGGGTCGATTTGCACCCTTTCAGCAAAAGGGAGCAGACAAGACTCTAAAATTCTCTTGTACTGCTCACTCCTGAGGGTCTTTTCAATAGGTTTTAAGAAACCAGTTCCACGAAAAGAAAAGCATCCCCAGAACATTATACTGAACGGATGCTTGACAGTACTTACTGCTAAATTCAAAGAGCTTTCAAAGTTTCTTCTTCGGATTTTAGATCACTTATGCTTTGAATTTAGCTCAACTTTCGTTTCATATAACCATATTTGAATAGACGCTCCGTTTATTTATTAAATAATTTATTTATATTTGTCTGTCGATGTGAATATTCGAGAAATCTTATTAAAGAAAAATATGCGCTCTTCGACAGGATTCGAAACACCCTGTGGTTGGGCCGGTCTAAAGCAAGTCGGGTTTAATCTCCGAGTTCATGGGCCGACATAATAGGAGGCATTACTTTCGGATTCATCTTCGTATCAAGTCATAAGATCAGTGAGACATTTTGGGGATAGACACGGTGATATCGATTAAGCAACTATTATCGAGTAGAGATCTATTTTAGAAAGCGTAACAGTCGTACTTTTTTTTTTTTAATCAATTCACCCCCAAACAAGGTGATAACGCCAATAAGATACAAGGGCTACTGGAAGTGAAAAAGAAGGAAAATACTTTAGAAGTGGGCGGAAACTCAATCCCAAACAGGAAATAAGAGATAGACATATACTCCTGTTCAAAGGGGAGTGTGAACCGGACGATAGGTGAAGCTATCTACTTCTATTGAGGGAAATAAAGACATAGCAAAAAAAATCAGAGTTTAGGCGGAAACATTAGAAGTTTAGAGTTAAAGTAAACTTTAGAAGGGATGGGAACCCAAGCTTAAACAGGAAACAAGGAATAGACTTCTACTTCTACTTCTTACCACTCGACGTAGCGGGTTACAGAGTAAGCGGTACCACCCCAAGCAAAGTGATAACACAACCAAGACGCAAAGGGCCACTGCAAAGAGAAGGAAAAGATTTTTAGAAAGAACCGGAAGCCCAATCTTAAACAGAAAACAAGGAATAGACTTCTACTTCTTACCACTCGACGTAGCGAGTTACAGAGTAAGCGGCACCACCCCAAGCAAAGTGATAACGCAACCTAGACGCAAGGGGCCACTGCAAAGAGAAGGAAAATATTTTAGAAAGAACCGGAAGCCCAATCTTAAACAGGAAACGAGGAATAGACTTCTACTTCTTACCACTCGACGTAGCGGGTTACAGAGTAAGCGGTACCACCCCAAGCAAAGTGATAACACAACCAAGACGCAAAGGGCCACTGCAAAGAGAAGGAAAAGATTTTTAGAAAGAACCGGAAGCCCAATCTTAAACAGAAAACAAGGAATAGACTTCTACTTCTTACCACTCGACGTAGCGAGTTACAGAGTAAGCGGCACCACCCCAAGCAAAGTGATAACGCAACCTAGACGCAAGGGGCCACTGCAAAGAGAAGGAAAATATTTTAGAAAGAACCGGAAGCCCAATCTTAAACAGGAAACGAGGAATAGACTTCTACTTCTTACCACTCGACTTAGCGGGTTACAGAGTAAGCGGCACCCCCCAAGCAAAGTGATAACGCAACCAAGATGCAAGGGGCCACTGCAAAAGAGAAGGAAAAGATTTTAGAAAGAACCGGAAACACAATATTAAACATGAAACAAGAGATAAATTTCTACACGTGTTCAAAAGATCAAAGAATAAACCTCTGGCCATGTTCAAAAGACCGGGGATGAGTGTGAAACGGACGCTAAGCTAACCTGTCTACTCCTATTGAGGAAAAAAGTAAATAAGTAGTAAATAAAATGTTCAGAGTTTTAGGCGGGGACGTGAGAATTATAAAGTTGAAGTAGACTTTAGAAGGTACCGAAAACCCAATCCTAAACAGGAAACCAGGGATAAACCTCTTCAAAAGACTGGCGACGAGTGTGAACCGGATGATAGGTGAACCTATCTACACCTAATGAGGAAAAAATACAAAAATAAAGAATAAATAAATGGTATAAACTTCAGAGTCTAGGCGGAGACGTTACAAGCAGAATATTCGAATAATGAGAATGGCTTGTATAAATTTCAGCGTTGATAAATAAAAGATTGGTATCATGCGATAATATAAGTGTTTCTTCAGCTGCGTGCATAGTGCAGCTTAAATGTCGATAGATAGCGCCGACAAAAATAAATATCGACAGATAAAGTGTAGAATAGACAAACCGTAACGTCAACGGACAAAATACAGAAACCATGAAATCTAAGTACATCGCCAGATAGAGAGATTAAATGTTCATAGATGTAATGTCGGTGGATAAAATATTGATCGAAAAAAATGTCGAATCGATAAAATATCCAGCGGTCATAACGTCGAACAAAGGATGTGTTCCTGGTCGAGCGGTTATCTGCGCTGAAAGTGGGATTGACGTGTCGAGTTCCAGTTTCCCCCGCACAAATACTCTCGGAAAGGTATGAACCTATCTCTTCTTCCTCCAGATCGGGGTTAATAGCTGAGTGGGCTCTCTAGCATTGATTGGCAACCAATATAGGAGAAAGACAGATCCGATTAAATAAAAATCTGCATAGGGTAATGAAAACAGCCTAGTAAAAACCACAGTAGCAACACCTAGCATTGGGAGGCGGCTGCCCTATATCTTGCTGGGACTCGGTATTTACCAAAATCCTCCCCACAAGGCGGGATGTGGCACAAGGCCGGTTTTTAACGTGGGGTTTTCCGAGTGCGTACGCTTGGGTAAAAATTCTCCGTAGACCCCGCATACACGGGGACGGGTGGCTGTCTACCTCTCCAGACTAGATTCTGCCCGTCGGCATAGACTCGTCTAAGTTCCTCCCGCCCAAAGCACCCATGTCAATCAGAGTATTGGCAAACTCGGAGGTTGCTGGGACTCTACATTATTTTTTATTATTATTATTATTATTATTATTATTATTATTATTATTATTATTATATCGAACTGGCAAAACACCAAAAAGCATAATCGTTAAATTAATAAAATAGTACTTTTAGAAGATAAAATAATTTATTAAAAAATAAATAACACTGTAGCAATTATTTTCCATTATAAATTGTGGCTTAAGCATATCTGATAAATGCCAGTGGCTTCTTAGAAAAATGAAGAGTTTAATATAGATTGAACATTCTTTTATTTCAATATCAAGATTTTGAATTATTTCACAGCTTATCTTTTTATATCATAGGCTAAAATAATACGAAAATACTTTAACAAAACGAAATTTATTTTAGCTGTTGGGTTGATAGGCATTTCAAATTAGTACCTTTCTTTCCCTAGTTCAAATTGATTGATTTTACGACATCTGATCCCTTGTTGGGTTATTTAATCGGCATTAAATTTTGCATGGGGCACCTAATGAGGATCAAACCCACTATACAGTAGTAATGGTCGAGTAAACTAGCTTTGCTAAACATAACTTTTCGCTGAGGCACTTATTTAGTTGGGGGTGATTGATTTCAAGACATCTTAATATTTGTTGGGTTATTTAATGCCGAATTCTGTATGGGGCACCCAGTGAGGATCAGACTCACAAAATAGTAGTGGTCAAGAAGCCCAGCCTTGCTAATAATTAAGCCACGCAGAAGTGCCAGCAATTCTAATGCATTATTTTATTCCTTTTGATTTCTGGTGTGTACACATTTCTTTCGGGTCTCGTCCATCATGCCATTTTCCACTGATCAATTAAAACACACACACACAGATATATATATATATATATATATATATATATATATATATATATATATATATATATTACATAGATAAAGCCCTTCGTAAGGTGTGGGCTGTATTCGTGAGAAAAACTTTTGTATTTCTTTAAGGCATGGACTTCCAGGAATCCCTTCAATGAGTCTACTGGAATCTTTTCCCATAAATCCGAGGACTCCAACTACAACGGGGATTTTTGATGTTCCCATGTGTCACCTTTTTTAGATTTCGATTTCAAGGTCCTTGTATTTTGATAGCTTTTTGAAGATCTTCAAAGATACATTGCAGTCTGCAGGGACTGCCATATCAATAAAGAGGAACTTTTTTGTTTGTGGTCTCTAATAACAATGGCTGGGCGGTTAGCTTTGATTGTTCTGTCTGTGTGTATTATGTAGTCCCATAAAATTGTAACAGGTTCTATCGCTGTAACCGGGTCTGGGTGGTGTTCATACCAATTTCTTTCAGTTTCCTTCCCGTAGAAGTTACAGATTTTCCAGTGCAGATATTGGCCACTCTGTCATGTCGGGTTTTATATTCAGTGGGTGCCAATACTGTTCAACCTGATACAAGATGATCAATTGTTTCTGGATATTTATCACAGAATCTGCATTTTGGTCTAACACAATTTTTTAGTATTTGTGCTTGATAATTTCTAGTTAACAAGCATTGGTCCTGTGCAGCAAGGATGAAACCTTCGGTTCTAGCATTTAACCCAGCACTACGTAGCCTACGTAGCCACTGATGGGCACGGGGTTTGTCTACATCAGCTTGTTTGGTACGGGCATGAAGCGGTTTAGCTTGCCATTCTTTCTGTATCTAGTGGTTGCATTTGATTTTGTTTTCTTTTTTTAAGTATTTTGCAGCTTCAGTCGGTGTATTGTGCTTTACTTGTATTTCTGCACCCATTTGAAACTCCATTTTGAACTTGCTGGCTTCTTTTATTACGGAATAAAGACGTTTACTACTTTCATGTTCTTTGACCATAGCATTATCCAGCCTTCTGTAGTTTCTAGGTATCTTTAAAGACCAATTATTGTAGTTTTGTAGGACAGTTCTAGTTGAACTAATCCTCTGCCTCCTTCGGATCTGGGCACATACTGACGATCAACATCAGCTTTAGGATGATGCATGCGGTAGCAAGTGAGAAGCTTTCTCGTTTTGGCGCCCATTCGCTTAATGTCAGCTATAGCCAAATTAAGGATGTTAAAGCTGTATTGCACAACAAGGACAGCCAAGTTGTTTATGGTTGATATTTTCTTTCTTGAATTCAGCTCGGTACTCAGTACTAGACGCACACACTTGTAGTATTCCTTTCTTAACTTCACCTTCATTTGGGTATGTTGTATACCACATCCTTCGCTAATTCCTAGGTACTTATAGGCTTCATCTTGTTCTAGTTTCCTAATCTTTGTGACAAAGTCTAAATCTATTGAGGGTGTTTCTGTAATTCTCCCTTTCTTGAATGTTACTTTTGTACAGTTATCTAATACGAATCCCATAGCTATGTCGTCACTGAAACATTTTACAATATAGAGGAGGCCCTTCAACTCATTTGGCAAAGAGCTTGTAAGTAAATCTCTATTTTAGCTGTTGATTAAAGAAATGTTTCAAACTAGCGACTCTCTTTCATCAATTCCAATATAGGTTTCATTGTTTCTCGAGCTTTTTAAGTAACGGCACACCTAGTAGCAAATGCACACTTAGCAAAATTTTTAAAAGGTATACATTTAAATGTTATGAAATAAAACCATAGTTTAAAAAATACACACACAAATATGAACTTACTTTATTTCAATGTTTCTATTCAACTATTTGTGCCGCTTATTTAGTGCGAAATCTGTGTCTGGTGTTCTTTCGCGATTTCTTCAGTGTTTGGTCGAATATGTGATACGCAGGCTCATTTCTTCTTCAGTTGAGCGTAGTCTTTCTCGTTTCTTATAAGAAGAAGAATAGTGAAAATTAATTATTTGAAAAAAAAATTTAATACTTATTCATTTATTCAAATACTAACGCTGTACCATTACTGCTTCCACACACATATATATGAATGCTGTGACAGTTTTTCGTGACATGCTTAAGAGGATCGCGCGATACAGTGTGACGCGGCACGGCGGTTCAGAATCAGTGGGTTAACTGACTGATTTTATATGCTGGATTATTTAATGTCGAATTTTGTATGGAACATCCAATGAAGGTTGAACTCCTTACTCAGTGGTAATAGTCAACCAGACTAACCACGTTAACCATTATGCCACACTGAGATGCCTGCCGTTCTAATGGTTGGTAGCGTTACGCAATAGTCTGAATTCTGAATTGCTCATTGACGACTACGATGTCGATGATGACGATGATGTTTATGCAACAGCAGTCGTATGAGTCCGTTTGCTCATTCTCCCTCTTTTTCAAAGATTGGGATGATAACCTGGTGCTCCGTTCGTCCATGGCTATTCCTATGGTCTGCTCTTCCCATGTCTCCGTTCCGTCAGCATCTCGCGTGGTCTTTTCTCGGTCGGCTTCCGTGGAACACACTAAATTGCGTCGCTCACACGTATATATGGAACGCAGCCTGACGGCTTGTCACAGCCATGCATTTATTTCGAAAAGCACATAGCCAGCACACCATTTAACCTATGAAAAACACTGGCGAATATGTAAACAAACAACACGACATGTTGGTCGACTTAACTGAGTTTTTGGGAAAGACCTTTCTCTGAAATTATTTTGCTTAACATCAGTCCAATGGATAGGTCTTTATGTAAAGCAAAAAACTTAAATCAGAACGGTTTTTAAAAGGTTTTTTTTTTATTTCGGTTGATGTACTTGTATCATTTTCGCTTTATTTTGTGAGTGTCCTCTTGTATAGCAGGAAATGTTGGACACTCTCTTCAAACATGAAGAAGAGACTTGAAGCAACAACAGAAATGTAGTTCTACAGAAAAATGCTGAGGATAACATGGACCGAGCATGTGAGCAACGGTGAGGTTTTCGAGGAAAATGGAAACAAAACAGATATTTATACTCAATATCAGGAAGAGGCAAATTGCATTATTTTATTATATTAAGTTAAAATGTTTTCTCAAACTTACTATTCGAGTAGGATTTTTTAAGAAACCTTGTCTGATTTCTCAAAACTAATTAACTTTCTTTTTTTCTACGTTTAATCCCAATACACATTAAACACAAACAAGCATTATCTCATGCCTTTCCAAGTTCAATAACATAAAATCGGGTCTTTTATATTTAACTATGTTCGTCGATAGCTGTCAACCTCCTTCAGGCTTTTCTACTTACTCCGAAAGACTGGGTCACTACCAAGCTTGTCATATGCTCGATATTATGACATATTATCAAGATTTTGGCTATAACAAGTCAACATTTTGTCCTGTCCAAATTGCATCTGTCGACAAATCCTACAATCGCATCGTATAATTAAACTGCTCTCTGAAAACAGGATGTACCAATGAAACTTTTGTAAGCCAAAATAGAAGTATTTATCTTATGTAATTATCATATGTGATTAGTATAATTAGTAATTATCATATGTGATTATATGATTAGTATCATATGTGATTGTATAATATGTGATTATATGATTAGTAGTTATCAAATGTGGAAAAAAATTTGAGTGTTTTCAAACCCTCAACTTTCCTTTAGATTTACAATTGGCTGTTCGATAATGATTGCAAAAAACTTTGAAGCTTAGGTTTTGGGCGTAGGTTTATGACAGGTTGGCAGCTTTAAATGCCTAAAAAATCTCCTTTCTTCTCTTTAGTGTCATTCTCCTACGGAGAAAAGGGCAAAAGCTTCACTCCGCTAGGTGTTGTAGTACCTGCAGCAAGTAGGTTTTTACGTGGTGCAGTTTCCAGACTATGTCCAACTAGTTTTAAATCCACAACTGTTCTTATCTTAGATTTGTTGCCAACCAGTCTGCATTGATATTTAACCCATAGTTGGGTAAAAAGTAGATTCATAACTTTCCCAAAGGTATTTGTCCTGGATTTTGAACTCGGCATGCCAATTCCACTTTTGCACGCCAAAAATCACTACGCGCGTATCCACTAGAAAAATCTGATAAAAAAAAAATCTTGTAAAGCGAAGTAGTCAAGAATATTGTTGTATTTGAAGTCTTTTACATCAACCATAGCAGACGAACATGAACCGGGCCATGATAGTGAATCTGGGGCGATTACATCCTTTGGTCAAATAAGAAGCTATTTTTTATTGGTTTCTTGGGACATTATTAAAAATTATGCTATTTCTTTACTGTGCCAAATGAGGATGCCCACTGCATATTTTGAGAACAATGCACGCTTATTTTGTAGCCAGATATAATTGTGAATGACAAGTAAATCGAAAAGAAAATATTCGAAAACATAATATTAATTGATCAAAAGATAGAGAAGGAAATATTCAGGTTAAATGATGATTAAAAATACGATGGGCTGTATATGTTTATCATTATCCTTTATCTACTTTTATTTAAAAGGATTAATACAAATAAAATTTGAGACTTATCTCATTGATGTTATATTCATCACCTTGACTACAGAGTTTCGTAGACGAACCGTTTTGTAATCGTTCCGTCCACTCGTCACGAGGTATCAGCAATTGACTGAACATTTTTCTCATTTTCGTTATTTTTATAGTAAGTTAAAAGTTAAAATTTAATTTAAACGCTAGGTATTAGTGTTAGGTTGATTTTTTTCTCTTTGTGTGTGAGTTTTTGCGTACGCGTGTGGGTGCATGTATGTGTCGAATGTCGTAGTTATTTCTTCTTTTCATCATTTTCTTGTCACCTTATACTCTGTCCCTGTTCCTTTTGCTTCTTTTTCTCTCTTTCAGTCCTGAGTGCCAAAGATAATGCAACAGTGTCATTTTCAGTATCTTGTCCTTGACTTTGGGAGATTTTAGAGTAATTCGTCTTCTCGGATGTTCTGGGGTTTTCTTAAATTAGGGTTATGTGATAAATATAGGTATATTGTGTTATTATTATTATTATTATTATTATTATTATTTCCTTTGATTTCTGGTGTATACTCATATCTTTCTGTGTCCCAGCCAGAGACCTAAGGTCAGAAATGGCATTATGGTATTTTCCACTGAGCATTTTTTGAGAAAAAAAAACCGAAGATCAAACACATTTTACATAGATAAAACCCTTCATAAAGTGTGGGCTGTACTTGTGAATACATTTTTTGTGTTTCTTTAAGGCATGGGCTACCAGAAATCCATTCAGTGATTCTTTTGGAATCTTTTCCAATCAAACTGAGGGCTCCAACCACAACTGTAGTTGTTTATGTCTTCATATGCCACATTTTGGAGATTTCGATTTTGTATTTTGATAGTCTTTTATTATTATTATTATTATTATTATTATTATTATTATTATTATTATCATCATCATCATCATCATTTGTGTATGTTATATTTCCTGCTTTGTATCCTGTAGAGCCGGGTCCAAACTATGGACCTTAGGCCCTACAGGAGACTTGTCATTTAATTGATAACACTTTTCTTAATATATGGGATATTCCTAGTAGGGTGATCATCTGGGCAACTTGTATGTCGATGTTACCTGGGACAATTGTCCATATCTTTTCTAACGCGGCCTAGAACTCCGATTGCTATTAATTCAGTCTCGATAATTTCCATGGAGGTGTTTCTCTCAGATGGTACTGCTATGTCAATAAGCATACATTTCCTGAATTTCTCATCTTTTATGATAATATCAGGTCTGTTGTCTGTTATTCCCTGTCAGTTTGAATTGGAATATCGCAGAGTATACTTACATCGTTATTTTGGGTAACTGTGTCTGGTTGGTGCTCATACCATCTCTCAGTGGTTTTGATTTTGTGCTTCTTGCATATCTTCCTGTGTTGTTGTTGTGATTATTATTAGTAGTAGTATTATTATTATTTCTTGTTTAAATAATTTATTTATTTAATGCTTAAATGGCAAAGTTTGCGGAGACCCTTGTTTGAGTAGACACCCTGTGGAGTATCCACAAAATAACGTTTGTAGTAATAGTAACGTTTGATAAAATATCCATTCATTCTTTAGAAATTACGTTTCTGATACGAAAAAATATGAGCAGATATGAACTTTCGAGAGGAGCTGAACGAAAGAATGTATATTCTTTAAAAAGGTTAAGTGAATCTTGCTGGCTTCTGTGGCCGAGTCGTCTGAAACACGCCGGATCAGATGGTAGTTTCTCTTACAAAGTGAGGCGCAGGTTCGAACCCTGCCATAAAGCACATCTACTTTATTAAGTCTGTCGAATGAACAGGACGGTTGACGTAATTCACAGAGTTTTAAAAAACAAACAGGACGTTTACTCAAACATTATCCACAAAATTGTGATTGAAGTAGTAGGAAGTGTCTGTCTAGTCGATTACAACGGCAACCATCTCTGTAACATAGCAACGTTTCTGTTACCAGCTGCTCATTATCTCTGCCAGGCATAAATAGCGAACATAAACGATGCCAGATGAGTGATGATTGTGCAGTTGTTTGAGTTCAGATGTTGCTTGCACAGCACCGCATCGACACTCTCCCTCACATCTCGGAGACAGACTGAAGTAAGATGCCCAGTGTAGCTATGATTGCAGATGATCAACGTGTCCTCCTCCTAGAGACATACCTACTTACCAGACAAGCATCTCGGTGGAGCTGATTTAGTCACTGATCACTATACCATAAGTCAGTTAATACTGGGTTACATGGTATCAGCAACATTCGACTGAATTACCTGATCTATCTATCTATCTATCTATCTATCTATCTATCTATCTATCTATCTATCTATCAATCCCAATCTCTCCATTATCTATCTATCTATCTATCTATCTATCTATCTATCTATCTATCTATCTATCTATCTATCCCAATCTCTCCATTATCTATCTATCTATCTATCTATCTATCTATCTATCTATCTATCTATCTATCTATCCCAATCTCTCCATTATCTATCTATCTATCTATCTATCCCAATCTCTCCATTATCTATCTATCTATCTATCTATCTATCTATCTATCTATCTATCTATCTATCTATCCCAATCTCTCCATTATCTATCTATCTATCTATCTATCTATCTATCTATCTATCTATCTATCCCAATCTCTCCATTATCTATCTATCTATCTATCTATCCCAATCTCTCCATTATCTATCTATCTATCTATCTATCTATCCCAATCTCTCCATTATCTATCTATCTATCTATCTATCTATCTATCTATCTATCTATCTATCTATCTATCCCAATCTCTCCATTATCTATCTATCTATCTATCTATCTATCCCAATCTCTCCATTATCTATCTATCTATCTATCCCAATCTCTCCATTATCTATCTATCTATCTATCTATCTATCTATCTATCTATCTATCTATCTATCTATCTATCTATCTATCCCAGTCTTTCCATTATCTATCTATCTATTGTAGAGACAGAAATAAACATTTCATGATAATTTTCAGATTCACATCTGATGCTATTATCAGAAAATCGCTATAAAATTTTAAACTGTAATATATATATATATATATATATATATATATATATATATATATATATATATATATATATATATATATATATGTTATGGGAACCTACCCATAATAGTAATGGACTAGTCCGTACCCCATAAATACTGCGCCTCAAGAGGAAGCAGGAGTGACAGAGACAGTGAGTGAGACAGACAGACAGAGTGATTTGGGCAGTCGGCTAGACGATTACTGTAAGACATTGGAATAGTGATACTTCGAGACAACATAGTTCTCTCTAACCTAACCTGATTATTACTACTAACACTTCTACTCTTTTGTACTTATATTCTATTTGTAATATATATCTGTGTTATTCCATACCTGTGTTCGAGTTATTCTTCAGTGGTTCTACCTTGGACCATCACCGTAGTACAAGGACCCTGGACCATAACAATATATATATAAAACGGTTAGCCAGGGTAAATTCAAAAATGAATGATTAAAAACGGTTAGCCAGGGTAAATTTAGAAGATAACGTTTATAAGGCAAGCAGTCTTTACAATTAGAGTGCTCTATATGAATAGATTTTCTTCTCCTTTATGTGCCGTGTACCTTCAGGACGTAGGCAATCATTGCTCTCGACAATTTACTGTCCTTTGTAGTTTTTAATAAATTTTGTCTTTTGTTATTTTTCTTAAACTCTGTTCCGTCATCTATTTACTCAAGTATGTTATGCGTTGTTTTCCTCTGTCCCCCTTTCCTTCAAACTTTCCTGTGGGTATCAGATTTTCCAAGCCCTCCTTCCTCAGTATGCGTTTCAGAAATTTCAACTGTCTCTTCCGGATGTTAAGTTTAAGTTTCCCTTTTCTCTAAAACCTCGTTGTTGTTCACATATTCGGTCCATAGTGTCTTCAGAATCCTTCCGTATAACGACATTTCTGTTGAGTCAAGTCTCTTCTTCATCTTTAAGGGGATTGTCCAGCATTCACTGTCATACAGGAAGGCATATGTCATGTAACAGTTCAATACTCTAACGAAATTTTTCTATCTCTTAATACTCTGCTTAGCTTTTGAAATGCATCTTCGGCTATCCCAAAGCGTCTTCCGATTTCAGTGTGGTACTTTCCGTCTGATAAAACACTTCCCGGATATTTAAATTTCTGTACTTGTTTGATTTTGGTCATCCCGATTTGTAATTGGCATTTTGGGCCGATCCTTTTGCTAATAATAATGCATTCTGTCTTCTTGCACTTTATGTTTCAATCCGCCATCTTGCTTTCCTTCACTAGATGCTCCAGGAGCTTTTGCAGTTTACTTTCCGTGTCTGCTATCAACACTGTGTCATCTGCATATCTTATGTTGTTAAGATTATGGCCACCAATAATGAATCCTGGTAGAACTTCTCATTCTTTCAATATTGCCTCGTTGCTTATTTAAATAAGTCAAGTGAGAAGACACATCATTGTCTTACACCCCTTTTCTATTTTTGTATATCTGCTGAACTCATTTTTATCCGTATGCAGTTCGTTTGCTGCCAGTTTAGGTTCTGGATTATTCTAATACCCTTCCCAAATATCTCAAGGTTGTTGAGCAGATCTAACAGATCTTTGAGTAAATGTTCATAGACAGGAGAGTTATTAATAACGTGAGTCCTTAATTTTAATTACCGTATTTTCCGGCTTACAAGACACACCATTTTTCCTAAAAAAAATACCCTGAAAAATACCTGTGCCTCATCCAAGACGAATGTAAGGCAACGTCCAGGCTCAAGTAAGCTTGGACGGTTTCCTAATTGGCTTGACTGATAGGGACATGGATTTGTGTGTTGAGTCATTACTCTATAATGTTACTCTATCTATGTAATTCAGCCTTTTATATGATGTAACCTCAGTACTTAGCTGTTACAAGTATTTCCAAGACTATAATCCTTCCTGGAGCCGAGTCACAAGCTTAAACAGGCTCTGTATACTAGAAGCAGCGAGAGCCTTTCTGCTATTGACTAGTATATCATTGGCATACAAACAAAATCGCACGAGTGATTAATGTAAACAATACGTGGCGCCAGTATGCGAGGGACGCATGGTGAATGTGTTGTTGTATGACTTTTTTCTTAGAAATTTATTTCCAATATTAGGGTGTGTCTTTCAAGCCGCAGCGTCTTGTAAGTCGGAAAATACCGTAATTACTAGCAGTCCTAATTGGCTTCGCTCGGGGTAAAATAAATAAACAGTTATTAAGAAAATTCACACAGTAAGATAATTATACGATTAAGTGGGTCATTGTTTTTTTATCAAAATTAAACAATGTTACACTTACAGCGTTAGCTAGTTATGTGCCATGCGTGATACACGTTTAGGCGAGCATGTATCTTTCGGTACATGACTGACGAGGCAGATTTTTTTTCCCGCAGTAGGTTGCCATTACTTTCTGCGGTAGACCAGTTGCCATACAAAGCTATAGAACCCGGCCTGTCCTGCTATTTACCCACAGCTGGGGGTGGGAGAAAGTAGAGGATTCATACCTTTCCGAAAGGTATTAGCACGTAAGTGAATGTAATGGATTCGACTGGAATTCGAACTCGGCTCTCCGATTCCTCAATCCGAGCCGCTATATATTTTTTTTTATTTTTGTGTTGTTTGTTTTCATAAAAATAAGGATACCACAATTTTCTCTTCCATATTTCATTTCCTGATGTGAAATTTATGAACATTTCTTATTTTTTTCTTATCCTATTATTCTGATGGATAAATATTTGGTCAATATTTTATCCTAATCCATACTTTATTATAGAAATATTTTCTAAAGCATAAATATTTTTGTCATTTTAATATATCGTATGTTTATTAAAAATTAAATAATAAAATTTGTTTCGTTTACGGGCATTGAGTTTTTTTAATGTTGTAAAAATAGTTATTAATATTTTTAAAATATCGTAAAAATTTTTTTTTCTGAAAATTGAAATACACAACATGTGTAAATTATCAAATATGAAATACGTAAATAATTTATTATGATAGTATAAGGAACAAATAGGAAACGTTTATAAATGTAACATGTTTCGCTTTAATTTAAACTTCACCAGAAAATTAATTGTGGAGGAGAAAAGAAAATTGTGGGATTTTTATTTTTGTGTCGTTGGTTTTTCATAGAATAAAAATGCCCGAATTTTCTTTTCTTCTTCATATTTCATTTTCTGATTCAGCTTAAATAAAAGCGAAACATATTAAATTTGTTTATTATCCTAGTCCATATTTGATCTATATTTGATACTAATTCAGAATTTATTATATAAATATTTTCTAAAGTATGAATATTTTCTATCATTTTAATAAATCGTATGTTTATTAAAAATTAAATAATAAAATTTATTTCATTTTACGGGTGTTTGAGTTTATTTATATTTTAAAAATAGTTTTTATTGTTTTAAAAATATCTTTAAAAAGTTGGATTTTTTTTTTCAAAATTGAAAAATATAGAAAAGAAATTGAGTCTGAATGAAGATGCTGAAAAAGGGTTCCAGAGAATAAATTCTTTTTGTGAATAATTTTTCATTAAGAATGTTTCGCATTTCAAATTAAAAAATATATATATTTATAGCTTCTTTAAAATTATTTTTCCCTTTTCATGACCTTCAGGGGCTGACCTAGGTCAACTTTAAATAACCTCAGACATTCCCTGGATCATAGCATGTCTGCATGCCAAGTTGAAATCCATCCAGTAGTTTCTGAGTACATAACGAACATGTCTTCTACCGATTTTAATATTTTTGCTTAATAAAATATGTTAAACTTATTTCAAGTTTATATAAAAGAAATATCGTAAATATAAATAAAATCAATGAATTCAGTTGTGTTCAAATTCTGATAAAAATTGTTTTGTTGCTACGTTAGGATAGGAAACTGAGCAGAGTCTAGGAGAGATTTGCGTTTATAAGTCACTATTGAACTTAATGAAACTTTTGACGAAAATAAATAAATATACTGTTTAGTGTTTAGTTTAAACGGAGTGTCTACTCAAATATGGGTATCCATATAAAATAAGATTTAAGTAATAAAATCTGTCGGATTAATGAATAAAATCCATTACTTCTTTATATATATATATATACATGAAGTATATTCACTCAAAAATATTTCATTGACTAATAGACATATGTTTATTTATTTTTTTATGACAACCCTTTCCAGTTCTCTAATTAGTTTCTGTATATAAGATGTAACGTTTAAGTAATAAAATCTGTTGAATTAATAAATAAAAATCCATTATGTGTGTGTGTGTGTATGTGCGTGCGTGTGTGTGTGTGAAAATAAAATCGACAATCGGAAAGCGGTAGTTAGTTTTGCCGATGCGTCTCGTCATCCGAGTTTATCAAGGCAAGTGATGATAAAACAAAAGCGAAATGTTGTATAGTTATGCGAAATTTAAAAATTTAAAAGACGATCCAGTTTTTAATTTTCTTTATCATCGCATGCCTTGATAATGTCGGATGACGAAACGAATCGGCAAAACTTAAGTACTATTTTCCGATTGTCTATTTTATTCAATTAGACTTTTCTACAAATATATTATAACACACACACACACGCGCGCACACACACACACACACACACACACACACACACACACACACACACACACACACACACACACACAAAGAAACAGACAACTTAAAGGTTCATGTGATTATAATTTATTTCCTTAGGACGGGGATCATACAAAAATATGGGTTACACATTTTTCCAGGCATATGCTGAAATGTTCACGGTACGACCAAGTAACCCTTCAAATGAGGATACTTGTCCGGAGGACACATAAAAACATATAATCATTATCAAATGATTATTACATTTGCCAGGTCGCAAAAACAAAATTTAGGAATTAACAAAAATGAATGAGTAAAACCGTTGCAAACGACAAAGTTTAATAAGGAAAGTCAATATTTCGCTCATTTCCTTTTTTTGTTGTTTTTATCACGTTTTCGGCCGATGAGATCTTTGACAAGCAGCTATTAATGAATAAATAAACGCATGAAAACTCGCTCTCACCATTCCGCCTGAATTCTGAAATTTTATTCGCTAATTAAATCTTGACCTGTTCGTTTAGAGTTAGCTGTCTATCTTTCTTGTTATATTGCCGTTTCTTACACTAATACAACACCACACAGTAACCCTCTACCTTGAGTGGCGCTTGGGCCTTGTAATGCTGAACATTAGTAAGGAAAAATGTAAAAAAATACTTCATTTCGGAAACTCCAGCGAGAAGAAAATAATTTTTAGCGGCGTTGGTGACATTTTTTTCAAAATAAATCTCTGCTTATTTGTATTTAGTAGGTTAAGTACAAGTATTGGACACTCACTACTGTAGTAACAGTCTGCTAATCACTACTTCATCGTAATTATATTTGTATTCCCATCTGAGAGGAAAAGCAACATTAAAGCACTTTTCATGCTTATTTCTTAAATGAATTCGACACCGACTGCTTCTTTATTGTTTTCTGCCCTGACAATTTAAGAGAAAAACTCCTGACACGTACGCTTCCCATATGATTGATTGATTCGTTTTCTACGGCTTATCAACCACTTGTAGGTTATTTAAAGCCAGAGATTGTAATCTTTTTTTTTTTTTTCAGATAATGATGGTTTAGTGATACAAGTCTTAATAATAACTGGAGGGGATAAGAGGTGGATTCACACCTTTCCTAAGGGTATCTACGCAAAGTGAATATAACGACCCCAACTGTAATTGGAACACGGATCTCCAATTAACAATTCCGAATCATTACCCATTACATCACCCGCTCATCCAAGCTTACAGCATCTAGTATTCCCAAGTGGTCACTCATCTAGGTACTGACCAAACTCGATGTAACGGGAACCGGTGTTTCAGTGTGATGTAAGCCAGACGATTCACACAGTGGTAAAAATGATAATACAATATTTATAGGTTTATTCTCTATTTAAATTATAATAATGTACAAGTTCATTCTTTTTGTTATTTGCTTCATGATATTGGTGTAATGGACACATCGACGTGGCGTAATGGTTATCGAGCTTGTATCGCTAGATCAATTACGACATAATAGTGAGTTCGTTCCCCGTAATTTTGGCCTTGTGTCGCATCTAAGCTACGCTAAATATTTGTTTCATAATGTGTATAGATGTTACCCTTTTCTTTTCTAAGATTGTCTTTGATTTTGCAAATAAATACGATCTTTATGTCTATTATTTCGTCTATAAAACCCTAATATCCAAAATATTATTCTATCTAGTGTTTTTATTGTTGCTGCTGCTGTTAACTCTGTAGACAACACTTTGGAGTATAGTAGGGCCACAGTGACACCATGCTTGTTGGTTGCTAACCCCAAACCCAACGGGTTTTCAATTCAGAGTTTTTCTTCTCCTGGGCTAGTTGCTAACTAAAGCTAAGGAAACCAAACTGGAGATAAAAAATATAGATTAACTTTCACAAGATTATTTCTGTACAAGGGAACGCAACTGTCTAGGTTGGAAATTGAATTCGACACGCCAATCCCATTATTGGCACTGATAACTGTTACTCTATGTGTCTACACATAGTGTTTATATATATATATATATATATATATATATATATATATATATATATATGTATATATATATATATATTATAATTTTTTCATATAGACAAAAACAATTTACTAACTACAAAGATGCAACTTCGTTTCGGTGCATTTAGTTGCACCTCGACTGGTGAGAACCACAATGGTTATGAACAATACTTGTTTATAGATTGTTAATAATCCTTTTGGTTCTACTGAAATCACCTCTGAAAGCTTACCGTTTGACTGATTTTATTTATTTGACCTCAACAAGTGGGGAGTCCATATGCGTACATATGGGCAAAAAGTAAAATTTACCCAGTACCTGCGACGCGAACCCCACATAACTTAGTGCAATGAGGAAGGTGCTGCCGCAGGGATTAAATTTCCGGATCCAAGCGCTTCTCTCATCAAAAATGAGATGGGCCAACACTACACTTTGAAGAAAGTGAATTTACATCAGAGTTAGTGTGCAGACTTAAACTGAATTTTGAGAACATGTTCACATAGATTCGTGTTGGCACCAGAAACTCTCATCTCATGTATGAAGTGGCTCAATATATATATATATATATATATATATATATATATATATATATATATATATATATTCCCTCTTCTTTAAATTTAAAAAAAAATTATATCAAATTTTTATTTCTATTTTTCCTTTTTTATTATAAAAAAATTTCTTTTATCTTTCTTTTTTTCTTCTCCCTTTTCCTTTTGTCTGGACAAATTGATTTCATTCCTAAAAAAAATCTTCGGTTTGAAGAGATGAATATTTAAATAAATATATTCATGAAATAAATTATAACCGAAATGGACTTTTAAGGATTCTCTCTCTCTTCCCCCTTCTCTCTCCATATATATATATATATATATATATATATATATATATATATATATATATATATGGAGAGAGAAAGAAAGAGGAAGGGAGAGACAGACAGACAGACAGGCATACAGACAAAGGAGGTGGTGGTATTCAAATGGTCCGTATTGGTTTGCGCGACTCATTTACCAAAATTACAGAAGTTTGCAGAAACTGTTCTTAAATTATTGTCAAAGGTAGATTTTCTCTTATCTAATGAATTCTTTGATAGAGTTGGGGGTGTTTCTTCAACAGAGTAGTCGCCTAGAATACATTAGGTGATTCTAATAAAAGAAAACTGGTTCTTAAACGTTTTCATTCCCATCATAACGTGTTATTTAGCGTGATCAAAAATCTGAACAAGGCGTGTTATTTAGCGTGATCAGCAATCTGAATAAGGCCAGCACGCTCAAACCCTCGGTCACGATGACTTTTGAGTTCATGTTAGCACAGCCATCGACGGCCCCCAAAAGTTTCCGTCTACACAATTTCACTCACTCTCTCTCTCACACACACACATACACACATACACACACGCACACACATACACACGCACACATATATATGTATATATATGTATGTATATATATATATATATATATATATATATATATATATATATATATATATACATGATGGACAGTCTCGTCGATTTCGACGTATGACGATCCGGTAAGCTCATTCAGCCATATGTGTCACTTCAGTCCCGCTAGTGGCCTGCATACAAGTCCACATATTCTGCAACAGCGAGAATCTCGGGACATAGCAACAGGAATATTTGCTGACGCTTTTCGCCGTTGTCTTTCGTCTCTTAGCCGGTCAATACGACTGATTTCGAAATTCCTGATATCACTCTGGCACAAATATACCCAGTTATTTCTATCCATGGCAACTTGCTCGAAGTTAGCATGATGTACATGGGAAGCTGAGAGGTTGCTCATTATGTTCGCTTTATACCTGAGCCACGGCCGTCTAACACTTCTTTGTCCACTGTCAAGGTCACACGCACACACACACACACACACACACACACACATACACACACACACGCTCGCGCGCGCACACACACACATATATATATATATATATATATATATATATATATATATATATATATAAAAGTGAGTACTGGCGTTAACACCGATTGGCGGCAGTCTGTTTTAAGCCTGAAGATTGCGTTCAGGCTTGAAACATAGTTGACCTCAGTGTCCACTTTTATGCTTACACACGATCTATTCCTGATACTGTGCATCTTTACTCATAAATATAGCATAACTTAAAACTATATTTTTTATCATTTAAAAAATAATTTATTTTTTAACTTAGTATAAAAATAACGAAAATGAGTCAATTGCTGAAACCTCTTGACGAGTGGTACAAACAAAAAGGCTCGTCTACGAAACTCGGCGTGCTAAATATCATTTAGTTAAGTGACAAATTTTATATTATATATATATATATATATATATATATATATATATATATATATAAGGTTCAAAACCTAATATTCCATAGTTATAATTTATTTCATTAGAATCGTAATCACGACTCAACTCATCAGACCTATAAGCACTATGTGTAGAAGGATAAACGGGGATTAAATCTTTTATAGAACTCGAATCATGTATTCTCCGGAATTCTGCGAGAATGACGAAGATATTTAGGAAATTAACAAAGATTTCGGAAATTTCTATGGGCAATAAACTTTACTTGATTATTTAGATGGGTGCAGAATTTGCACTGACCTTTTTACTTAACTTGTGAATTAATAAACAGTAGAACAACGATTATTCATTTAAAAAATAATTAAATAAATATATAAAAAATACGTTGAAAACTTTTTCTCATATTTCATAAATAAATTTTCCTATCTACGTTATTTTTCCTTTGTGATTTATTCAATTTCATCTTATTTGATTAGATGGAAACATTGTAAAGTATTTTGTTTTATTTATTTATTGTCATAAATTTTACTTAAAAACCTAGCGTCCATGTTATACAATGTAAAATCCGTTATGTACGTGTGTATGTGAATGATCCTTTTTTTTTATAGTTCCTATTTTGCTGTACCGAAAACGCATTATTTGAGTTTTCCTTTCGACGACGTTACATAAACTATTATAGTCCACATTAATTTATCGCCCATATAAAGCAAAGCTAATTTGCAAAATCTTGCATAAGAAAAATAACTTTTTTATGGTTGGAAAAATTATCTTTCTTTCTCTTTTTTATACACTACTCCCTCGATTATATTTGGACTAGGGTTGAAAAAATATATTCAGATAATTTAAAATTCCGAACAATTGAATACGTAAATTATCGAAAAAGGGTATTGTCTGTTACTTGTGGCCACCTTTTTAATTTACCTGTTGGTGATAAAGTTAGATGCGGTATTTCAAATGTTTTTAATTGTTTTTTGTTTTTTTCAAACTGCTAAATGAATCTTTGGGATAATATATTTTTACACAATGTATTTGTGAAAAAGTTGGAAAATTAATTTACTAAGTGGCGACAGTAAGCGAAAAAGAATGAAGGGAAAGTCACTTTCTGAAATAAATTTAACATTTTTATCATCAAATAACATTTTCAAACGCTTTCTTCGAGGTTTTGCCCAATTTATTTTTAATGAAAAAAATGTGTAAATTTTTTATCTTTTTACGGGATTATCTAAGCCATAATCTCTGGCGATGACCAAGCAGCGATAATTTCAATTTATGTTCTTTGTATGAAAACAAGTAGAAAAGTAACGAGAAATAATTGAACAGATTTCATCAGCACTTTTATTAAACATTAATGGCTTTCTAAATTCTCAAAAAGCTTGCCGGAGATGAAATATTAGAATGGGTTTAGTTTGGATAAATAAAAAGATGTTCTGATGATTTCAATTTTCTCTTTATTTCACGTCCGGATAATCGAAGTTCTGAAAATCAAGGTACGGATAATCGAGGGTGTACGGTGCATTACTTTAATTGTACAAAAAAAAAATCCGGGCGGTGGACGGAAAGATTTCATTTTGCAATGAAACTTTCTCCTTCTGTGTATTTCCCATTTTCTTGTTTATATTCAATACGTCAGCAGTAGTGTATGCTGCATAGAGATGGGAAATTCCATGTAATGGAGAGTGAATGCAGAACAATTTCTGCACAGATGAAGAGGAGACTTGAGGCAACAAATCTGTGGTTTCACAGAAGAAAACTGTGAATACCATTGCGAGAACATATGAACAACAAGGAACTTCTAAAGTGGACAACTACGTCGCCAGCACTACAGTACACTACATAGAGATGGACAATTCTATATAGCAGACACGCAAAGAAACAAACAAAATACGGTGATACATATTTTGTTTTATGCGTTTTTTTTTTAATTTTGCGTGTAAACGTCATTAAACTATTTTATCCTTAAATCCTTATCTATCCTTACTCTTTCTTCATTCATATCACACATCTCATTCATAATAACCATTTTAACAGTAGTCCTCCACATTGAGTGACTCTCGAGCCTTGTACTGGGTGAACTGCGTGGTAATATCAGTCCTCCTATAGGACAGTGAATGTTGAACAATTTCCTCACAAATGAAGAGGAGACTTGAGGCAACAAAGCTGTGATTCTACAGAAGCTTTCTGATGATACATGCGAATTGGTACTTTTGCATTTGTGGAATCAAGTTGTTCTGCTTTTTAGTATTTGAATGTGGGCCTTTAGTGCGGAGAAAAGACATATTTCTATTGCGCGCACGCACACACACGCACACACACGTGCGCGCATATGTGTTTACTTAGTCGAGTTTAGAATGGCACAGGCCTAAACAGAGCGAAATTGGGTTGATAAAGTGTTACGATGATTTTTCTAGTAAAGTAGGCCCATCTACTCTGAAATTAAACAATTGAATTCTTTACTTTTAGCAGAACTCGAACACACGGTCTCTTACACGCGCACACACGTACATACGCGCATTTAACCAGTCAGTCTAACATCTTGTATTTGAAAAAAATTAATTTTTAAAAAATTCAATATCCATTACAAAAAAAAAATTTTTTTAATTATTCCCCAATGAAATTATTGATTTATTATTTATTTATATTATTATTTATTCAAATACACAAATATAAATATTTAGTGTGTATATAATTTTCGAACAAAACACCAGATAGAGACATTAAGGTTACGTTAAAAAGTCTCTAATCCGAGAAAAAAATGTGAGAAAGCTACAATAACAAATACTGGCCGTCAATTGTGTAACAAGGAGACAAAGAAAGAAAGAAAGAAAGAAAGAAAGAAAGAAAGAAAGAAAGAAAGAATCTTCTACTAATCTAATATGTCGGGTGGCTTTTAAGGACTACAGGAACTTGTAAGTTTTAAACCCTAAAAAGGAAACGAAGAAAAATAACAAAAATCTACAGTGGTCATTTTATGGAAATTCGTTCAGAACGAACAAACTTTTTTTATTATTTATTTATGCTTTTCTCTCTACGCTCTTTCTTTTGATTACATAGCATCATGCGTATCTCGTAGCCTACTTAGTTGCCGCCATACGCGTACATTATAATGCATCAGCTACATAGGACAATTTAGGCTCATACATATACAATAGAATTTACTCCCATTCTCCCAAAACGAGGGAGGGTCAGGGTTAATCAATAAAGAAGTGTTGAGGGAGCTGCGTAATTTTTGTCACTAGTCCCCTGTACACATAGGATTTCAAGTTTAAACGTGACCTTGTATTGTATTCCATTTTTGAGTGTGTGTGCAAGTAAAAATAACTAGTATTTAAACCACCAGTGGGATCCTGTGCCAGGTGACGTTCAATTTAAAAATAATATTTCGTTTAGCAGACGATCTTCTGAAGGCATTAAAAAGCAAAAATAATCCTGAATAAGAGGATTGTAGATATCTTTCGAACTCAAGTATTTCACTATTAGCATTTTATTACTACATTTCATTCCATATTGATTGCTGCTTTACCAAAAAAAAAAAAAAAATGTCGATACACTCTTCAAATTTTACTGTTCATCTTATATTCTTATTACTGTTTTTTTTTATCACAACACTCTAGGTCAATGCACTTTTCAGTTTTAACTATTATTTTATGATTAGTTTTACTCTATATTATTGTTGCTTTATAATACAGCAGGCCGTCATCATCATCATCATCATCATCATCATTATTATCATTATTATTATTATTATTATTATTATTAGTAGTAGTAGTAGTAGTAGTAGTAGCAGTAGTTTTACTGTATTGTTGCTTTTTATCATAACATACATGTAGGTAATCAACATTCGATTAACAAACGAGTGTTACTGGCTTTTTTCTTAATGTTTCGACGTCTACTCAAGTCATAATCAGAATATTTCAAATACGAGTAACATTTACTGCATATATATATATACTGCATATATATATATATATATATATATATATATATATATATAAAAGTGAACAGTGAAGTCAGGCCGCCTGACGATTGCGTCCAGCATGAAACAGCCTGTCGCCTCTGAGTGTTGACTTTTATATTTATATCTACATAAGTTCTATCTGATATTGAGCACTTTATCCCATAAACATAGCACACCTTAAAACTATATTTCTTCATATATATATGTGTGTGTGTGTGTGTGTGTGTGTGTGTGTGCAACACTTGAATATTGTTACAGGGTGTAAAGAGAATTAAAAATCATACACTGTAAAGGGTAAAAAAAAGTACAGCTGTACACTGTTGTAAACGCTTATATCAATGCACAAGTTGATTTACTGTTCACACACAAACACAAACAATTTCACAAACACACATACGTGCACAATTTCACACACACTCATATTTATACATGAAATTGAGATATAAATGAATATATCTGAAATAAAATGAAAACTTATGTTCGTATTTTGTCATTTCAGTTTCTGTTTATTAATATATATATTATAATATATATATATAATGTTAATGTTATATATATAATATATATATATATATGTGTGTGTGTGTGTGTGTGTGTGTATATATATATATATATATATATATATATATATATATATATATATATATATATATATATGTATATAATTTGAAAACGATGTTTTTCTCCACGTTACCTCTTCATATAAATACAGGTTACTAAATAATGTTTCCGTACTTGCCCTGACAAAGTTTCTCGGGGAACGAAACACGTTGGGGTAAATAGATTTCCTCTTCTTTTTGTGGGATAACGATATATAAATTTTAGGGGGAAGAAGTATGACAAAATGGGAAAATCTTTTCTTGTGACGCGTTTCTTAAACTAAGTTTATGTTTACGTTGTTGATATAGTGTGTGTGTGTGTGTGTGTTTGTAAACAGATTTTAGTAAATTTAACCGACATAGTAAAGTGTGTCTGTTAAATCTTTTATCTTTTATCGTATTTTTCCAATTTTCGAATAAGATGTTGTACATCGGGTCTAAATTGGAAATATACTCTACAATGTTCGTTCATTGATTTCTCTTTCACCACAGAGGACGGTATCTCAAAGTGAGTATGAAATATTTGATATACCTACTAAATAATAATAATACGTAAATGTTTAATATTCTTTTCCAATGCGGTCTTGTCCGTGTAACCGTTTTACACATGATGCCACTTTAATAGGAATCCCAGTATTGCCCCCAAATTCTACGGTGTAGCCATTAAAATCTTGTCTACAACGCTGACATCTTCCACTTCTTGATAATAAATAAAAAATACTTGAACAAAAAAAGAATAAAACATGAATTTTGAATGCAATGCACAACTTATTTTTCGAAAATTGGAAAAATACAATAAAAAAAATGAAATAGATAGACCTTGTCGGTTGGGTTTAACAACGTCTGGTTGTATTATGGAAGTATGGATGATCAACAATGGCAAAAAACACTGTAAATTCCTAAAACTCTAGCACGAAAATAAATATCGCCTTGGACAAACAAAGTTAGTGAAGCAAAACTGAAATCTTTTGGGATCAGCAAACAAGATTTATAATCATGAAACAATATTTTTAATATTGATGATTTTAGCACCAATAATTTCTTCAATTATTTCGTCTTTGCTTTGGGTACTTCGAAGTTTTTTTATGATAAGGTACTTCTTTATTGAGAAAATAAGGAAAAAAAACTTATTTGAAACTTATTTTTTTGCTTATTCAATCGAATGTGACCTTATAAAAGGATAGGTAATTATATATATATATATATATATATATATATATATATATATATATATATAACAAATCCACAAGTGGTAGGAATCATCCAAAGTAAGCCCTTTTAATATAGAAATATTAAAAAGTCAGATCTAAGAAGAGAGCTCAATGTATAAAGTATACAGAACAATATATATATATATATATATATATATATATATATATATATATAGATAGATAGATAGATAGATAGATAGACAGATAGATAGATAGATAGATTCATAGATTGATGTAGAAATAAGCGAAATAAAGAGATATGATCAGCCATGTATGTAAGCAATTACGTACACATGTACACATAGAGATGAATAAATTACCCACACACACACACACACACACACACACACACACACACACACACACACACACACATATATATATATATATATATATATATATATATATATATATATATATATATATATATATATATATGATATATATGATATGATATGCATTTTTATATATGAGAACAATGTTAGGCAAATAAATGACAAAGTGAGAAAATTCTGTGTAACGTGTGTCGTCCTCTAGGAAGACTTCATTATACTAAAGTAATGTTTTTATTGATGGAATTCTTCAGTGGACCCTCGGTTTAAGGCCGTTCGTAACCCGAAATGTTCGTAAACCGAAACTATTTTTCCAATAGGAATCAATGTAGAGAAAAAAAGTCTGCGTACAATAAAATTGGAAAAGAAAAGCACGGCGCAACACACGAATGCAGACAACACGGCGGTCGACTAAGAAATTATCCCGTTCGGGTTAACTCGGTTCGGCAATTTTGGTCGAGAACCGAAATTTTGATCGAAAACCGGAGTATTTTCATCACGAATTTTCTGTTCGAAAACCGATTTGTTCGACATGCGGACGTTCGAGAACCGAGGTTCCTTTGTATATGTATCGGAGGTGGGGGCGTTTCCTCTCGGTACATAATCGTAACCGATGCTTGTGTTATTATATCTATTCCTTCTCCTTGTACACATATATAATTCCATCAACAAAAACATTACTCTTTAGTCCGATGAACTCCTTCTAATACGTTACACAGATTTTTTTTTCAAATTTTCATTCATTTACCTAATATATATATATATATATATATATATATATATATATATATATATATATATACATACACAAGAGTGGGCAATGAAATCAACACCTAGCGGCGACAGTCTGTTTCATGCTTATACGCAATCGATTATACGCAATCGATCGACTGTCGCTGCTGGGTGTTGACTTCAATAACGACTTTTATATTTACATACGCACTATCCTTGATATTGAGCACTTTAACCCATAAATATAGCATAACTTAAAACTATATTTTATCATGTATATATATATATATATATATATATATATATATATATATATATATATATATATGCAGCAATCATTCTTTTATACCAGTTTCATTAAAGACGATTATCACGTTACTGCAGTTAATCTTTTTAATTATTTTTTTTTCTTGTCATCATATGAGCGTATTTTTTTTTCTGGACATAAAGTGTGTAAAAAATTGTCCTAATATCCGAGCGCTTTCTGGCATCATGTTGACCATCATCAAGGCTGTCCTTTTATTTATTTCCCCAACCGAATGTGTAGACTTTTTTTTATATGTTTACATTCCCATCACTCTAGAAACATATATAAAACAAAAATGAAATATACTTTTCTGAAACTATATTTGACGAATATTAACTGATTTAAAGTTTAATTAATCTGAATTGAAACAAATATTACTTACTTTTAGTTCAAGACGTCGCAGAAAAGCATTTTTCTAACACAAGGCTGGTGTTTTATGCGGTGTTAACAGGTCTCGGAACAAACTGATATTTGGTAAATGTAACTAAGTGATAAATAACTCTAGAATAATTTGTCGAATATAACATGAACGCCTTTTCATATATATTCTTCAGATACCCAGTAATCTTTAAAATTTATGAAAATATTCTCAGCAATGTAATATTTTATTGAATTTTAGGTACTTTTGCATTATAGTCTTACTTACGAAGACCTTTGTGAGGAAATGTTCGAAAATTGCCAATAAATTTTGAATTTACTCTAGTTGCCACTTTTATTTTATGATAATGTCGTGTATGGATATCCGTATTTAGAAAAACTGACACGTTTATACACACCTAAAATAAATTCAAAATTATTTTTCAAATATTGGGGGTCGTTGAATTGGTGCAAGCATTTTCATTTATTCGTAGATACAGATTTTATTTAATAACAATATTACTTGACCCATACAAATTAATACATTTTAAAAGTTTATAAACTATTCTAATTAAAATTTTAAAAAAGGAAAAACAATTATTGTAAAATTTCGCTATTCATCGGCTTTTTTCCCCTTAAGACAATACTGTCCGTAATGTATTTTATTCATAAAAGCAATTAAAAGTATTTCTAATTAAATAATTTCTTACTTTTATTGTATTTTTTATTTATTTTACGATACAGAGCAGATTTTCTATAACTGGGGGTTCTGTTTGATCCTCCAAAATTTGAAAATTTAAACTCTCCTAGGACTTGTTCTTATAACTAATATAAACATTAGTTCAGTTCTTCATA
>OZ038501.1:51841909-51846909 GCA_964036315.1 Acanthosepion esculentum
AGTATCTGTTCACGCATGCGCACTATGGTCCCTTATGATTGTTTTCTAATTTACATCATAGCCGCGTTAGCTGTTCACTGGATATTCCAAATGATTGGATAATTTCCGGACATACTTCGTACACGACATCATCACGATTCTTTTCACTGTTTACAACTAAGACTAATTTCTTGACTTATGGCGTTCGGCTTAATTTTTAAAGTCGTCAGAATATTTCATCATTTTTTATATATGACGTATTTGCATGTCCATAGCATCGACGCGAGATATGCAGAGTTCAATTCCCGCTCGATTCTGTTTCGTTCATTTCTAATGCCCTTAAAAAGGCATGAATTCATCTTCCTCCAACTATGGGTTAAACAGCAGGACAAATTGGGCTATCTTTCTTTGAGATTGTAACCAATCTAGGAGAAAGAAAACTGAATTTAGAACCAGCCTGAAGAATTATGGGCTCTATCGAGTTGTTTTGCCTAAGACACCATTTTACGGCTGCAATACATGTGGCGCAATTATGATCGTAATGAGTTACAAGATTCGTGACGATCACATGTTATCTCTGCAGTCTCCTCAAATTTCTAGTATCTTTCTCAGAATCTTCACAGAACTCAACAACGTGGGATGAAGAGTATCAGCTATTTCCCGATTTTCTAAGTTCATCTAATCTTGATTCTAGTGATTTTGCTACGCTTCGAATCGTGCCTATTTTTATAGACATTAATTTAAACTAAATGTTCAACACCGTATACAATTCTCGAGTGATGTCCTTATATATTTTCAATTTATCTTTTTCTTTATCATTCTTCTTATTATTTTTCTTGTTCTTGATCTTCTTCTTCTTATTATTTCCTTTGATTTTTGTTGTATACACATTTCCTTCCGGGTCCCAACCAGAGACCTAAGGTCAGAAATAGCTTCATGATATTTTTCCACTGATCATTTTTGTAAAAGAAACTAAGACCACATACATATTACATAGATAAAGCTTTTTCTTTAAGGCATGGGCTACCAGGAATCCCTTCAATGAGTCTATCGGAACCTTTTCCAATCAATCCGTAGGCTCTAAATACAACTGGAATTACTGATGTCCTCATGTGCCAGATTTTTTAAGAATTCCACTTCAAGATCCTTGTATTTACATAGTTTTTTTGAAGATCTTCAAACATGCATTACAATCTGCAGGGATTGTCATGTCAATAAGAAAGTTCAATCTCTTGTTGTCTCTGATCACGATAGCTTTAATTGTTTTATCCGTAGTATCTCTGTAACAGGATGTGGGCAATGTTCATACCAGTTTCTTCTAGCTTCAATCCCGTAACAGTTGCATATTGTCCAATTCAGATATTGGCCCACTCTATCAGGCCGATATTTATATTCAGTGGGTGCTAACACTGTGAAACCTGATACAAAATGGTCAATTGTTTTGGGATATTTATCACAGAATCTGCATATGGGGTCAACACAATTTTTCACTTGGTAATTTCTAGTTAGCAAGTGTTGTTCTATTATTATAGTTAACATTGTTAGTCGATTATTATAGCTATTATTAATTGGTCTATTATTATAGTTATTCTTATTGGTCTATCATTATAGTTATTATTATTGGTCTATTATTATGGCTATTATTAATTGGTCTATTATTATAGTTATTATTAATTGGTCTATTATAGCTATTATTAATTGGTCTATTACTATAGCTATTATTATTGGTCTGTTATTATAGTTATTATTATTGGCCTATTATTATAGCAATTATTATTGGTCTATTATTAAAGCTATTATTAATTGGTCTATTATTATAGCTATAATTACTGGTCTATTATTATAGTTATTATTATTGGTCTATCATTATATATATTAATAATTGGAATATTATTATAGCTATTATTAATTGGCCTATTATTATAGCTATTATTAATTGGTCTATTATTATAGTTATTATTATTGGTCTATTATTATAGCTATTATTATTGGTCTATTATTATAGCTATTATTATTACTATTGGTTTATTATTATAGCTATTATTATTTGTCTATTATTATAGTTATAATTATAGTTATTATTATTAGTCCATTATTAGAGTTATTATTACTATTGGTTTATTATTAAGGTTATTATAATTGGTCTATTATTATAGTTATTATTATAGTTATAATTATTAATACTGTTGTTATTATTATTGTTGTTGTTATGTGAGAAAGCAAAATGACAAAAAAGTAGGCTGGCGTACAAATATACAGTGTTCAATACCCATCATGACAGCCAAACTGATGAGGATATACTAGGCATCACATCCCGATGTGCACAGTATGCTGAGGTGTTTTGATAAAAGCGACACATAAATTTGCAAATGGTACCCAGTTAGAAATACGTACAAATTGGGTGACTCCTCCTGACAGATTGTGAATGTTCCCAAGTATCGGAATATGACTCTCAAATCACCTTCGCTGCCTCATCTTTCAAACTTATAAAAGCACCTCGACACACAGCCATGATGTACTTCCACTGTTCTTGCCCACTGCCCTTGGGCTAAATGTTCAACCGGTTATGGTCAGGCAATTGACAAGCATTTCTGTAGTACACAACGGGATGGTTACTGTAGTCCATCTTAATTCACCATGACAAAATATGTACGTGTTAGCACCACCAATCAATTCAGAGAGAGAGAGAGAGAGAGAGAGAGAGAGAGATAAAGAGAGAGGTAAAGAGAGAGAGAGAGAGAAAGAAAGAAAGTGATAGAGAGAGAGATAAAGAGAAATCTTATTAAAGAAAAATACGCGCTCTCCGGCAGGATTAAAAACTCCATCGCCCTTGGCAGGAGAAACCGTCGTTCGATCCAAGGAGCTTTAGATGGAGTTCTTGACGATTGAGCAAAGTTGAATACTGCCTCATAAACGCAAATCTTTCTCAGACTCGCGAAACATTCATATCTGCTCAGTTTCGTATCCCAACGTAAACAAAGCATTTTCTAAAGAAGTGGCGGATCTTTATTTGTTAATCCAACAGATTATATTACTTAAACGCTATTTTTAGTGGCCCCCCGTGTTTGAGTAGACGCTCCGTTTAATTATTTAACAGTATATTTATTTTCGTCCAACCGGTGATCGTATATTTTTTCTATTTGACTGTTATTATTCAACAACAAATAACAAAGCAATCATTAACAGAGTTAACAGACAACGCTTTAAAATAGCCACAAAACTGAATTTGGATCCACAATTATTTCCACTCAATAGCACTAAAATAATTCGAAACATAACCGTTACCGTCCACCCAATAACTGTTAGACTAATACAATAGACCTACCCATAATGCATCACTGACCAGCATATATAAATAGTCGAACCAAAATACAACGTACATGGCCTGACGATTGCATTTAAGCTTGAAACAGACTGTCACTGCTTGGTGTTAACGTCAATGTCCAGTTTTATTTTTAAATACGCTCTATCCCTGATATTAAACACTTTAACACATAAATATATTAAAAAATTATCACAAAACTTGTTTAAGAATTAACGATTACGAATATTAACAGGCACACGCGGCTCATCTTTTGTACAGTAGTACCTTCATTATTAATATTATTATTATTATTATTGTAATGTTAATGATCAATCGTTGCTACTTTTGTAATGTCAACGAATACTCGTTGTCACTTTCGAAATGCTCGTTGTAGTAGAGACTTTGTAATCGCAGATACAACTATAGTAACCTCGTTGAACAATACTGGTGTCAGACGCCTTCGAATAACATTCGAACTAATAGTAGTTGCTCGATAATACTCGCTCGAAAAGTAACCACCGAATAGGGATCCGTGTAGTGATCCGTATAGTGATCAGTATAGAGAAATAGTATAGTGAATTGTATTAGAGAATAGCGATCCGTATAGTAATAGAGGATAGTGTAGAAATAGTGATCCGTATAGTAATAGAGGATAGTGTAGAAATAGTGATCCGTATAGTAATAGAGGATAGAATAGAAAGAGTGGTCAATTAGGCGCCATGCTAATTCCCATATATACATTTCCTTTACTATCACGTGATCTACTTATTCAAAATGGAATTGCCTATGTTTGCTCCCTGGTGATCTGTATTCAAATTCTAGTGTCGTCAGTGACACTTTAGTCCTATATAACAATTATTATTTCATACATTTTTGGTTTGGTACTAAAATCCGTTTTTTGTCTCGGTAAAATGACCAATCATATTTTCTGACTTCTTGAATGTTGGCATCAAGATTTAAGCGGTAGATATCTGTAGAATTTATTTTCGAAAAAGAAAATCCTAATATATTTTAAAGATTAAAGTGTGAATTATATCAAATACTCAGCTAGCTAAATGCTTTCCTGTTCTGCTTTTTGTTCAGCATTGGAGATACACCTCTTCAATTCGTACATCATATAATAAATTAACTAAAAAGTTCGTGTAAAATATTTTCTTTTACATACAGTGTTCGGAGGATACCTATTTCCCTTATGCATATCTTTTCATCCGATGCGATACAGATAGAGACATATAATTTTATCAATTATACTGAACCTTAATTGAGACATCACGTATATTCAAATCTGATTAGAATCAATTTAACTCCTCAGCTGCTTATTTTTAATGTTTATCGCTTATCCTTTACAACTCATTTTCGACTGAAAACTTTTTGAACCATTTTATTATAGACATTTTACAGGCTGATTTTGTTCTAAGTTTAAACCCATTAATTAATGTAAAAACCAGAAATTATTATTTTTTAATCATTTCACTCCAAGCAAGGTAACAAAGTCACTAAAACGCAAGGAGTTATTGCGTGTGAAGAAATATGAGAAAAAGAACAGGAATTAAAAGACAAAAGATAATGATTGACATTCCATTTACAATTTTGAAGATCAAAGTTGACTAGAAAGCAAAAGGCTGGAAGAGAGTTCCACAAGCGAGAAGTGCGAGAGAAGAAACTGTTAGCATAGAAGTTACGGCTACAGCTAGCCAATTAAACTGTAAAATGACGA
>OZ038501.1:51851909-51876909 GCA_964036315.1 Acanthosepion esculentum
ATTAACAATTTAAATCTATTCCTATCTATCTATCTATCTATATTAACAATTTAAATCTATTCCTATCTATCTATCTATCTTAACAATTTAAATCTATTCCTATCTATCTATCTGTCTATATTAACAATTTCACTCTATTCCTATCTATCTATCTTAACAATTTAAATCTATTCCTATCTATCTATCTTAATTTAAATCTATTCCTATCTATCTATCTATCTATATTAACAATTTAAATCTATTCCTATCTATCTATCTATATTAACAATTTAAATCTATTCCTATCTATCTATCTTAACAATTTAAATCTATTCCTATCTATCTATCTATCTATCTATATTAACAATTTAAATCTTTTCCTATCTATCTATCTATCTATCTATATTAACAATTTAAATCTATTCCTATCTATCTATCTATATTAACAATTTAAATCTTTTCCTATCTATCTATCTATCTTAACAATTTAAATCTATTCCTATCTATCTATCTATCTATCTATATTAACAATTTAAATCTATTCCTATCTATCTATCTATATTAACAATTTAAATCTATTCCTATCTATCTATCTATCTATATTAACAATTTAAATCTATTCCTATATATCTATCTATATTAACAATTTAAATCTATTCCTATCTATCTATATTAACAATTTAAATCTATTCCTATCTATCTATCTATCTATATTAACAATTTAAATCTATTCCTATCTATCTATCTATATTAACAATTTAAATCTATTCCTATCTATCTATCTATCTATCTATCTATATTAACAATTTAAATCTTTTCCTATCTATCTATCTATCTATCTATATTAACAATTTAAATCTATTCCTATCTATCTATCTATCTTAACAATTTAAATCTATTCCTATCTATCTATCTATATTAACAATTTAAATCTATTCCTATCTATCTATCTATATTAACAATTTAAATCTATTCCTATCTATCTATCTATCTATCTATCTATATTAACAATTTAAATCTTTTCCTATCTATCTATCTATCTATCTATATTAACAATTTAAATCTATTCCTATCTATCTATCTATCTATCTATATTAACAATTTAAATCTATTCCTATCTATCTATCTATATTAACAATTTAAATCTATTCCTATCTATCTATCTATATTAACAATTTAAATCTATTCCTATCTATCTATCTATCTATATTAACAATTTAAATCTATTCCTACCTATCTATCTATATTAACAATTTAAATCTTTTCCTATCTATCTATCTATCTATCTATCTTAACAATTTAAATCTATTCCTATCTATCTATCTATCTTAACAATTTAAATCTATTCCTATCTATCTATCTATCTTAACAATTTAAATCTATTCCTATCTATCTATCTATCTATCTATCTATCTATATTAACAATTTAAATCTATTCCTATCTATCTATCTATCTATATTAACAATTTAAATCTTTTCCTATCTATCTATCTATCTATATTAACAATTTAAATCTATTCCTATCTATCTATCTATCTATATTAACAATTTAAATCTATTCCTATCTATCTATCTATCTATCTTAACAATTTAAATCTATTCCTATCTATCTATATTAACAATTTAAATCTATTCCTATCTATCTATCTATCTATATTAACAATTTAAATCTATTCCTATCTATCTTAACAATTTAAATCTATTCCTATCTATCTATCTATCTATATTAACAATTTAAATCTATTCCTATCTATCTATCTATATTAACAATTTAAATCTATTCCTATCTATCTATCTATCTATATTAACAATTTAAATCTATTCCTATCTATCTATCTATATTAACAATTTAAATCTATTCCTATCTATCTATCTATATTAACAATTTAAATCTATTCCTATCTATCTATCTATATTAACAATTTAAATCTATCCTATCTATCTATCTATCTATATTAACAATTTAAATCTATTCCTATCTATCTATATTAACAATTTAAATCTATTCCTATCTATCTATCTATATTAACAATTTAAATCTATTCCTATCTATCTATATTAACAATTTAAATCTATTCCTATCTATCTATCTATCTATATTAACAATTTAAATCTTTTCCTATCTATCTATCTATCTATATTAACAATTTAAATCTTTTCCTATCTATCTATCTATCTATATTAACAATTTAAATCTATTCCTATCTATCTATCTATCTTAACAATTTAAATCTATTCCTATCTATCTATATTAACAATTTAAATCTATTCCTATCTATCTATCTATATTAACAATTTAAATCTATTCCTATCTATCTATCTATATTAACAATTTAAATCTATTCCTATCTATCTATCTATCTATCGATATTAACAATTTAAATTTATTCCTATCTATCTATCTATCTATATTAACAATTTAAATCTTTTCCTATCTATCTATCTATCTATCGATATTAACAATTTAAATTTATTCCTATCTATCTATCTATCTATATTAACAATTTAAATCTATTCTTATCTATCTATCTGTCTATATTAACAATTTAAATCTATTCCTATCTATCTATCTATCTATATTAACAATTTAAATCTATTCCTATCTATCTATCTATCTATATTAACAATTTAAATCTATTCCTACCTATCTATCTATATTAACAATTTAAATCTATTCCTATCTATCTATCTATCTATATTAACAATTTAAATCTTTTCCTATCTATCTATCTATCTATCTATCTATATTAACAATTTAAATCTTTTCCTATCTATCTATCTATCTATCTATATTAACAATTTAAATCTATTCCTATCTATCTTAACAATTTAAATCTATTCCTATCTATCTATCTATATTAACAATTTAAATCTATTCCTATCTATCTATCTTAACAATTTAAATCTATTCCTATCTATCTATCTATCTATCTATATTAACAATTTAAATCTTTTCCTATCTATCTATCTATCTATCTATATTAACAATTTAAATCTATTCCTATCTATCTATCTATATTAACAATTTAAATCTTTTCCTATCTATCTATCTATCTTAACAATTTAAATCTATTCCTATCTATCTATCTATCTATATTAACAATTTAAATCTATTCCTATCTATCTATCTATATTAACAATTTAAATCTATTCCTATCTATCTATCTATCTATATTAACAATTTAAATCTATTCCTATATATCTATCTATATTAACAATTTAAATCTATTCCTATCTATCTATATTAACAATTTAAATCTATTCCTATCTATCTATCTATCTATATTAACAATTTAAATCTATTCCTATCTATCTATCTATATTAACAATTTAAATCTATTCCTATCTATCTATCTATCTATCTATATTAACAATTTAAATCTTTTCCTATCTATCTATCTATCTATCTATATTAACAATTTAAATCTATTCCTATCTATCTATCTATCTTAACAATTTAAATCTATTCCTATCTATCTATCTATATTAACAATTTAAATCTATTCCTATCTATCTATCTATATTAACAATTTAAATCTATTCCTATCTATCTATCTATCTATCTATCTATATTAACAATTTAAATCTTTTCCTATCTATCTATCTATCTATCTATATTAACAATTTAAATCTATTCCTATCTATCTATCTATCTATCTATATTAACAATTTAAATCTATTCCTATCTATCTATCTATATTAACAATTTAAATCTATTCCTATCTATCTATCTATATTAACAATTTAAATCTATTCCTATCTATCTATCTATCTATATTAACAATTTAAATCTATTCCTACCTATCTATCTATATTAACAATTTAAATCTTTTCCTATCTATCTATCTATCTATCTATCTTAACAATTTAAATCTATTCCTATCTATCTATCTATCTTAACAATTTAAATCTATTCCTATCTATCTATCTATCTTAACAATTTAAATCTATTCCTATCTATCTATCTATCTATCTATCTATATTAACAATTTAAATCTATTCCTATCTATCTATCTATCTATATTAACAATTTAAATCTTTTCCTATCTATCTATCTATCTATATTAACAATTTAAATCTATTCCTATCTATCTATCTATCTATATTAACAATTTAAATCTATTCCTATCTATCTATCTATCTATCTTAACAATTTAAATCTATTCCTATCTATCTATCTATATTAACAATTTAAATCTATTCCTATCTATCTATCTATCTATATTAACAATTTAAATCTATTCCTATCTATCTTAACAATTTAAATCTATTCCTATCTATCTATCTATCTATATTAACAATTTAAATCTATTCCTATCTATCTATCTATATTAACAATTTAAATCTATTCCTATCTATCTATCTATCTATATTAACAATTTAAATCTATTCCTATCTATCTATCTATATTAACAATTTAAATCTATTCCTATCTATCTATCTATATTAACAATTTAAATCTATTCCTATCTATCTATCTATATTAACAATTTAAATCTATCCTATCTATCTATCTATCTATATTAACAATTTAAATCTATTCCTATCTATCTATATTAACAATTTAAATCTATTCCTATCTATCTATCTATATTAACAATTTAAATCTATTCCTATCTATCTATATTAACAATTTAAATCTATTCCTATCTATCTATCTATCTATATTAACAATTTAAATCTTTTCCTATCTATCTATCTATCTATATTAACAATTTAAATCTTTTCCTATCTATCTATCTATCTATATTAACAATTTAAATCTATTCCTATCTATCTATCTATCTTAACAATTTAAATCTATTCCTATCTATCTATATTAACAATTTAAATCTATTCCTATCTATCTATCTATATTAACAATTTAAATCTATTCCTATCTATCTATCTATATTAACAATTTAAATCTATTCCTATCTATCTATCTATCTATCGATATTAACAATTTAAATTTATTCCTATCTATCTATCTATCTATATTAACAATTTAAATCTTTTCCTATCTATCTATCTATCTATCGATATTAACAATTTAAATTTATTCCTATCTATCTATCTATCTATATTAACAATTTAAATCTATTCTTATCTATCTATCTGTCTATATTAACAATTTAAATCTATTCCTATCTATCTATCTATCTATATTAACAATTTAAATCTATTCCTATCTATCTATCTATCTATATTAACAATTTAAATCTATTCCTACCTATCTATCTATATTAACAATTTAAATCTATTCCTATCTATCTATCTATCTATATTAACAATTTAAATCTTTTCCTATCTATCTATCTATCTATCTATCTATATTAACAATTTAAATCTTTTCCTATCTATCTATCTATCTATCTATATTAACAATTTAAATCTATTCCTATCTATCTTAACAATTTAAATCTATTCCTATCTATCTATCTATATTAACAATTTAAATCTATTCCTATCTATCTATATTAACAATTTAAATCTATTACTATCTATCTATCTATCTATATTAACAATTTAAATCTTTTCCTATCTATCTATCTATCTATCTATATTAACAATTTAAATCTTTTCCTATCTATCTATCTATCTATCTATATTAACAATTTAAATCTATTCCTATCTATCTTAACAATTTAAATCTATTCCTATCTATCTATCTATATTAACAATTTAAATCTATTCCTATCTATCTATCTATATTAACAATTTAAATTTTTTCCTATCTATCTATCTATCTATATTAACAATTTAAATCTTTTCCTATCTATCTATCTATCGATATTAACAATTTAAATTTATTCCTATCTATCTGTCTATCTATTTTAACAATTTAAATCTATTCTTATCTATCTATTTATCTGTCTATATTAACAACTTAAATTTATTCCTATCTATCAATCTATCTGTCTATATTAACAATTTAAGTCTATTCCTATCTATCTATCTATATTAACAATTTAAATCTATTCCTATCTAACTATCTATCTATCTATATTAACAATTTAAATGTATTCCTATCTATCTATCTATCTATCTATATTAACAATTTAAATCTATTCCTATCTATCTATCTATCTATCTATCTATATTAACAATTTAAATTTTTTCCTATCTATCTATCTATCTATATTAACAATTTAAATCTTTTCCTATCTATCTATCTATCTATCTATCTATCGATATTAACAATTTAAATCTTTTCCTATCTATCTATATTAACAATTTAAATCTATTCCTATATATCTATCTATCTATATATATTAACAATTTAAATCTATTCCTATATATCTATCTATATTAACAATTTAAATCTATTCCTATCTATCTATCTATCTATCTATATTAACAATTTAAATCTATTCCTATCTATCTATCTATCTATCTATATTAACAATTTAAATCTATTCCTATCTATCTATCTATCTATCTATCTATATTAACAATTTAAATCTATTCCTATCTATCTATCTATCTATCTATCTATCTTCATTAACAATTTAAACCTATTCCTATCTATCTATCTAAGAAATGGCAACCTACTGCGGGAAAAATCTGCTTCGTCAGTCATGTATCGAAATATACATGATCTCTTAAGCATGTATCATGCATGGCACATAACTGATTAAGAAAGTCTTCCTAACATAAGCAAGTAGCACGTACTTGTTGGTGCAAAATAAAAACAATAATTCCTACAGGTAACCCATGACATTTATACCCGGATTAACCGCATGTAGAGAAGGAATCCCATTAGTTCTGAGTGAGCAGGTTAAGACAGGTCTTACTTAGTAGTGCTTTAGTCGACAACTTATGTTTAGAATAAACAACCAAGGTATTAGCGCTTCAGAGCCTACGTCTTGATCAGATATTAAGCTTAGAAAATACGTGATGACATGCTTATAAAGTCCCGTGAGTTTTGGTTTCAGGAATATCTGCTAAAATAACTAGTCGGTGAGGTATCCAAACATAATCTTTAAATCTGTCAGGGGTTATATTAATTCATTCTATTACTCCTTTCTCTTTTTGCTGGTGAATTACTTTAGTATATTCTTCATACAAATTGTCCTGCTCCAGTTTCTTTACTACCCTACTTAATACATTTAGTGCCACCGCAAACTTAATTTTCTCTTCATCCCATAGCAACTTTATATAATAATACTTATTTTTATATTCTATGGAGTCCTTAAATTGTTCGATCTTATTTTCATTGTAGCCGCTGACGGAGTTTTCATCATCCGTCAACCCCAGGGTTTCCATATTAAACATTTTCTCCAAATTACGTTCTACTAAACACTCTTCGAATCTCTCAGCAAAGGGGTTTACATGTCACTTTGTGGGTTCTAAAACAAAATTTACTTGTGTATAAGGATAAGCAGAATAATGAGAAATTATTATGTCAACATTATCCCTTGTCGATTGGACTCACAAATAATTCACTTGGATTGGATATAAGAAATTAGTTATATCCCTAATAAAAGATTATCCCATAAGAGGTTTCCCAAGCAGAACCTCGCATATAATTAATCATATGTAGCGGACCCATAAATTATATAAAATCCTAACAGACTATGAATAGGCGTGGGTTTGTTGTACTTAATCCGTAACTAACGTATAATTCAGATTTTCTAAATTTTTTGCTACGGGGTGGAATCTTTGAACATTAAAATCGTTATTAAAATCGTCATCTATCTATATATAAAATTCTGTGACGTCCGTCCGTTCGTCACACCCGCTAAAATAGACATACATTGACCAATCGAAACCAGATTTTGGAGAGAAAGGAAAACTGCTAAGCGGGTACAAGGTACAATTGGTTTTATTTGGATGCGTAGCTTAGTACAATGTTTATTAATATTTTTTGGAAAAATTAAAAGTTTTATTATTTAACATACAAAGTACTCCCACTATTTTAAAAACAATTTAATGATTAAACCGCGAAGTAGGGTTTTTATCAAAGTATTTCCCCAAACAAATCAGCTTATTCAAATTTCATCAATTGGTTTGCGAAATTGAAAGAAACGTAGAGATTGTAAATCTTGATAAAAAATATTAGCGATAACTAATACTAAATACTGTGAAGATTTCAACACGTCTTAGCGTGTTGCAAACAAATTCTAGTCTATTAAAACAGGTACAGAACGACTACCCGTATTAACTTTATATCAAATATTACTTAAAACTTGGGAACCCCAAAAAGTGTTCGCTTCAAAATCATTGGGAGAGACAAGACAATTTCTACCCTTAACTTTATGTAAGTTATTTTGTGAAAAATATAATCTTTGGCTGCCCGTGTCTATAATACAATTAACACTAAAACTCATCTTTCTTTAATTACTTTTAGGTTTACTAACAGTTAAAAAACAATTTTTTCCTTTGGCGTTTTACTTATAACGCCTGTTAGTCCTCAGACATCTTTGCTGGTTAGCTAGCGTGTCTTGAACTACAGAATTTACACTTATATAGTAATTCATCTCCTTTAACTTTACATTCAATGCTTTTGTGTCTAAAACTCAAGCAAAGTGAGCATAGGTTCTTTTTACATCTAGCTAATCGAAGATTCCCGGGATGCGCTCGAATGATCCACACCTGAACAGAAACAAAATTTTTTCGACTCCCCAAAATATCTTATCGACCTTTGAGAATGATACCAAACGCTTTAGTAAACCTTGCGCTAGAGATATAGATTATCATTTGTCGTTTTTTTTTATGTTTTTTTTTTTTAATTATCAGTCTTGAAGTTGGTGTTGAAGTTTAAGGTGTGCTGGGTCATGAAAACATTTTTCATATGCAAGAACTAAAATCAAGAAGTGAAAATGAAAACTGTCCCGGTTTTGCGAATTATAGTAAGTGTATACAGTGGGAAAAATAAATATTTAATAAAGCCCGTAATTATTTCTTTATACTAAGACACGGACTTTCTAAAAACCATTAAAAAAAAATAACAAACAAACTGAAAAACGCATTTTAAATAATTTAAATGTTTTGTTGAAACTTAAATTTCGGTTCTATTCGAAAGTTAATATCCTTAAAAGCTAATCCGAATTAAAAGAAAAATTACTTTCCGCCGTATATAACTTCTTAAGCATTTCTAAAACGTTGGCATGTTTTTTGTCACTCATGGAACCGGCATTATATACGAAAAATGTAAACAACAAATTTAAAAATCTATTTAAAATACATTATTTGTCCTAGAGATGTGTTTCGAAGTCTCTTAGTAAATTTAAGGATTAATTAACTGGATTTTTGAGAAAGTAATACTTACCTTTTACTTAAAACAGAATGCAAATAACGTTTTATTCACGCACGATAGCCTGTGAGGTCAAAGGATACAATAAAAACTCTGTAATTCTACTGCTGTCCGCAAAAGCGCGCGAAAAAATAAAAATAAAACCTAAAGAAATACGGAAGGCCAGCAGCGCGAAAATCAAGAATTTTTTTATTTATGTTTAAAAATAAATTATCTTTAACCTTGTATAACCAATAGTTTAAGAATTAATTTTTTTCTATAAGCTTTTATTAAACTTGGTAGAATTAATAAATTTGAAGGTAATAAAACGCTATCTAAAAATATATATAGCGTAAATGCAGTTTGTGTTAGATTAATGTGAAAAGAGTAAATTTTAGAAAAATTACAGTATAAAGCATTTTTTTGTACGAATGAAGTAGTTTCGTCGTAATTCTGATTTTTTTCTTGGTCGCGAGGGAAACAAATTATACAGGAAAAATAAGTCAAAGATTTGTTTTTTTTTAATAATAAAAGCCTAAAAGAACGATTTACGTTTAATTACTATTACTAAGTAACGGTTCTTCTTGTATACAAAAGTCTGTAAATAAATGCAGGAAAACATAAATACGCAAAAAAAAACAACACCAACAAAAAACAACACCAACAAAAAACAACACCAACAAAAAACAAAACAAAAAAAACACCGTTACCGATGGATCGAAAAACAATGCTTTCAAAACACAAAAACTGACTGAATCAGATATGAAATTTGATTAATTCACAATACTCTTCTTCTGATATTGAATAGTAGTAAGTCAAAGCAAGATATCAGAATTATGCCCAAAATAATGTAACATTTGCTAAAAAGAAAAAAAATAAGATATAATTCTTTTAAGACAGATTCACACTCGATAACAGCATTAAACTTTATATTTTTTATTCTTCAAACATGTCTTTATTTAATAAAAGAAAATATTGTGACAAACAGCAACAGGATGATTTTCAAAATTGCACTGAAAAATTACAAGTAATTTTAAAAAAATAAATATTAAGTTTTTTCTGTTCAATCTGAAGGAAAATAACGCGTTTTATTAAATTTATGAAAGCGCCACTTCTCAAGAAAAAAACTATTTTTTTTAAGTTTTATTGAATTTATTTTATTATGATAGGTGACGAATATTCCGTATGTTCACAGTCGATATAGCATAATTTTTTTACTAAAATAATATGTTCAGGGAATTTTCTTTAGATAACTGTAAAAAAATTGTATGCACCCCCAACGCCAAATTAAAATTCTTCGGCCATGTTTTCTTAAGCGGTTTTGACGTTTTTTTGGGTTTTTTTTTTTTTAGCATCAGCCAATGAAATTCTCCCAGGTAGGTATATTACTGTATGGGTTTTATTTCTTCTGCTTTCTTGAGAGGTTATTTGGAATTGTTCGCCTTCTTCAGTGTGGTAAATCATTATTTGTCGTCTTCTTTGCCTCCCCACTTTTATTTCCCTAATTTTATAGCCCAATATATATTTAAAAAACAAACGATTAATCTAAAACGTATTCAATACCCGTCCATAAAAGCATCATGCTGAGTTCGATCCTCACTGGGTGCCCCATATTTTCGCCCTTTTGCGACATCTAAACTACGTTTAGAAAATCACCTGATAAAAAGCGTCATGTAATAAGGCTAGAGAATGTAGTCTTCTTGGTGGTTGGTTTTTAAACTGCTGTAGGCTATTCCAGAACCTTCTAAGAATTCTTGGGATGACGGTCAGTTGCATCAGTCGAACGCTAAATATCGTAGCAGTAGCTGAGAATCAACTATTTTTCTATACACCTAGTGACATCGGGTTTGTCTTTATCATAAAGATTACAAGTCCAAAGATAAAGAGTTACATCTTTATTATCTGTGCACCGTTGGTTTGCTAGTGGAAGGAACGTGATTCAACATTTGATTGTCCTCGATTTGGTGCCACTCGAAAGATGTCCATCCGTGCTGCAAGCAAGAATGGTAAAGAAACAGGCAAAGATTACTCGCATAGTTTATAGATTTCCGAGCATCAAGGACAACAATTATACCATACTATATCAGCAACACCTTCCGCCGGTTTAGCCTGCAATGTAATAAAACACAAAAGATTACCACTCCCGAAGAAATTACAAGTGTAAGCGTGTCTGAAGTTTAATAAGGAACATTTCCCGTTAACTAGATGTCGACCGGAATAATATTCTTTGGTCTGGTCAAGATAGAATTATTAGGCATCATCAGTTTTGGAGGAAGAAGAACGAAAGATTCAATCGAAACATCATCTCAACTGTGAAGTATGGCGGCAGAAACGTAATAGGTACAAGACAACATCTCAAAATCAAATAAAGAATGAATGGATTCATATAGCAAAATAAATTGAACAAGTATCGCCTTACATCGGTTGAGATTTTTAAAATGAAGCTCAGTTGGATGTTTCAGCAGGATAGAGATCCTAAACATACCATCAATGCAGCCAAATAGTTGTTTGGAAGTAAGAAAATCAAACAACTGAAGTGGCAGAGTCAATCTCCTGACCCGAAAACAAATGAAGATTTGTGCCCATGTTTGTCAACGTCGTAATTTGAATGAACTGAAGAAAATCTGTCATGAAGAGTGGTCAAAAATAACAGCAGAAAAATGGCCGAAACTACTGATAGGAATCGATTAGAGCAGTGGTTCTTAACCAGAGGTGCGAAATCGTTTCCTAGATGGTGTCGGGATATGGAAGAAATTTTAGTATGGTGTTGATGATGACACAGACATCAAAGAAGATCTCATCGATCTGAGAAACAATTGCGGAATCCAAATGGAGTTCACCGATGGTCGCCTGGGGCAATTTAAGGCTTCTCAGCTGGAAACGTATCTTGTACTGGTAAAAAAAAAGCACTCGCTGTGCTGGTGCCTTTCACGACTATATACCTGTGCGAAACTGGATATTTCTGTCTGATTCACATGAAAACCAAGAGCAGAAATCGACTGGATACTCAACACGACATGCGAGTAGCAATTAGCACCAAGACACCAAGATCTGATATCATCGTCAACAGAACACAACAGCAACAAAGTAACTGAGTCTGTCCCTCAACCATAATCATTTACAACACACCATGCATAGTACAAGCACATGTTACCCTAATTTTATTTTTTGCTCATATGAAAGTAATCTGGGTTCTTGTCATGCATCATTTTGTTGTCAGTTATGTGAATAAAGATTAAAGGAACACAATGGTTTTGTTATTTACACATGAGATCAGTATTGCCTTTTATCAATTCTGGAAGGGTATGCGAAAACGGGTTGGTGATTTGAAAGGGGTGCGAGAACTGGGTAGTGGTTTGAAAGGGGTGCGAACAACGAAACAGGTTAAGAATTACAGGACTAGAGGCTGTCGTTGTGAACAAAAAAAAATTTCCACAAAGTTATTAAGCTCTGTAGGACATTGAATATTTCTAGACTCATTTCTTTTTAAAATATACACCCTTTTGTGAATTTATAATCTTATGTAAATGTAGTTATTGAAAATTTGAATCATATTTACTTTTGTAAAAATGAAACCTATGTGGTGGAATTTTGTATTGAATAGTTACTTTCTATCTATCTATCTATCTATCTATCTATCTAACTATCTATCTATCTCAGTGTATTGCCTTCATATCTAGCTATCTACTTTATATAACAATTTACCCATCTACTTTAGATAACAATCTATCAACTTTGTGTAATAATCTATATATCTATGCAATTTATATAACAATCTATCTACTTTAAATAACAGTCGATGTCTCTACTTCATATAACAATCCATCTATCTACGTCATATAATAGTCTATCAATTTTATATAAAAAATTTATCTACCTACCTACTTTATATAATCTATCTTCTAATTGTTACAATCTACTTTATATAAATTATATGTACCTACTTTGTATAACAATCTATTTATCTACTTTACATAAATATCTATCTACTTTATACAATAATCTATTTATCTATCTACGTTATATAAATATGTGCACATATTAAAATAATAAGAAAGAACAGTAAGATTTACAATCCGGTGTTCTTAGTAATTATTTAAAAAAAGTGCTGTATACAAAACAGTAGAGCATAATATTATAATTATTTTCTACTTTAAAAATATGGTTCCATCGCTACACAGGAATTACCATGTTTCAAAACAGAAACTAAAATTTCATATTTAATTATAAAATTAAATTTAAAATCAATAACCTCGTTCCATTGATTTTAAATTTAATTTTATAATTAAATTTGAAATTTTAGTTTCTGCTTTCAAACATAGTAATTCCTGTGTGTTATAATTAAATTTGAAATTTTAGTTTCTGTTTTGAAACATGGTAATTCCTGTGTAGCAATGGAACCCTATTTTTAAAATAGAAAATAATTATAATACTTTATATAAATATCTACTTTAGATAATAATCTATATACTTTATATAATAATGTATCTATCTACTTTATATAACAATCTATGTATCTACTTCATATAACAATATATTTATGTTCCTTATCTATCTAAATATGTCCCTTATCTATATTATCTGTCTAAATATGTTCCTTATTTATCTTATCTATCTAAATGTTACTTATCTTTCTAAATCTGTTCCTTATCTATTTCTAAATGTTCCTTATCTATCTATATATCTAAACATGTTTCTAATCTATGTATATATCTAAACGTGTTCCTTATCTATCTATCTAAACATGTTCCTTATCTATCTATCTATCTAAACATGTTCCTTATCTATCTATCTATCTAAACATGTTCCTTATCTATCTATCTAGCTATCTATCTTCTTTATATAATCAGTCAGGCAATTTATCTATTCATGTTCCTCATATAATCAGTCTGTCTATCTATCTATCTATCTATGTTCCTCATATAATCAGTCTATCTATCTATCTATCTATCTATGTTCCTCATATAATCAGTCTATCTATCTATGTTCCTCATATAATCAGTCTATCTATCTATCTATCTATCTATGTTCCTCATATAATCAGTCTATCTATCTATCTATGTTCCTCATATAATCAGTCTATCTATCTATGTTCCTCATATAATCAGTCTATCTATCTATGTTCCTCATATAATCAGTCTATCTATCTATCTATGTTCCTCATATAATCAGTCTATCTATCTATCTATGTTCCTCATATAATCAGTCTATCTATCTATGTTCCTCATATAATCAGTCTATCTATCTATCTATCTATGTTCCTCATATAATCAGTCTATCTATCTATCTATGTTCCTCATATAATCAGTCTATCTATCTATCTTCCTTATGTAATTTATCTATCTAAAGAGCTTCTGCCATGGAGTAATGATTAGCAAACCAATTTCGTAAAGTTTTGTTTCTCTGGTAAATTCATTCCTTACTGAGTTACCCATTAATGTATTTATATACTTGTGCTTTGTAAATCAGACTTTTGTTTTTTGTTCGTTTTTTGTTTTTGTTTTTTTAAATACTTAACTTAGTCATGTCTTGCACAAGGACACAAGTGGGGGGCACCAAATAATGTCAGGATCGAACTCATTACAATAATAATGATGACATGCGTGTTTAACATGCTAACCATTTAATCCACGCACCCGATTATATATTTACACTTACACTTTTGAATCAATGGTAAGAATGGTGACCTATCGAATAGTAAATCTGAGGCTCTTTTATTAGTGCCAAGTTGGTGACGTTTTATACCATAAATCCGTATTGCAAAATTAAAAGCTCACATTTTGTTTTATTCATGATTTTAGTTTTAAAAAAAAGTTAAAGAAATGTTTATACTCATGTGCCCGCTGTGGTCAGTCTTGTTCTTGTAACATCTGAAATACGCCAAGAGACAAAATAAACAAATACATTTGTGACTGATTCATGAAACATGTTTTACTGACTGTTTCTTCTATGTGCCGTGCCTCTTCAGGATGTAGGCGATCATGGCTCTCCGCAATTTCGTGTCCTTTGTAGCTCTTAATAAATGTTGTCTTCCTGTTAGTTCGCCTTACTACTCCGTCAAACTTTTACTCAAGATCGTTAAGTAGGTTATGCGATGTTTTCCTCTGTCTCTCTTGCCTTATGAAGTTTAAAGTTAGCGAACGTATAACCAAAAATGTCCGTGGTAACCCCTGAAGGCAGCCGAGTTGACAACTGAAGAAAAAATGTTTTAAACTAGAAAACCACTACACTGGTAAACTTAATTTTAAACCCCGATATCGCCTGTGTTATAAACATCTATTTACGGACAAATTAACTAGTTTTAATTATTTATCTAAACGCACATTTTTAGCTTGTCGGTTTGCGTTTTGGGAGTGTCCAAATGAATGTTTCCCATACGGTATCCACCACGATCAATATATATGTAATTAACACCCACCTTAAAACATACCTAATTTATAACACTAACAGCGAGGTATATTGCTCATCAGGTGAAGATGTTGGTTTATTAAGCTAACTGGTAATATGTTAATTCATAATTTAACCCAAGTACAATCGTTGTGAACTTAAAACTAAGACAGGCATTTTGAAATTTATGTTTAGTGATCTTTGCATTTATTTCGCGTGTATATAAAATTCGTGTTAGTGCATTGGTAGACCTAGTGGGAGTTCGAGGGTGGTCTACCCGGACCGGCAAGTTTTTTGGAGGGCGGGGGTAGGATTTAGGTAAAAAAAATGTTGAAGTTTAGTAGCATGTAAAATTCGTTGTGCCATTTTCCCTCTCATGCTACATGTGCCATTTTTTCCTTTCATACCACTTGTGCCATTTTTTCTTCTGATTCCACATGTCCCATTTTTCTTCCTTTTCCACATGTGCCATTTTTCCTTTCATTCCATATGTGCCATTTTTACTTAAATTCACTTTATGATCAAGAACGCATAACCTTCCTAGCGGGGCTTAGTAAATGGATGGCGGAACAAGATTGAGACGAGATAAAAAAAAAAGACAAAATTTATTAAGAGCTACAAAAGACAGGAAATTGTGGAGAGCCACGATGGCCAACATCCTGAACGTCCACAGCACATAGAAGAAAAAGAATATACCAAACATTTACTTTGAGGGTTACACTATGAGTTAGATATTTTTAGGTGATTTTTTAGTAGTGGCTATATTGTTAATTAATGTAGTGAAATTTTTATCCGAAAAAAATGTAATTTACTCAAAAAAAGGTTTCGTTTTAATTATTTTAAGATATTTTCCATCTTCTTATTTTATTGTTTTTTTGTTTGCAATTAAAACAAAATAAATGGCCGTAATTATCATTCTAATTATATCATTCTTTATACTTTCTTGACGTTGTCCAGTTTTTGAAATGTTGCTTAACAAATTGACTGGCAACCACGATATAAACTAGTAGTTGGCATTTTCTGATACATCTGCGGGCGACAACAACAAGTTTACTTTATTCGCAGTGATACTTTTAGTGTGAAAACAATGTCAAGACTTCAGTTGAAGCTATGAATCGACTCGTAAATTTGTTTTTATTGCCTAAGTTGGCTATTATAAAATTGGCGTGTAAAGACAACGTGTTAAAACAGCGACAAATTCTACGACCGCCCCGGGCGGTACAAAAATGCTAGGTGCATCGCTATGTCAGTGTTAATTTTATTTATTATGCAATGCAATATATTTTCTTTATTAGAGATAAAAATAAAAAAATAAAAAAATCAACCAATCAATTAATCTTAATCTGCAGCGCACACACCTTACCCCTAACCCTAAGTAATGCTTCTGGAAATTTTGCGAGGAGGTGCCAAACAGACATTTTCCCCGTTTTATTGCTGATGATGTATACACGACGTTTTTTTTTTTTTATATAAACAACTTGGGATTTGGACCAGGACTTAGTTTTGCTTAATCTTTACACAAGGATTGGCGCTCAAGTTGCTTCAAAATGGATGCTTGCATTTTTTCATGTTTGACTTTACAAGTAGAAAATAAAGACATTTAACTAAAAACTGGTACAATTCGTAGTAACTAACCTAAATTAGTATAATTGGTAGTACCTGAACTGCTAGAATTGGTAGAATTCCTGAATACTCTATAAATTAATTAACCTTTTTAAATTCACACTTTAAAAATTTTTTAATTTGTATTTATTTTCTGGAATTAAAACTAAGGACTTTTTTCGCATATAAAACTCATATAAAGGTTTGACAATTTTACGTTTCGAATCTTACAATTGGAATTTAGATACCTTTAAATATGGCGTGTAAAGACAACGTGTTAATTTTAAAATTCGCAGGATTTTCCAAACTGTTTATGGTATCAGTTTGTAGAAGACAATGGTATCTTAATTCCAATTGTAAGAAAAATTTTGCTCTGTTTAATGAAAATAAACATTGTGCGCTCTTTGTAAGTCAGTTTTAACATTTAATATTTCAAATTCTATACTGTGTTAATAGGACACGATTGGATTATACCAACGGATTACTTACTACCTGTATATATATATATATATATATATATATATATATATATATATATATATATATATATATATATCGAAAAATAAAGTTTACTTATTTATTTTGAAAATTAATGACTTTAGACCAGTAATTCCCAACGTGGGGCAATTGTATTTTTAAGGGTTGTGGTGGTGGTGGTGGTGGGGGCAATTCAAGAGTTATTAACAGTGATTTTTTTCTAGTGAGTCTGTGTGCGTATGAGTGTGTGTGCGAGTTAGGTTGCATATACAGTATGCATACATAACAATATTTGTATGTATGTATGTACATGCGTAATTACGTATGTACTGTATATAATATATATATATATTTATATTAGTAACTTTAGCACAACATTTTTATAAATATTGTAAACTTCTAAAATTAAATGATAATACTATTGCATATATGCAGTCTCATGTTCTTAAGTAAAGTTAATGGCCTTTTAGGCTTCCTCCACTTGAATAGTTCATCTTTTGAATAATAAGATTGACATGTCACTGGTGGGGTGGGTGGCATTAGGGTTTTAGAGATGCTTAGGTGGGGCATGGCCAAAAAAAAAAAATGATGGGGAACCACTGTTTTAGACACATGATTGAGCTCAGCTGAAATTTTTTTTTTAAGCTTATCACCCCAAGCAAGGCTGGAAGCCACTAGCACGCAAGGGGAAATAGCATTGTTTATAGATTGTGGCAAAGAAGATAAATTTAGTTTTTTTATTTCGTTCCCAGTTTCGGAAAAAAATATTTAGTGAACTGAAGTTCCCAAAACCTCACCCCTATAATACTGTGGATGATTTAGTAACTTTTTCTTTAATTTTAGGGTTTTCTTTCTTTTATCTGTTATTTTGTTTTTTTCAGTTACTTAAGCCACACCGACTTCACAAGTAGAGTTGCTTAAGGTTTTTTTAGCCAAATTTAACGACAGTTACTGATAAACAAGTTTCTTAGCAATAAGAACATTACTTTTTAGTCGGATGAAGTCCTTTTAGAGAACGAAACACGTTACATAGAATTTTTCTCTTTGCCACTCAATTACCCAACAATGTTCTGATATAAATATTTATGTATCATATTCTCCTGAGTTGTTTATAAAAAGAAAAAAATTAAATCGTGTAAAACTTCTCCCACTACATGATTCGAATCAGCAAATGATTTTTCTTCTTTTATGTGCCGTGTCCCTTCAGGACGTAGGCGATCAAAGTCAAAAAGACAAAACTTATTAAGAGCTACAAGGAAGTTCATATTCCTTGTAGCCCTTAATAAGTTTTGTCTTTTTGTTATTTCTTCTAAACCCTGTTCTACCATCTATTTACTCAAGCTCATCAAGTATCTTGCCTTCAATCTGCCCTGTGGGTATCAGACTTTCCAAGCCATCTTTCTTCATTATGTGCCCTAGAAATTACAACTGTCTTTTCCTGTTGTTAAGTATAAGTTTCCTTTTTGTTTCCATTTTATCTAAAACTTCGTCGTTGTTCATAAGTTCGGTCCATGGTATCCTCAGCATCCTTCTGTAGAACCACATTTCTGTTGCTTCTCATCTTTAAGATTGTCCAGCATTTGCTGCCACGCAGGAGGACAGATATCACATAACAGTTCACTACTATTTTCTTTGTTTCTAACGAAATGTTGGTATCTTTGACCATCCCAATACGTCAGAGAACGGAAAATGCGACACGGATTCTTCTGTTGGTTTTCGTAATTAGCATTAAAAAAAATCTAGGAAAAACGTTAACCATCAATTTAATGGTTGCATTTGTAATATCTTGATGTAGACTTTAATTTTGACATCCGATAATTTAAAAAAATTTTAAAAATTATATTTATCAATTTTGAATTTTTTATTTAAATTTAATTTTTTTACCCTTTAGTTTTAACAAGATTTTTTTAGAAAGATTTTGAAATTTCGATGAATTGAAAAAGGTCATGAACTTCGGATATATCTTTCTTCGGTAATTTAAATAATTATGCAGGAGTATCGTCGTCAATGCTCCAATTAGGATTTCTAATGTTAACTTTCAAAGTTAAGTCTTTCTTTTTGGAAATCCAGTTCCCTAACCCTGCTCCTATATATGTAAGTAGGTTTGTGCACTTGTAACCTTTGCTCTATCTATCTATCTATCTATCTATATATATATATATATATATATATATATATGTGTGTGTGTGTGTGTGTGTGTGTGTGTGTGTGTGTGTGTGTGTGTGTGGTGGACTCTCCGTCGTATTCGACGTATGAGGGTCAAGCAGCTCGGTTCCTAAGAATCGACAGCCCAGACACCAGCATATATGATTTGATTATAGCGGTGAAGGCTTTGTGCAGAACCAACTACACTTTTTGAGGGGCCGAATAGAGAGACCTGGTGCACTACGTGCCACAAGATTCCCAAACGACCCTACGCAAGTTTTGAATTCAGAGTTGTCCTTCTTCTAGACCAGTTGCAATCCAAGGCTATAGAACCACGTCTGTCCTGCTATTTACCCATATATATATATATATATATATATATATATATATATATATATATATATATATATATATATATATATATATATATATATATCACTAGTGAGAATTAATAAGCAAACACGCCAGGATTTTCATAAACACGAGTTTCATATTCGAAATTTAAAAAAATAAAAAATTTTTAAAAAAAATATTGCGAAGAAACAAAAATAAACATGTTTTTAAAACTCAGAATAAGTTTAGGCTTTTGTAACTGCAGGCTGTATTACGCTGATACACCGGTTCTCGTACGATAACCGAAGTTAAGCAACGTCGTGCCTGGTGATTAGACGGGTGACCGCTTGTGAATACCAGGTGCTATAAGCGTTGATGTAATGGATAATGGCTCGGAATTGAAAATCGGAGAACCGAGTTCCAATTCCAGTCGTATTCGTTATTTTCACTTACGCGCAAATACCCTTTGGAAATGTATGAATCCACCTCTTCTCCCTCCAGCTATGGGTTAATTCGTATCAATAAAACATTATTATTTTCCAAAAAATTCTTACAAAGTATTACTGGTTTTAAATAACCTGGAAATTGCTGATAAGCCTTAAAAAAAAACAAATCAATGCGTAACTGCAACAGTTTTGCCCATCAAATAACGAAATTAAAAGACTAGGATTCTACATTTTCCTTTGGAGATAATATTTTTCGTAATTCATACATCAGCTGTTCACAAGAGGCACGGATTTCCATCACATATGTCTAAGCTGAGTCAATGTTTTTGACCTTTGTATTTAGATGAAAGAAAGCAGAAATGCACTGTAAACTGTAAATTTTAAACTGTATTTTATATAAAAAGTAATTTTTTTTTCAAAATTGAGTAATTATTAAATTAAGTAATTTTTTTCAAATATTATATTTCTTTATCAGCAATTTTATTTCGAAAAGATATTAATTAGAGCGTTTACTTTTTTTTCTGTTGGTAGACATCTTTCATACCATAATCGAATTTAATTTCGGACGACAAATTTAACACTACGATGAAGTACGCAATTGACTTTATTCTATTTTTCTGCAATAAAAACGAAAATTAAAACTTCAAATAAAGTATTTAAATTATTGCAATACGTTTTTAAAATCTTTTATAAAAATATCCATGATCATTGTAACAATTTATGTTTTTGTTATCTAGTCTAGTCAAGCAAAATCTAAATTATAAAATATAAATCATAATAAAAATTATAGCATTTTATGCGCATATATTTTTGGGTTATGCATGCGAAATATTTTGACTGATTTTGTTTTACGTCTCATCCACCATTTCCATGTTTTTCTATTTTTAACTAAAAAATAAAATATTTTTAGATTGTAAGAATTTTGGGGGAGATTAATAATGATTTACTAAGACAAGGCCTACTAATTAATCCATAGCTGGGTGGAGAAGGGGTGGATTCATACCTTTCCCAAGAGTATTTAAGCGTAAGTGAATAAAATGAACCCGACTGAGATTAGAACTCGGTTCTCCAATTCCGAGCCGTTATCCACTATACTATCCGCACATCCAAGTTTACAGCACCTGGTATTACCAAGCGGTCACCCATCTAGTTACTGACCAGGCTCAACGTTGCTTAATTTCTGCGAAAAAAGGCATGTCTAGCTTACATTCTAGTCATAACGTAACATGTTTTATTGTGGTCCAAATTAACAGACATGACATGATAAATATATTGTTAAAAATATATATTACCTAAATATATTATTATAATTATTATTAAATATATTATTATAATTATTATTAAATATATTATTATAATTATTATTAAATATATTATTATAATTATATAACCTTAAGGCTTAAAAGTAATTTTTATTGGCATTTTCTTCCAATTAAAACTAAAATTAAAACTTCAAAGATGTTAAAGATCTTTAAAGAAGATATTTAAGTTATTACAATATTTATAAAATCTATGATTGTTGTTTTAATTTTTCATATTTTTATATTAGTTATAATGAACAACATATAAATTAATTACACCATCAATTACGCAGCACTTATTTGGATTAACTGCGTTACTTAGAACGATGTAAAAAAAGAGTCTTAGTGGCATAATATAAGTGACAGGTGGTTATGAAAAGGTACTGTTGATTACTTATGGTTAATTTGTTTAAATAATGCACTGACTATTGTTTGTGTTATGTGGCAATAATTGTAAGTAAAATGATACACTAAAATAAGTAGCCAGGTAATCGTTTTAGGTTCTCTGAATATTGGCACAAAAAAAAAAATAATAAAAATATTTAACTTTTAAAATAATTTGTTTTGTCATTCAATCTGATTTTTGCGATATTTATAAAATAAATCATGTCTTATTCACGGCTTTTAAAAAACGCAACAAATTATGCAGCACTTACTTTGATTAAACGCGTTACTTAGAACGATTACTTTGCTACTTCTGTAAATGTAAAAACAGTCTTAGTTGGCAATAATACAAGTGACTGATGGTTATGAAACGGCACTGTTGACTATTTGCGGTTAATTTGTTTAAATAAAGCATTGATTATTGTTTACGACACGTGGAATAATTGTAAGTAAAATGATGCACTAAAATAAGTAACCAAGTAATCCTTTTAAGTCCCTTGAATATCGGTGCCTATGAATTATACAATTTTACGCAAGGTAATGCAACGGTTAGCGATTCTGGAAAAGTCAAGTTCGAATTCCGGCAGAATACGGTACGTTCACTTTCGGAATGTTATCCTTGGGAAAGGCATAAATCCATCTTTCCTCTACCCTGCTTTTCGGCTATTATTTAAATAGTAAAGTAAACTGGACTCTTTCGTCTTAGTTGGCATGTAATCTAGATGATGACTCTATAGAAACACCAATCCACTCGTGGAGATGTATCTACGATCACCAATGTTAAGCAATGTCGAGTCTGTTCAGTTCCTAGATGGGTAACCGCTTGGGAATACCAGGTGCTGTATACTTGGATGTGTGGGTCGTGTAATGGATAATGGCTCGGAATTGTTAATTGAAGATCCGAGTTTCAATTCCAGTTGGGTTCGTTATATTCACACGCGAAAATATCCTTGGGAAAGATATGCATCAACATCTTCTTCCCCCGTCTATGGGTTAATTAGTAAGATGTGTATGACTAAAACCATTATTATCCATTATTATCTCTAAAAAAATGTCTATTTAGATTTCGGCATTAAATAACCTATAGAGATTGATATGTCGCTAAACAAAAACATTTTAAGCTTGGATGTGTGGGTGGTGTAATGGATAATGACTCGGAATTCTTAATCAGAGAGCCGAGTTCCAATTCCATTTGGGTTCGTTATAATCACTTACTACGAATACCTTTGCGAAAGGTATGAATTCACATCGTCTCTCCCCAGCTATGATTTAATTAGTAAAACCTGTATCAGTAAATCATTATTACCTAAATTTAAAAAAAATTCTTACAATCTAAAAATAATTTCTGTCTTTAAATAACCTGCAAAGTGTTGATAAGCCGTAAAAAAACGAATCAATCAACTAATCTCGAGTCACATATTGCGCAATCTGCCGTAGTCGAAGATATAGGCTACCTTTTGTAAGCATATTTTGCGGGTTTTGTGTGTAAAATATGATAGGTGTATCGAGTCTATATTCTTAGATATGAACAAGAACACATTGCCACATATTTTACACGTTCCAAAGCAACAGACATGTGAATGCGCATGTTTTTTGCATGTCTCTAATTTGTTCAAATATGTACATATGAATATATAAATATAAGAGTAAAAAATATGAACTAAATCCGACAGAATGATCAAGAGACAAATAGGAAATCGTTACAAATTTGACATATTTCGTTGTTTATTTAACTTCATCGGAGTGGAAATCTGGAGGGCAATGGTACGGAGTTTGAATTTCGAACCTTTCCACTTATGAAACTAAATAAATAACTGAACGTCAAATATATGATTTTCTACTTGTTCTTTATATAAATTAATAAATATATTATAGTTATATATTGATATGCATATGAAGATGGATCAATAAGTGTGTAGCCTTAATTTCGATCTGAAATTGTCACCGCATAATGTTAGATCAACGTGGTTAATGTTCACCACTAAATAAGTAACTTTGACAAGGCGAGGGATTATGTAAGGAAATAAATATTTGTAATGTAAAATAAATACTCTTTCATCATTAAGCTACACTTACTCACACACAAACAAAAACATGTATATATATGTGTGTGTGTGTGTGTGTTTGTGTGTGTGTGTGTGTGTGCGTGTGTGTTTGAGTGCGTGTGTTTGTGTAAATTATTTCCAGATAGCGTGTATCACTGAAGGAACAAAATGAATAGAAATAAAAAAGAGGAAAAACTATTTTTAGCCGACGCGTTTAGTCCTCTGAGGGACTTTATCAAGGGACTTTGCCTTGATAAAATCCTACAGAGGACGAAACGCGTTGGCTAAGAATAGTTATTTATATATATATATATATATATATATATATATATATATATATATATACACACACACACACACACACACACACACAAAAGTTTGATTAAAAAGAACCGACAATGACTTTACCCGGAAATTGAGAAAAATATAATAAAAAAATTAAACAGACAGACCTTGACGGTTCTTTTTAATCAAATTTGTTTGGATTAATACTTGCTACCTATATATATATATATATATATATATATATATATATATATATATATATATATTATATTATATTATATTATATTTACACACGTTCTATCTCTGATATTGAGTACTTTATCCCATAAATATAGCACATCTTATATATTTCATTATATATATATATGATGAAAATGTGCAAAAGACAAAGCAAAATCC
>OZ038501.1:51884409-52004409 GCA_964036315.1 Acanthosepion esculentum
AAGGCAATGGCAGTCAGTAGCAATACTACAACATTTAATAATAATAATAATAATGATGATGATAATAATAAAGAATGGGAAAATGAAAAGGAAAGAGCAGCAGTAGTAGTAAAAATAAAGCTACTGCTGCAATAGATTTTCTCTTTTTATCTCTTAGTTAAAAAAAAGCAAGGCAAGTTAGTTTTTCTTTTTTCTTTCTTTTTTTATCTCTTTTTTTCCCTTATTTTTCTTTCTTTTTTTCTTTTTTTTTTATTTCCCAAATAAGCGCCTTGCTTTTGCCTGCCTCTCCTCATTCGGATCTTGGCCTCCTTAACAAATGGAACTACAAGACATGGGTGAGAGAGTTTTCGCCGCCGAACGCATTCAAAAAAGACGTATACGCAAGGTAAGAAACGTCCTTACATCCCAAACTATGACCGATTCTAAATCGTCTAGACACGTAGACCCTTGTGGAACGGTTAAAACCGATGTTTCACCCCGATTTAACTGGGTACAGCGATCCTCAAAATATCACTGGCCTTTTACAAAACGAAAAAATGCCGCCTCGCCTCTTACTTGTCAGTCTTTCCTTCCTTGCACACACGCACTTTGCTCGTTTCAAGCCAGCATCTAAAAACTTGTGCTTTATCTATTAAAAAAAAGTCTGTTATGTCTACCTTTTTACCTATTCTTTTGTTAAATAATTTAAAGCATGTATACTTTTATATCTTTTGATTTATTTAAAAATTAAGAAGATCTACTGTTCCCTTGCAATTCGTATTTGCATAACAGACACATACACCTATGGAGTAATACTACATGTCTTTTTATTTTCTCTAGCATTTAAAACTCTTGTTTTTGTGATCAGATGCAAAATATTAATGAATAAATATTGAATTTCATGCTTTAAAATAATTAAAAGAAAATGAAAACAAGATTAAATAATTTTATCAACGATCTTCATTTTTAGCAATTAATAATTTGTACACGCCACAATTTCCTTCGCTAAAATGCAATATTTATTTGAAACTCTTGCCTCAGATTTAAAAAACAGAATCATAGATGGTTGCATCTAAATTTCAGTTTAAGAAATATATTATTTAAAACCACAATATTGTATAATTTCACTCCTTGTATAATCTATAGATTGATATTTGTTGCTTCAATCCACACCTACCGTATTTTAAGACTACTATGTAATAAAATGTGGCTGATATTTTTTTTGTTTGTTTCTTACACTTGTCTTGAGAAAATCGTGTGCTTGGAAGATCTATACCTATGTATATATATTTTTAAAGATTTACTTCCAACTAAATGCCCTGATGTTAAATATAGTCATGAATGTGTTTTTATTGAATAACACGGTTATGGAAAAGACAGTTTTTGATTATAGCTTTTCTCTTCTTGTCGACCACTTATCGGCCATAAACAGCAAATCGCGCCAGATTCCTCTCACTTTCAATAATACTTTTTACCAAAATATTTCCGTTTGTTTCTTTATTATTAATAATATATATATATATATATAATATATATTTTATATAGAAATAAGGTTAATTATTTATCGATCTCTTCATTGCTTATCTTTTTTCTCGTTCTTTATTTAGGATAAGAAACATTTTAAATATGTCTCTATATTTATTATTACATACAACAATGTTATTTTTGTTGTGTATTTATTTATTATTTGCTTCTTAACTATTTTTTTTTTTTAAATTAAATATTTTTGGGGGATTTTGTTTATTTCAGGGCAAAGTTGAATTTTACGTTAAATGGAAGGGATGGTCCCCAAGGTATGTATTTCATTTATTATTTTAATTATTATTTTTGACTTATTTTGGAAATTATTCAGTTTTTTGTTGCATTATTTTAATTTTGGGGTTCCTGCTTATTTTTCCTGATTTATTATTTCAATATATATTTTTTTATTATTATTTGTTCTGTTCCTGTATTTAAAAACAAAAACTAACTTGTTTTTTTATTTATTTGGGTTGGATATAGATTTTCAACCTCCGTAATCACAAAGTGGGGGTTCATTTTCCAATAGAAAGCCTTCAACATTCGATCCCCCTAGTTTATAATTTCTTATTTTTAAAATTAATTTTCATCACATGAAGGTTGTTTGTTATATGTGAACCTTTAATAATAATTTAATAATAATATAATAATAATCCGAGAGAGAGAAAGAGATGTATCTATATTATTAATATCTCTTTCGGTCATGTTTGTTTTTAGGTACAATACCTGGGAACCAGAAGAAAATATTTTAGATTCGCGATTGATCGAAGCCTTCAAGAACAGGTATTGTTATTTATTATATGATTCTGTATCCTTTTTATTATTCTTATTATTATTATTATACTTACTGTTATCACCGTGATCATCTTCTCTGTTTTGGCATCAGAGAGTGTTGTGTGTGTCTAATCTGAGGGTGTCATGGCGATGTTAGCCAAGTTGTCTATTCGTTTTCCTCCTCCAAGGAGAGAGAGAGAGACACACACACACAAGACGTGCTTTTATTTGTTTTATTTAAATTATTAATAATTTCTAATTATTTCCTGTTTGTTTGATGCAATAGTCATTTTTTTCTTTACTACAAAACATGAAAAGACCACTACACTTCGTTATTTTCTTTTTCGTTTATGTTTAAAAAAAAACAAACTTCTTCCTCTTTCAATCTCTAACCCTTTTAAAAATCACTTCTTCGTTTGTATAACTAGCATAAAAATAAAATAAAACCTACTTTCTTTCTTGCTTTTTTTTTTTTTTAACTCTAAAGTCCGATATATTTGCTTTAAAAAAATCATATGCATTTGTCTTACGAAAACAAAAATGTCAACTATTTTGGTTAACCTCATAATATTTGGAAATAAATACTCCCAAAAAATGAAATTATTGTTTGGGGTCATTTTCTTTCTGAAATTTCTAATGGTTCTTTGGATAAATATTTTCTGGCTTAAATTTTCCCATTTTAATATTGTAAACAATCTTTGCATTAATGTCCAATTTAATATCGTTATTTTATTTCGTATTTAAAGTAAATTCTGTTTTTGTTTTAGTCAAGGCGATAAAGATGTTCTTCCACACAAGAAAGGACCTAAACCTAAAAAAGTAAAATTGCAGGTAAAAATTATTATTTTTTTTTTTTTTTTTTAACATGTTTTTATTATATTTTATATTTATTCCTAAATTTACAAATGTTTGATTGTCATGTTTTTTTGTTTTTTTTTTTTCGTGAAATTTGTTAATTTCTTATTAAATTTGTCTTTTCCGAGAAATATTTTAAAAATGCTATGGATTTTAGTTTAATTTTCTTAATTTTTTATTGAAAGAAATATTTTAATCAGTTTTTGTTTTGTAATTACGATTATTATTTATTTTTTTTTTTTGTGAAACGAGAAAGTTTTAAAAAAGCAGTGTTTAAATTTTAAAATGCTGATTAATAAGTGTAATTAAGTTCTGTAATCGTAGGTTAAAAAGCAAATTAATTTTTTGTTTTTTTTTATCTATTATTATAAAAAAAATATTTTGTTTTTGTCGATTGTTAATTAAAAATAAAATCTTTCAGACAAGACTTCATTATTTCACCTTTTGTGCATCAATAAACTGAATTTGTTGTGGCTAACAAGCATTGGACAACAATGAATTTTTTTTTGTTTTTATTTAATTTATAAATTGTCATGTTCAGAAAAAAAAATTGAATATTAATTCAAACAAAAAAACTATATTCTGAACGTGACAAACAACGATTTAAGATCACTTATTTTTTTTATTTAAGAGATTTTCTAAAGATTACAAACTACACTGAATTGTATTGTGGGATAAAAAAATAAAAACTTAAACTTTTAATAAATCCTGTGTTAAATTTAAAGATAATTCATGTGTTATAAATTTTTTTTTTTTTTTTTTTTAGAAATGTAAACAAGATCAGTTTTGTACCAGAATTCGTAGAAATTCAAACATTGGGATATCTTTCACGAAATAACCTTTCCGAACAAATTCAATAACTGTCGTACTTATATTCTTATCTTAATATTAAGAATCTATTTAAAATGATCCATGAATAATTGAAATGATAAAGAAAAAATGTATTTTATTGCCCTTCTATCCCCACTGCCTTTTTATTTTTAAATACGAAAATTGCCCAGGACTTTAATTCTCAAATTATAATTATGATCTAAATTTTAGCACACAATCTGTGAAAAGAATCTTATTCTTAAAAAAGGTTTTAATTAATATTGACAAAGCATTGAAAATTTGAAAAGTTTGTAACTTATTGACGGATCCCAAATAATTTAGTTTTTAAATGATTGACTTTTGTAAACTTTAGATTTCTGAATGTTTTATTGATTAAAGAAAAAAATATTTTCTTAATTTTAATGTGGAAGATTAATGTTGTGTTGAACAAATACATAAAGTCTAATAAAAATAATGCAAATTGATAACAGGATTTTTTAGTTTGAAAATATTGTTCCTATGTCAATAATTAAGTTTAAAAATTTTAAAAAAGATAAAACAAAATGCTTTTATAAAAATGTAATATGATATTGTAAGTATGCTTGTGCACAACTGAAATACTGGTAAATTTTAGTACATACCTAATCATTTGTACTGTCATAGAAAAGATAATATTTACAGCACTAATAATTTTAAAATCTTAAATATTCAATGACTTAAAAACTTAAAATGAAAAATCTCAAATTTTAAATAAAAGTATTTTATAGTTTTTTTTTTTTTTTTTTTTTGAAGAAATTAACTTTATCTAAGATTACTTTATTTTCATTGAACCAATTCATTTAAAAAAATTTTCTTGCTAAAATCTTTTACTAAATAAAATTTATACTCTAGTGATCAAAAGATTATGTAAATATTGATAGATTAGTACTGTTTAATCAGAATTTCTTAGGTTATATGTGTATGTTATTTTTATTTATTTATTTTTTTAATTTTACTTTCCAAACCATATCACATTGAAACACTGGTTCTCTTACAATATCAGGCCTAGTCAGTAACTGGATAGGTGACTGTTTGAGAATATCAGGTGTTGTAAGCTTGAATATGAGAGTGGTGTAATGGATAATGGTTTGGAATTCTTAATCTGAGAGCCAAGTTCCAATTCCACTAGGGTTTGTTATATTTACTTATGCACAAATACTCTTGGGAAAGGTATGAATCCATCTTTTCTCCACCATGGGATAATTTGTTGTATCTCTAAATCATTATGTCCAAAAAAAAAACTTACAATTCAAAAAAATATTTTCTGGTTTTAAATAACCTGCAAACAGTTGATAAACCATAGAAAATGAACCAGACAATCAATTTTCTAAGTAAAACTTACAAATATTACAATGATGAACAGTGGTGCACTAGGTCTAAAGATATTAGTTGCCAGGAGACAAATGGGACTGATCCACAACTACAATACTATCATTTAATTTTCATAAAAATACATATGAAAAAAATGAGTACAATTAAATTTTTTATGGAAAAATGTTTATTTCTTGTGTACATGTACTGTACATATTACTGGCAGTATTTACCAAATGTAAATACAGCCTGTTGTTGAATTTCTTTTTCTCAAATTTTTGGATATTTTTAAATAATTTACTTCACAATTTACACATTAACAGATAGTTATTGTATGCAGTCCACTATATTAAGAGCAATCATTTTTGTTTACTATATGTTTGTGTGAATCTGCATCCAATTCATCTAACAATTCCTTTTCAATTGAACATTTATGATTCCAAATTCCCTTCAGACAGCAAATTTCTTTTAATCATTTTCTGAGGAGAATTTCAAAGCTAAAATTCATCTTGAAAATGTCCTCACATTTGACTTGAGTAACTGATAGTGTGCAGATGACTTTATACTTTTTATTACTAAAACGGTTGTCTGTTTTGTTTATTATATTTTTATTTGATATGGTGGGGCCACTCCATCAGGGCTCCATTTGCCATTGGGCAAGCTTGGCACACCTGCCAGTCCACCACTGTTGATGAACTGCAAAGTTATATTCACTAGAGGGAAATCAAAATTTTCATAAACTTCATGAATATATCAATCTGTCAAAAGATACAAAATAACTTCTGTAAATTAGCACAATTGCTAATAGTTGTTATTTTAATTCTAATAACTTTTTTCAAATGAAAAAGATTGAATGACAATTTTTGGGGGAGTAAACTGCAGGGTTTTCTTAGAAAGTTGGCCAAAATGTCTTATTTCATTAAATTTTCTACTTAAGTGAACAAACATTTTAGCCAAATCAATATAGACATTTAACCATTTTAACAAAATTTATCTTGTAAAAATCAATATTTTAGTCATTATAGTGCTTAAATACTGAACATTAAAACACATTTTACTAAATTCACTTAAATTTGTTCAATTTAAAATAATCATTTTAAATTGCTCTTTTTTTTTCCCCCGATTGTTGTTACCACTCAAACATTCCAGTTAGATTTTTGATTTTTAATTTCATTCAAAATTTGTATCGATAATTATATTGTCTTGCTTGTCAGAAGAATTAAACAGAATTAACTTGAAAGATTTTTGCATTATAAAATTACTTTTCTCTTGTCAGCTTCATTTGACAAAAGATAATTGTCTTCAGATTGCTTTGATTACTTACAATGCAAGATAAAGGGAGTTTTTTCTTTTTTTTTTTTTTTTTTTTTGTTGATGTAGAATCAGATGCATTATCTATAAAGATTACTTTATTTTTAGCCTTCATACTTGTTTGGAAAATCCTAAACCAGATTTTTAGCACTAAGTTGGTGAATTTATCCATTTTATTGATTATAATTTTGTGAATAACTACTTAAAATTAAAAATGTCTTAATATAAATGACTTAGTAATTATATAAATTTATAAACTAGTTTGCTAGTCACCAAAAGATGACAACTATATATTATTTTTTAATTATAATGAAAAAAACGAGAAATGAATTATCTGTTAAGTTTAAAATAACAAATTTCTGTTTTTTCTTCGGCATCAGAAGAATTACTAAGAATGTAGATGTGTTGATTGATTTGTTTATTACAGCTTAATCAACTGTTTGCAGGATATTTAAAGCTAAAACATATTTTTAGACAGTAAGAATTTATTATGGTGAGAAGAATGACTTTTTTTTTTTTTTTTTTTTTTTTTACTGATACAAATTCTACTCATTAACCGTTTAGCTGGGGATAGAAGAGGTGGATTCCTACCTTTCCCAAGGATATTTACATGTAAGTGAATATAATGAACCTGACTGGAATTGACCTTATCTTTCCGGTTTCCAATTCCAACCTGTTATCTATTACATTACCAACACATACAAGCTTACATTATCTGGTATTCACAAGCAATCACCCATTTAGCTACTGACCAGTCTTGATGTTGCTTAACTTCAGTGATCAAATGAGAACTGGTGTTTCAACATATCGGTGCAAACCTTGTAGATGTCACACGCGCACACACACACACACACACTATATATATAAAATTGTGTATTTGGGCAGCAATCACTCTTTTATACAAGTTTCATCAAACACAATTGGAAAGGTACAGAGATTAAGCTTTATATTCAATTTTTCTTGTGTTTGTTTTTCTGGACATATAAAAACTGTACAAATGTTCTATATATTAATCAGTGTTTTCAGCTATTCTCTTAGCCATTATCAAGGTTTTTCAGTTAAAAATAAAAGAAACATCCTCAATAATGGCTAGTAGAATAGCTGAAAGCACTCTCTCTCTCTATATATATATATATATAAGTTTAAGGTGGGGATGAGAGCAATTATAGAATTTGGCCTGTGACCTTGAAAAGGAGAGAATGGCATTTTGACAAATGGTGAAAATGGGACAAGCAAGTTTGAGAACCCCTGCTCCAAACATTATTTATACATCTGTTAATTACTTCTACTGACCTGCACACTCAAGACTTAATAAAAGCTCTACATAGATGAGCAGTCTAAAGCACACTGGATCAGATTGTTCCTTTCCTCCACAGAGGAAGGAGCATATTTTCTTTTAAGTTTTGTGAAAGTGCAGGCCAGTAGATATAATTCATACTAAAACAAACAAGGCTTCTACTCAAACACATGTATCCACTATAAATAATACTTAGAGTAATATATATATATATATATATATATATATATATATATAATTAAAAAAAAAATTTTTTAATCTTCTATAAATTCATTTTAATTCAAATTATTTTCTTAGAGGTTTTTATTTATTATATTTTGGGGAGTTAAGTATCTGTGATTGGTTTGTCTTTTTTTAAATTTTTTTATCAACCTTTCATGGTTTATTTAAAACCAAAACCTCATTGGGATTTTATGAATTTTTTTGTGAGTGAGTATTGCATTAACAATTTTTCCTGATACAGCTACTACTATGTAACCCATAGCTGGAGGGTGGATATGGATTATTACCTTTCCCAAGGGTATTTTCTTGTAAGTGAAAGTAATGAACCTGACCGGAACTTGGCTCACTGATTTCTCATCCTGAGCCACTATCCATTATGCCGCACACACATCCTTATCTATGAAGCAAAATGTTTATTTATCATAGCATCAGAATAAGATTATGCACATATTGTCTTTGTTCTACAGTAAAATTCAGATGAAGTAAATTTTTTAAGGAATTGTTCCTTGATAAACATTTCTTTTATCTGTAAAACTGTTTTATCTGTAAAGCCGTTATCAAACAAATCTATTCTTGCTCATAAATGAGCAAAATCATAAGGCAATTCAAACCAAATCTTTTACATTTTCATAATGGCTTACAGCAATTCCAGACACTTCTCTAAAATGCTTTACTCTCTCTCTAAGGATTTAACAATTTTATTTGCATGCCTAAAAACCTTGAATAGTACTACGCCTCAAAGTTAGTCTTAACTTGTTCCCTGCTACAGAATGCCCATACACATCTCGTGGCATGTTGCACATTGTCTTTGTTGTTCACATTCATCCATTGTATAGTTGTTTTTTTATTTATTTAAGACTGTATAAAACATGCGTCTGTTTTTACTTTGCTTCACTGAAGGTGTGCTTATTTTGTTGTACTGTGTGTTGCCCAATCCATGGTAGCAGTGAATGTTTGTATGCTAGCAGAATTAACTGGATCCAGAGCTTGTTTTGATTTCATACTGTCATATAAATAAATCCTGTAACCTATTAGGGTTGTAAGGGCACTACATGTGCTGCAGCCTTAGTAGCAGTGGTGTGTCTCGGTCAAGATAGTCTGATGCAGTGTCTTAAGACTGGTTTCAAATTCACCTTTTTCCTTCTCAACCCATAGTTGGATGAAGCTAGATTCAGGCATTTTCCAAAGGTATTAGCACAAAGCAAAAGTGAACAGGATTTGAACTTGACATGCCACATTCACTTTCTATGCTGATAACCATTACACTATCTGCACCTTCACTAAGATGCCTATATGACAGCAAAAAATAAACATAGGCCAATTTAATGGTACTTAAAGCAGGGAAATGTTAATTTAATAAGAACTGGGGAAAATGGCACTGGCTGATTCATTTAAAATTTAGAGTAATAGTTTGTGTCCACGTGAAAGTTTTAAAAAAAAGGGATGGTTTTACACTGATTCTTTAATCAAATCTAAAATTATTTACTAAACATTTTAAGGTTTTGTTTTTTTTTTTGTTTTTTTTTTAATTTTTAGGTATTTATTTTTCAATGTCATAAAGAAAAAATATAATTTAGAGTGAAATTCAAAATTATGCTCAGTCTTGCATCCAATCTGATATTTTGGAGTTTTTAATTTTTTTTGTATCTTTATGACTAACACAAATTTAAAACATTTGCAATAAAGATTAAATACTAAAGTCAACTAAAAATAACAAGCTGAAATAGTTGCTAAAAAATATCTTATTGACCATATCTGCTTTTTTTTTTCTTTTTTTTTTTTTTTCTCCAAACAAGATGTTTATGGAAAACATTGTAAATTTTTATTGTTGATGTATTTTTATTCTTAGATGAATCTCATTTAATAAGTTTTCAAAGTTTATAAATATAGAAATGTGCCAAATAAGTAAAGGAAGTTTCTGAACATTTATTTATTTATTCCCCCCTACAATTTGTTATTTTTTAATTTTTTATTTTTATTTAATCCTCTAAAATTTCATCAATAAGTCAACAGCCTGGCCTGTAATTATTAACTAAATTTTGATCTTAACTTTTCACTGTATAATTTTCAATTTTAATGATTGTTCATCCTTGAACTAAGTACATTGATTTTATCATTATTTGGCTGAGGACTTATTTGTGTATCTGAAATGCTGTTCAGAATTCAAATGTTCTTTTTAAACAAATCTAAAAAAAGCATTTTAAAATAGCTCTTTAATGATAGCACCAAAATTCTTGGCAGGATATAGGACAGGTGAATAAGATGGTGTATGATTGTCAAGTACTATTATGTTCCATCACAAGTAGTGTGAAGTTTCTTTTTAGAGTGAAACATCCTGTGAATAGAAACGATTAAAAAAACTATTGTTTAGAAAGTTAGAAAAAAACTATTGCTTTAGAAAGCATGGGAAACTTTGTCCAGATAAAGTCCATATGATTAGCCATATTTAACTGATAAGGATAGAAGAGAGAAAAAAAGATGTATCTCAACAATTTTTATTTAATATATTTGTAAAAGATTTTGAATGACATCTTTAAATTGAAATGTATATGCTTCAAATTTGTATTAGCCAAATGACTATGATTTTTTTTTCTTTTTTTTTTTTTTCTTTTTTTTTTCCTTTAAATACTGATTCATTATTATTATATACATTTATTTATTTATTTATTTTAACTGTAGGATTCAGCCACAGATGACACAGGGGATGGGTCAGACATGGAAATGGAAAGTCCGCCTTGTCGACGGAAAGCTGTCAGTCATCTTGAACAAAATCCCAGTGGTACTTCTTCCTCATCGACCACAACAACAACAACACCAGCTTCATCGTCATGTGGAGAAGGCACGTCTAGTAAATATCGGCCTCGGGAATCTGGTTTCCGGGGCCTTTCATCAACTCCACAAAATGATCCGAACCGGAAAGAGCGGTCATCAACTAAAAGTCTAGATGAGAAAGTAAATGAAAGCAACATTCAACGGAGTAAAAATAACGATCGACCTAGCAGCATTGTGGGTAGCTCTAATCCCCACAGCACTCCTCTACAAGTACACATGCCCATAAAAAGAGGGCCAGGCCGACCCCCTAAAAACAGACCGTTGTTAGGAGTTTCAACCCCTCCAACTACCAAATCCTTGCCTACAACTCGACCTTCTTCAGTGATTAAGTCAACTGGCAATGTCGGTCATGGCATGCGAAAACACAGCAAGGGTACACCATCGAGTCTCAATGGCCAGGGTGGCAAAGACGGTAAAAACAAAGAGACCGAATCAAGGGCTGTGTTAAGTCAACTGCAGGATGGCCACGAGGAAATACCGGCCAGCCGGCACACTGACAAAAATAAATGCATTTCTTTTGCTCGCGACAATTTTGAGGGACTTGAATACAGTACAGACACTGAAAACAAAACCAGTGCCCCTGAAAGGCGTACATATTGGTGTCCACCCCCAAATGTAAAGCCCCTCCTTGACCAGGTATTTATTACAGACGTTACTTCCAACATGGTTACTGTGACTGTTCGAGAATGTGCCACGGAAAATGGATTCTTCCGAAATCGAGAAGATGGACAATGTGCTTAAATGGATCAAAGCCCCACTTCCCTCTTTTTTTATCCATATTTTTATATATATATATATATATATATATACCCTCCTCCCTTTTGCATGACTGCTTTGGGTTGGACAAAGGGTTTGTAATATGAGTATGGAAGGGGGAGATTTTTTTTTTTTTTTTTTCCTTTTAATGCAACCTCTTTTCCAACAAGGAAAAGAATAAAAAAACAAACACTGAAAATGGCGGAAGGATATTTTTTTTTTTTTTTTTTTTTTTTTTTTTTTTTTCTCCTTGTTAGGGCACTTCACACAAACTCTTATAAAATGGAAGCAAATAATTCACAGAACTGTTGCTTCTCCATATTTCTATGTAATAATAATAAGGGCAGATAAATTCTGTGCTAGTAACAAACGACCTGAGCATTATGTTAATTAATACAAAATGCATGTGCATTGAAAGGTTGCTTTATTACTGTTTTTCTTTTCAGATGTTTTATAAAAATGGTATATTTTGTTCCAACTAAATATAAATTTTAAGCCAACCTATAGTATTTCATGGTAATAATTTATCATGAAGTCCATTACATATTGGAGAACTTGCCTCACAAAATCCCTTATAAAATACAATAATGTTCAGTTAAATTCACTTAGTTCTTTAATCTGAATTTAAAGCAAATTTTTAGAAAATTCTCAAGTTTAAATTTGTTTATTATAAAACTGTGCTGTATAAGTTATTTGGTGGGTCCCCCACCACAGAAATAGATTCAAATCGTATATTTATAAGAATCTTTTTCGTCTTTGTATTTTTTCCAATATTGCAAAGCAGAAAATAGCAGCAAACAGGAACTTATAAACATTTGCAACAATGCTTGTAATATGTTGATTTATTTTCATTAACATACAGCATTACAGCTTATTCTAGAATGTTCTCAATTCCTTTCATTAAGCAAGGAATTCTATATCATGTCCCTGTTGAGCAATGAAAGTCAGTTCCTTTCTTTGTTTGACAAAGAAAAGAATGGAAACCACCCTTGCATATAAATTATGGATTATGCACTGTACAAATTTCTGAAAATAGAATGACTTTTATTACAAGTGATATCATGAATATTTAAAATTTTCTGTTTGCTACCATTTTCTGCTTTGCATGTCCTGAAAAAGAAAATTATTTTTTCTTAATACCATGTCTAATTTTGATGCCAAGATTAGGTCACAGACACACACACACACACACACACACACACACACACACACACACACACACACAAAATAAAGCTTTAAGCTATACTATATTTATTCCTAAAAAGTATTCAATATCCAGGATAGAGAATGTGTAAGTATGAGTAGGAACACAGTGGTAACAATTTGTTTCCTGCTTGAATGCAATCTTCAAGCCTGAAGATTTAATATAAAACTATTCTGTTTGGACCTCAATGTGTCCACTCTCACAAAATATCTATATATCTCTCTCTCTCTTTTATATATATATATATATATATATATATATATATATATATATATACACACACACAATGAAGTATTAACAAGAAGTTAAAAGCAAAAAGAATAAAACAAATACCTTCTTTACTGTGCACTTCATTTTAACCCATCTGGATTAAATTAACTACTTGCTCTATCATATATAGATTTTATTTTTTTACATTTATTTTATAAGTGGAAATTTAATGTTATTAATTTTTAAAAAATGGTATATTTGCAATATGAGGCATGATACAAATATCAGTATATATTTTTATATTTATCTTATTTCCTAACCTAACAGCCTGCAAATATATTACAAAACTTATGAGGTTGATAAGTTGTAAAAAGCAAATCACTCAAATCAAATCCTACAAAACTTAGGCATAACTGTGCAAGTTGGACAATGAGGTTATGTTTGTAAGAAAGCAGTATTAACCCTCTTATTCTCTCATTTAATCTTTTGTATTCCGGGTTATCTGAAGTGTCGTAAAAACATTTGATACAGTTTTTGCATAAAAATTATTGAAAAAGGTATTTTGCTTGTTTTACTATCAGTATCGTCTTGAAAGACAATATTTTTATGCACAAACTTCAAGTATGACATTGATCCTGTTCTTGTGTACATTCCCTAGTTTACTTCTCTTGACCTTATAAAAAAAAGTGCCTTTTTCCATCTTATACCCATATATTTAGTCTTGTTAGAAAGCAGAATGAATAATCTTTACAGCATTATAATTAGCTTTACATGGATTGGGAGCTCTAATTTTTGTTTTTTGTTTATAATAAAAATGGTAGTATTTAAGAAAAATGATATGTTGTGGATGACAGTTGCATGATTGATTTAAGTTTTTATTTTAGATTTAAAGTTTGTTTTTTTTCTTCTCTTCTAGTTATGATTTTAAATTTTTGAAACTTTAAGAATATATCATCCAGAATTATACAATATTGGATATATTTATGATTCTTCTCAACTTTATAGAAAATACATTAATTAAAACTTTGTTTTATAAATATATATTAAATTTTTCTATTAATACTAGTTGAATAATGTTAAGTTAATCATGACTCTTTTACTACTCAAAATCCTTCAAAGATACTGTATAACTACTAACTGCAGTTGGCTAAGCTTTTACTGCTATTTTTAATAGTGAAAGCTTGGACTGGTAATGTTACCAGTTTTATGAGACCCTTGTACAAAATTTTATTGAAATTAAATAAACTCTAAGTTACTATTAATATTTTGTATTTTATTTATTTACATTAGTTTCTCTCATAAATCAGTTTAATGGTGTGTCTATCTGCACTACACACATTTTTCCCTGGAATATCTTTCTATAAAATTCTAACTTCTTTTAGCAACATTCTTAGAACCTGTCTTTGGTTATGGACCAATTTTTCCTATGAATTATTAAATCTTTTCCAGACTGAATTTGTTTCCAAAATTTACCAGTTTTATGATAACGCAAATAACTCGCCAGTCTTAAATATTTTTATTCATTGGGTCATAGAAAACAAATGCAATAAAATGCAAAATTTACTGTGAATACAGGCATTTGACAAACTGCCAGTGCTTGTCAAAGTTCAAATCATCGTTAGAACTAAATTTATTTATTTCCTCCACTTCAAATTTCTTCAGTCAAGAATAACCTGCAAGACTTTCTGGGTACTAATCAGTCTGTGCTTGATTGTCATGGTTTTGATATTCATTCATTGATGAAAAATATCACAAAACAAATCCTTAAATTCTAAGATTGCCTGTGCTACATGGGTGGGGGGGGGGGGCATGTTGCTTGGACTGATTCAATAATGCATGTCCCTCTATTTAAATTGATATTAGATTCAATTGTAAACACAACTGGTCAGGCCTTTTTGGAAAGGCTGATTAGCTACACAGCTTAGATTTATTTACATTCTCTGAAATATAAATGTATAGAAACTAAAAAGTGAGGGATCAGTTTATATATTGATTGTGATATAAAATGAATCCCCCACTTTATATCCACATTATAATTTCTTGTTTATCAAATTCTGACTAGGTATGAACCCACTTCTCCTTACAGCTATGGCTTAATTAGTAAGACTTATTATCTACAAAAAAAACATTCTTACAATCTAAAAATATTTTCGGGCTTTAAATAACTTGCAAAGGGAATAAAACATATCCAGTTGCAAAAATTATTTAATCTACATTCCAATGATACCAGGTTGGTAGGTGTATACTAAAAATAACTTTCTTTGGGGTTTGAAATATATCTTGTAAATTAGGGTTGCATGAATGTAATTATTTGCAATAAAGTGTAACAAAGATAAGGAAACCTTCAGAATAATACTGAAATTAATTCTATGTCTAAGATAAATTTGACATTTGGTAATTTTTCAGCCACTTCTCAGCGTCTAAATCTTTCTCAAGTGTCACCTACTGACCCCTGAGAAAGTGAATCCCTAAATAAATAACAAAATATATTGGAAACTAGGTTTTCATTTCTCACTGTCATGATATCCTTCCCACCTTTCCTTGTAAACACTAAACAACAGGCCTTTCCCAGTTTTTGTGCCTACCAACATAAACAAGAATTGTGACACAGTTTGCAGTGATTTGTCTGATTAGTGAAACAGCCGAGACAGAGGGGGCCCGCATTGTATATTTCTAGCAGTTTGGGGTAGATAATGAAACTTTACCCATGCTCCAAGTACAAATCCATTTCTCAATAGAATCCAGGTGGGCTCAAAGGTAGTGATGGGTACAATCAATTGAATCATACGAGAATAGAAACACTTGATTAATTCCAGGTTAAACTCTACAATTCACTATGTCCCTTTTTATTTTATTTTATTTTTTTTTTCTCAGACTAATTCATAAGCCTAAGATAATATTTCTATGACATAATAAAAAATGGCATCTGAGGATAGAAAAACATTAATCCTCAAATTATCAATTGTCAATCGATTAGTAAGTTCAACCCTATTGTAAGCCCTGTTAGGGTCTCAGCTATGGGCCAATAGGGATCTCGATCTCACAAAACAAAACACTGAAAGTATAATACGTTTTTTATAGTAAAAATACAAGTATTTCATCTTTGTATAAAATAAATTACCAACAATATGATTTATAGCAAAATGACCAATAAATTTTATCTAGTTGAAGGCATACAATTGCGCTCAAAATATATTTAGTTGAAGCCATAAAATTGTGTTCAAAATATTTACATTTTGGCATTAAATAATCCATAGAGGTTGATATGTCGCTAAACAAACTACCAACCTAGTGTAAGTGCATGCTCAATAGTGGTGCTGAAAAGTTCTCAGCCTGACTTTCCAAAATCTGACTAAACAAAAGATCTTTGTAAGGATGGCTGAGAATGTTTCAGCAAACACTTGTATAAATTTATGAATTTAATTACTCATTCTAAGCAGAGTACTCAAACTTGCAGTTATTTCTGAACTAAGATTAATTCAAATGTATTTTAACTAGTTTTGCTTTCAATTTTTCTGGGGTGGGAGATAATATTTTTTTTCTGTCTGTAGCACAGTCAAATGATGCTGTTCTAAACTAAATTCCAACTCTGTACTTCAATTTGTCCTAGCACATTAAGATTCTGAGTTATACATAACATCATATTTATGTTGAGGGTAACTATATGAAAAATTGAGATGAGTATATAAGAATATGTTTTAAGAGACATCCTGCATTCAATTCTTTGATATCATGTTCCTTATTAAATCTGAGGCACAAATCACATATTGTTATGTTAGTGGATACTAATATAATATTTACCTTGAAGAAGATGGATGTGCATGTGGTGTAATGGATAGCAGCTTGGAATGAGAAAGCAGAGCTGATTTCAAATTTTAGTCTGTTTTGTTAGATTCACTTACGTGCAAATATGCTTGGGAAAGGTATGAATCCATCATCTCCTCCCCCAGCTATGGGTTAAATAGTAGGACTGGTATCTAAAAAAAAAAATCAGTTATCAAAAAATTGTTAATGCAATGTTCACTTAGTGGGTGGGGATATTCTTACAATCCTAAAGATATAGCTTTAAATAACTCACAAAGGGTTGATGAACCATAAAAAAAACCAAATCAATCAACCTTGAGATGTGCATGACTAATAAAATTAAAAAAAAAAAACAAACTTGTAGACAATTATTTTCAAATTTTCTCTAGTACATTATCATCTGGCTGGGTAGAAGGCAAAAAAAAATTTTTTTTTTTTTTTTTTTATCTATTTATTTGTTTCTTGTAATTAATATAAAATATGGTCTCCCACTTGTCTACATAATACAAGATCTAAACATGCTAGAAGAATTCTGCATATACATTTGGAACTAAATATTTTTAAAAGACACTTCTAACCTCAGTAACATAATTCTTGTTACCATTACTACTTTTTTTTAAAGTTTAAATTTGCCTAATTTTTAGTTGTACAAGAACAGCTTTCTCAAAAATTAAGGCTGGGTTAATTGGTTAGATTTTGAGGCCAAGAACATTTCAGCATCTTTTTATACTAATTGTAATAGTTCTAATCAAACAACTTTTGTCTTCAGATTGTGAGTAGTATTAGTAGGTAGTCAACCATCCTGTATAGATGAATTAGAAGAAATAAAAATACCAAGACATCAATTAAGAGCTTTGCCTTGGGCTTAAGATGTTGCCAATAAAAGTACTCACTCAAGATATGGGATATGCAATCAACTCTTGTCTAAAGCTACTCTTTTATTCCAAATTCTCAGCTTATCTGTGAAAGTAAATTGACTAAAGGATCTATTGCCCTAACAAAATTTTGTAATAGTGAAGACAACTTTGTAATTTTTTTCTATTGCTGTCAAGATTATTCATTCTCAAATTGGTGACAAATTTGTGGACATATAGACAATTTTAATCTGAAAGCTGTCTTCTAAAAATAACGACCAGTTTAAACTACAATAACTAAAACAGTTCATGAAATTGTCTTGTCTAAATTTGTTTGAAGTATTGTCAATTATTAATTTTGATAAGTATTTCTTTCATTTTATTTGTCGTGCTTTACACTTAGTGGTAGTCGTCGATACTTAAAGTTAGATATCTGAATTTCTTGGATGAAGCATTAGCAATTATTCTCAATTTTTGATTCATATTTCTTTCATTTTATTCCTATTGCTTTACACTTAAGACTTTTGTCTATTACTATAAAGTTGCCGGGTTCCTTCGTTGAAGTAATTATTACTAGTTTTTGACTTGTATTCCTTTCATCTTATTTCTATTGCTTTTACAGGTCATAATCTCAAGATGTCTGAATTTCTTGGATGAAGTATTGTCTATTATTTATTTTAACTTATTTTCTAGTTCGCAAAATATTTAAAAAGTATTTTTAATAAAAATGGAAAAAAATACTAAATTACATTTCATTAAAAAATTGAAAAATAATCTTAAAGATTTTTTTTTTTAACTCTAATCAATTGAAATATTGATCTTTCAGCCTGAAAAAAGAAAATCTTGAATCTGTACAAAATGTGATTTCTCTCTGAATTTCCAAGATGAGGGCTTATTTTTATTAATCCCATTGTTCTCATCTTTGTTATTATCTCAGTGTTTTGGCCGTTGCACACTCCAGCGTTTTTCAGGTGTTTGTCAATCTTGGTAACCTTCAGGGAATTTTGAACAAAACACTTTCTACAAGTAGATTGTTCTCATTCCTCTGTCTGTATCTAAGAGCATCTTATTTTGTTCTTTTTAGTACTCCTCAGATATTGCTTACCCTGTTTCCACTCGGTCTGTAACTCAGCCCAGGGACTGAACTCAAAATTACCATGCCGCACAATTCACAAACTGATGCTTCAATTCACGAGGCACGTACTAAAAAGTGCAAGTTGAGATATTCCCAGAGATGGACAGTAAAATCAGAGCAATAAAATAGATTAAAGGTTTCATTTCGAAATTCTCTGATGGTTATCTTAACCAATAAAGACCTGAAGAACTCAACAATCGAAACATAGTAACAGCCAAGATGACAGAAGTTTGACTATAAATAATGTATGTGGCTTCTCAAGATCAGGTTTTCCACTATGGCCACTACTAGATTGGCTGATAGGTCTTATCATTTTACAGTTGAAATGGCTAGATGTAACGAAGTTCTATGTGAACAGTTTCCTCTCTCGCACTTCTTGCTTGTGGAACTTGCTTCCCAATTAACTTTGATCTTCAAAAATTTAAATATAATGTCAATTGTTATCTTCTGTTTTAATTCTTTTTCTTTTATTGTTTTCTTTCCTTAATGTTTTTCTTTTTCTCATATTCTTTCACACTCAGTAACCCTTTGTCTTAGGAGCTTTATTACTTTGCTTGGGGAGAAATGATTTTTAAAAAATGGCCAAATATACATACAAATCTGTTGTAAATTTTATTTTTCTACACGTTTCAAAGCCTGCAAGATTCTACTCGCTTAAAGATAGTTCTTACTTTATCATTTCACCCCAAGCAAGGCAATAAAGCCACTAAGACACGGGCTTTGAATAAGAATTTATATTCAGTTAAAATTCTTTAGTTACTGTTTGTTCTGTGAATAAAAGAAATATGTTAGTCATTGATTATTGGGTGAAATGACCTGTTGAGATGGATATTTCAGCTTGAAAAAAAGAATGATCTGACTATACAAAACGTAATTTCTGGGATGAGAGCTTATTTACATTTGTACTAATAATTATATAATAATAATTTAGATTTGTACTAATGTCCTCATCTTTGTTATTATATCACAGTGTTTTGGCCATTGTACTTTACAGGTAGGTTAAAAATTTTAGAATAGTTTCTTTAGATCTTCCTCACTGAAAATTCCATGGACGAAGCGAGTAAGCAACAAGAAAGTCTTAAAGAAAATGGCAACAGAATCTCGTGAATCTGGAAAAAACAGCTGAAATTACTTGGGCACAGAATGAGGAAGGATGGCTTCAAAAACTTAACTCTTATGGGGCATATTGAGGGAAAGACAAGCTTGTGGAGGAACGAGGAGAGGGAACCTTAGGAAAAAAAGAGAAAAACTGCTAAGAGCTACACGAGATAGGATGTCGTGGAGAGCCATGATTGCCTATGTTCCGAAAGGTTGCAGCACATAGAAGAAGTGTATATAACATTTATACATTGTCGTATTTAAGAAAAACAATAAGAAAATTTAAACTGATGCTGTATTGATTATCGAATTTTGACTAATCTTTTTTAAACTTGTTATTGCTTTGTATCAGAACGTTCTAGGTCAGATACCGTCCAGCCATTAGAAAGTTGAGATCTTTTTCTGTTAAGTCACCCCAAAAATCAAAAAAAAATATATTTACTAAAATTCACACCAAAATTCAGGAATGTCCTTTAAAAAAAGTTCATAGTGGCTATATTCTTTGACTAGAAATAAATAAATAATAGGATTTTATGGTTAGGAAATTGTAACCCGTGGAGCCAATTTCCTTACCTTAGCGGCTTCTCTTCATGGTCTTCACTGAGACGGCAGCGCCATCTATCCTGTCGATCTGTTAAGCTCAATCTCGAATGCCCTTTAGAGAACATTTCATCGACGCAGGAAGAATATTTTACTCTCTGGAAGAAGCGAACACCATTCTCCTTGTTTTTGCATTCTTGTATTAACTTCAGTAACTGCATGACAAGCTAAACAAATTTTGATTTATAATCTCAAGAGTGCCAAAAATTTAATAAAAGAAAAAAAAAACAACTTTAATTTAAAATTTCTTGAGGTGAATTAATATTTACGATAAGTAACTTTACATTATTTGGAGTGAATTAACAAAAAAGATCCGAAATATATAAAATACTAGACTACCCCTAACCCGTTGGGTTACTGACGGTTCAAGTTATAAAACCTTGAAGTTGATTTCAGCATTCCATTGAAATGAAAGTTAATTTTATTTATTATGATTCAATTAAATATTTCAGTTCGTTCGTGTCATCATTGATCTGGTTTACAAGTTCATGTTTAACGTTTTACTGATCGTTTGCAGCATAGGAATAGAACTTCCGGGATAAACTTAAAATTTTCTTCTATGTAACTGGTAACTAGGTATGCTTTTTCTTATGTTGAATAAAACCTTGATAAAATTATTTCCAAATCGTTCTAATAAAGCTTTAGGTTTTTTCATTTGTAAGTGAACAAAGTAAAAAAATTTCATTTTTAAAAAAACTTGAACTTTAAATCAGATTAACTTAAAAAAAAATATATTTTTAAATATGCAAAAAATATTTTAAAATCATATTCACTTGAAAATATTTTTTAAATATGCAAAAAAATATTTTTTAAATATTTAAAATATTGTCTTTTTAAAGAAAGCTGAAATATAAATAATTACTCTACAAAAAACTGGACGGAACATCAAAGCGGGATTTCTTTGTGTCTATCTTTTAACTTAAAAATGTTTTAATTAAAATATTGTTTGTTTGAAGAAAGTTAAAATAAAATTACTTACTGTATAAATAATTCGTATTTTTAAATCTTATTCACTTAAATCAGATTAAGTCATTATTTCAAACAGTAGAATAAATTTAAGAATAAAGATAAAAAAAAGTAAAATCAAGAATCTTTAAAACTTAATATGTTATTTACCGTATACTTGTGTATAAACCGACTTCGTGTATAGCGCGACCGCTGATTTTTTTTTTGTATGAATGTTAAAAGAAAAAATGTCTGTGTATAATGCAACCGGTCACCGAAAATACATAATGTTTAAACTCTTCAAAAAAATACCTGTGCAAAAGCAAAAAAAAAAAACTGATCATAAATATTGAATGATTATTTTTTGTGCAAAAAAAACAAAAACTGATCATTAAAACTATCACTATACTTGAGTAGCTATGGTAGCGCGCACTCACTTTTAACAAATGATGTAGCCTGACATTTATTTTGTGATGCTGTCCTTTGTGGGAAGATTAGTGGGATTTTTTAATCAGCATTTTTTCTAAATGATCGGAATTTGTGCTTAAAAAAGAGTTTGATAACAGAATCCTATTTAGATTGAAAGATGGGGTGTTTGGAATGTAGTCAGTTGTATAATACTGTTATTACTCTTTCCAAATAGCACCTTGGTTATTTTTTTGTTTTGATTTGTAGCTATTTCAATAAAAATAGCTAGAAAAAGTTCTATGTAATTGACAAAGAACAAAAGATAGAGGAAAATGTGTTAATAATGGAAGAATCTAGAAGTTTACCTAATTTTTCTTCTTTTTTTTTTCCGGTACAAATGCAACAACCATTCAATGAAATTAATACTGTTGCCATATCTGGTCTGGTCCTCCTGTTGTATCTCACGAGATTCTTGACAGAATCCAAAGAAGATTCTGTAATATAATCGATCTTGACCAGGAATCTGAACTTCAATCACTTTCTCACCGACGTGACGAGCCCTCCCTCTGTCTTTTCTAAAAAATATTTTCATGGCAACTATTCTGATGAGCATTTTTCCCTGGTGTCTCGACTTCATGAATTTAGGCGTACTATTAGATTGGTAACTAGGTTTCACCATTTTACTGTTGAACTAGCTAGATGCTTCTACTCTAACAGTTTCTTTTCTTGTCTGTGGAACTCCCTTCCGATTTCTTGCTTCCCTGATAACTTCAATCTTCAAAAATTGCCATTTTTTTTTAACCCTGTTCATTTGTTGTTCTTTCATGAATCCTCGCCACTAAAGTTTTCTCATTCTTTTTTTACTCCTGCGTTCTAATGGCATCATTATTTTGCTTAGGGTGAAATTATTAAAAATCTGTTTGCAACTGTTGAAGAATGATAGAGAAAAGAAAAGTAACTTATATTGCTTGTTCAAAATCGTTTAGCTTTTATGAAATATTTTCTACCTTTTGTTTAAAGATTTATCTGTAAGAATAATAAATGCAAAGTAAAGATTTAAACATAGTTGACTGATTAAAGCTAAAAAATAAAGAGTAAGGTGAATTTTTAATCCGCATTAATTGAAAATACGTATGAATCAAGATAATTTCTAAAGAAAAATATTTCATTTTTAATTCCATGTAAGAAAGAATGTTAATGTTTCATTCATTTTTTAAGTTTGCATATTCTAAATTTGAAGCATTTTGTCTAAAAAAAAAAACAAAGAAAAAACTTAATTTATTTTAAGTCTGAACAAAACAATCGTTTGTAAAATGTATTAACTGATTTTTTACCTGAATTAAACGTTTTTTTTATCTCTTCAATCAAATCCTCATTCTTAAGAGTTGTGAACAGTTGCTGTTGGATAAGAAAAAAATCCATTTTTATTCAATAAACTACAAGTTTCTTTTCCCTCACCCACCCACCTTCTGTAAAATAAAAATTCTCCATATTTCATTTAAAATTTTTCTTAGTTGAGTAGTACCAAACCAAATCAAAATTAAAGTACAATTTTAAGTAGATGCATACAGATCTTCCTATCAGAATTTAGTGGACAAAATACAATGTAACCACACCCCACCATTTCCTCTGGGGAGGTGTGGCTGTTGAAATTTGCATTGTTTCGGCCGTATACAACTGCTTTGTTCTGACAATGATTAAAAATGGCTTTGAGTGAATAAAGCATGTAGGTCTTAGCGACTCTTAAATGTTTCAGCCAAGTGATGATCATATCACAGCGTAGCTTAGAGACATAGCACTTTCCTCAGCATATGAATTATTCCAAGCAGTGATACCACCTGTGCACACTGTGAGGCATCTTGTGAGGCAGAAGAATTCCTGGAAATAGCTCCAACCACAAAAGGAACAACTTGAGCTACTGTTCTGTATATTTCTCTGATTAGCCCTGCCAGGTTTTGACAACTCTGTATTTTTTCCTGCTCCACCTTAACAATGTTCTTATCGCAAAGTAACACAGCGTCTATCAGGATTCATTCATGGCTCTTAAGTATAATATCAGGGTGATTACTCTCCAGTTGCTTGACAGTCAAGATGGTTGTATTCCACATGAGCTTCACTTGCTCATTCTTACCTCCCGATGGCGTTGAATGTTCGTACCACGATTCTGTGAACTTAGGGTCATATTTTCCAATGCACGTGATGCGTCAGGTATTTGAGAACAGATTTAAAAATCTTGACTTTTTTTTTCAGCCTTGCCATGAAAGATTTGCTCTTCAAAAGATTCCTCCCAGTTGTCTATCTTTGCAACGCAAGCATGCATACTGTAGTGTAAATTCTACATTCTATAGTTCGCTCTTCATAAGATTCCCCTCCCCCAGACGTTTGTCTTTGCAAAGCAAGCACCCATAGTGTAATTTAAATTTCCGAGTTTGCTATTCGGAAGATTCCCCGAGTCGTCTTTGCAAATCAAGGACGCATGCTGTAATGCAAATTCTAGATTAAATCGTTTGATCTTCGAAAGATGACTCCAGTCGTCTTTCTTTGCAAAGGAAGCACGCATACAGTAGAGTAAATTCTAAATTCCAGAGTTTGCTCTTCGAAACATTCCTGCCAGCAGGTATTCAGTATTTAATGTAAATTCTAGATTTTATAGTTTACAATTCGAAAGATTGGCCCAGCCATCTCAGTGCAGAGCGAACAGGTGTAGTGTAAATTCAAGATTCTATAGTTTGCTCTTGATAAGATTCCACCAGTCGTCTGTCTTGTAGAACAAGCGCGTGTGCTGTAGTGTAAATTCTAGATGCAATAGTTGCTCTTCGAAAGATACCCCCCAGTAGACTGTTCTTGTAAAACAAACACGCGTGCTGTAGTGTAAATTCTAGATTCTGTATTTGGTCTTCTAAAGATTCCCCCAGTCGTCTGTCCTTGTAGAACAAGCACGTATGCTGTAGTGTAAATTCTAGATTCAATAGTTGGACTTCGGTAGATTCCCACACGCGTTTGTACTTGTGGAACAATCAGGCATGCATTAGTGTAAATTCTTGATTCAATATTTGCGCTTCGAAAGATCCCTCCCCGTCGTCTGTACTTGTAGAACAACCACACGCATGCTGTAGTGTAAATTCTTGCACTTCGAAAGATTACCCCTGTCGTCTGTCCTTGTAGAAGAGGCACGCATGCAGTAGTGTAAATTCTAGATACAATAGTTGCTTTTCCAAAGATTCCCCCAGTCGCCTGTACTTGTAGAACAAGCACGCATGGTGTAGTGTAAATTCGAGATTCAATAGTTGCTCTTTGAAAGATTCCCCAACTCGTCTGTCTTAGTAGAACAGGCACACATGCTCTAGTGTAAATTCTAGATTCCACAGTGGCTATTCGAAAGATTCCAAAGATTACCCCAGACGTCTTATATATACATACTGCTAATACACAATGTAAATTCTAGATTCTGTAGTTGCTATTCGAAAGCTTCCCCTAGTCATCTATCCTTGTAGAACAAGCACGCATGCTGTAGTGTAAATTCTAGATTCAATAGTTACTCTTCGAAAGATTCCCCCAGTCGTCTGTCCTTGTAAAACAAATACAAATGCCGTAGTGTAATTTGTAGATTCTGGAGTTGCTCTTGGAAATCTTCCCCCAGGCGTCTGTCCTTGTAGAACAATCAGGTATGCAGTAGTTTAAATTCTAGATTCAATAGTTGCGCTTCGAAAGATTCTCCCAGTCGTCTGTAATTGTAGAAACAAACACACCTATGCTGTATTGTAAGTTCTAGATTCAATAGTTGCTCTTTGAAAGATTCCCCAACACGTCTGTCCTAGTAGATCAAGCACACATGCTGTAGTGTAAATTCTAGATTCAACAGTTACTCTTCGAAAGATTCAAAAGATTATCCCAGACGTCTTATACATACATACTGCTTATACACAGAGTAAATTCTAGATTCTGTAGTTGCTCTTCGAAAGCTTCCCCCAGACATCCGTCCTTGTAGAACAAGCAGGCATGCTGTAGTGTAAATTCTAGATTCAATAGTTACTCTTCGAAAGATTCCCCCAGTCGTCTATACTTGGAGAACAACCGCACGCATGCTGTAGTGTAAATCCTAGCTCTTCTAAAGATTCCCCCAGTCGTCTGTCTTGTAGAACAAGCAGGCATGCTGTAGTGTAAATTCTAGATTCAATAGTTGCTTTTTGAAAGATTCCCCCAGTCTTCTGTTCTTGTGAAACATGCACGTATGCTGTATTGTAAATTCTAGATTCAGCAGTTGCTTTGCGAAAGATTCCCCCAGTCGTCTGTCCTTGTAGAACAAGCACGCATGCTGTAGTGTAAATTCTAGATTCAATAGTTGCTCTTCTGAAGACCACCCAGTCGTAGTGTAAATCCTAGATTCAATAGTTGCTCTTCGAAAGGTTTCCCTAGACGTCTGTCCTTGTATAACAAGCACGTATGCTGTATTGTAAATTCTATAGTTGCTCTTCGAAAGTTTCTCCCAGTCCTCTGTCCTTGTACAACAAGCACGCATGCTGTAGTGTAAATCCTAGATTCAATAGTTGCTCTTCGAAAGATTCCCCCAGACGTCATTTACATGTATACTGCTTATACACAGATTTTTTTATTTGCAAAATCTATCAAAATATTTTCACGGTCACTGGTTTTGACAATGACATTTTCTTTAGATAGCATTGTCAAAGTGTTTAGTCTCTCTTGTGAAATTGTTCACCGTAAGTATGTTTTAATGAATTTTAGTTTTGCAAAACTTGTTTCAACTGAAATTCTCAAAGTAATAAAAACATTAGAAATGCTGTAAATCGATTGTTACTACAAGGTATTCAAACAGTGCTTGAGGCTTAATGATACTGGAGAGAAAAATGTTTTCAGAGTTTAAAGTTCTTCACCCAGCAGATAGCCATGAAAGTCTTTAGTTTATTCAGTAACTACTTTTCCCTCAGTGCTTTGTTTTATTGTGGTGTCTGTTAAAGTTGCTTCAATGTCTGTGTGTTTCCTTATTTCCGCTTTCTGTATACTTTGAAAGTTATTTACAAATCCAAATAATTTTACATGGCTTTTAAGTTGTTCAAATCTACCCACCATGGATTGAATAGCTTCGTCCAGCACTAATTTGACGCACTCTGAACTCTGTATGTTTCTTTTGGATCATCTAAAGATTGACCTTTTGTCTCATATAAAAACTTTCTCTTCCTCCTACGTAGTTTTTTTCTTGAAATTGTCTAAACTCCAATGGTAATTTAACATCTTCAGCCAATTCATTTACACCTACTAGAACATCATTAAAATCTTCCTCTCTATAAATTCTTAGCCATGATAATAGTTTTTCAAATGACTCCATGGCTTCACCAATGTCCTTTGTTTCACCCTGTAGTTCCTTGCTTACATAGTTAACTTTAAAAAGTACTTCACACCAAAATATAAAAAAAATTAAAACTTTGTAGTCTTTTAGTTGGTTTGCTAAAGATTCAGCTTCTGCTTTTAATTTGGGCTCATCTGTTATCTCTGATATTTCCACTAGTGCAACATATACATTTCCAACTTGATAACGAATAGCTTTAACACTATCAACCCAACACTCCCACCTTGTATTGCTCAAGGGTTTAACTGATAACCCGGGTACATGTTTTTATAAAAACTGCCCACCTTTTTGTTGATGCTGAGAATATTATGTAGATCGTCTGCAGAATTCCCAAAATATTATAGCATCTGGACAATACTTGGCTACATCTCCGAGTAAAAGATTATAATTCTGTAATAAATTCTAAAGCATTATACCGAAAATACTTGAAAATTGCTGTGATTATACAAAATCTTATAAGGAAACCACTGTTGAAATAGGATAAGAAGGTTTTGGCCTGTATTGGAATGAAATTCATATGTGCACAAAACATCAGTAAATATCAAACCACAATGTTTTCCTACTCAGGCATGCAAATAGACGATTAAATATTTTATCCAGTTAGTTAAAATTTGGGAAAAAAAACAAATCAAATCACATATGCAAAGCGCTAAGATATATAAATTTTGCAGAAATTCAGATAAAATTAATTTCCCGGCCTGACGAGAACTGCATTCTTCACTGCAAGATTTGTTTAGGCTTTTACCGGCAATACAGTGTACACTTCACAACTGGGGACCATAAGGACATTATTTCTATTTCTCAGGAGTCACGGTGGAGTAATAGATAGCGGCTCAGATTGAGAAATCGGATAGCCGAGTTCGAATTCCAGTCGAATCCATCACATTCACATACGTGCTAATACCCTTGGAAAAGGTATGAATCCTCTTCTTCTCCCCCCCAGCTATGGATAAATAGCAGGACAGACCGGGTTCTTTGGATGGCAACTGGTCTACCGCAGAAAGAAATGGCAACCTACTGCGGGAAAAAAATCTGCCTCGTCAGTATCACGCATGGCGCATAACTGACTGACTTGGTTGTTTATTTATTAGTGGTGAGTCCTTTTCCTGAGATCCAACAATGTCCCTCCACGTCCTCTCACATACAGAAGAAATACAGATTGTCAGTTGTGCCTGTGCAAAGTAGAGGAGTAAAGCAGTACGTCTCGTTTCTGTGGGTTACTCTTCGGAAAATTCTGTCCGTATCGTGTCTGTACAAATTTGCTAACTTTCGCGTCCAGAATTGGCGTGACTGCCCGACTATTTAAGTTTTTATATTTTTCAACGGAACCCAATGTTAATCGTGATCTTCTGTTTATTTTATTGCCTACTTTTTTTCCCCCAATATATCTGTTTATTCCAGCCTGCCCGTTTATTCCAGCCTGCCCGGTTATTCCATCAGCCTTTCCCCCACCTCTTTCTTACGAAAACAATTTTGAATGGAATATCCAACCTATCCTTCTATCCAGTATTTAAGAGTGTTCTTCCTGACCGTACACGCATTTTTACACAAAAATTATAACCATTAGCAAAAACTATGTGAATTCATCCTGAAGATACATGCGCGTGCGTGCGTGTGTGTGTGTTAACAGCACACGTTGCACAAAGACGAGATTCACAGATCTGAACAACACCTGCAATGATAATGACTTCTCTTAAAATTATCGAACTTATCTTGTTTGTCTGTCCATAGCTGTAATTTGTGCGCATATCAAGGATTAAGATATACGTCAGGTGTGAGGCACGAAAATTAAGTCACCTGGACATTTGGGCCAATTCCTCGGAATGATTGCACGTGTATTTGTCTATATTTCTGAGATGAGGTATTATCTGTATCTACAAATAGCATTCTGTTAGTGTGTCTGTGTGTTTGTCAACTTGTTACCTCATCCTGAGCTAATCGTTCGTCCGATTGGCATAAAAATTCACACACAGATAGGAAATCTACGTAATTCGTACTTGACGTCTTCGGATGTTTCGATTGTTCCTCCGATTTTGGAAAAAATCGATAAAACCGATAGGGGGTCGAATATTGATTCGAAAAAAATTCGTCAGTTTTTCAGTGATAGTTTTCACAAATTACAAGTGATATCCACCAAACTCACTTTGAGCAATTTCCTTACTTATAGTTTTGAAGTGCTGTTCTTTGTTTTTAAAAATTGATATAAGTTATCGGAAAAAAATCAATAAAATCGATCACTTTGGGACATCCGATTCAAATCCAATGTAGCTGATTTTTGGCTCTGTTTTTCGCAAACTGCAATGAATTTTCACGAAAATCATGTTGATCATTAGTTTTATCAACAGTTATTAGTTGCTGACCTTTTTCTTCAATATCGGTATCAATTATCGGAAAAAATCGATAACACCATGCCACTTTTGACTTCCAATTAAAATCCAGTCAAGCTGATTTTTGGCTATATTTTTCGCAAATGGCGAAGAATTTCCATCAAAATTACGTTGAGCATTGTTTTTATCAACAGTTATGAGGTGCTGACATTCATTTTCAATATCGATATCAATTACTGGAAAAAATCGATACAATCGCTCACTTTGGGACATCCGATTCAAGTCCAGTCTAGTTGATTTTTGGCTATTTTTTTCGCAAATGGCGAAAAATTTTCAGCAAAATTCCCGTTGAGCATAGTATTTACCGACAGTATTGAGGTGCTGATTTTCGTTACTTCCACTTCCTTAAAACAATTAGGCAATACAACAACTCCTTTCAAATGACCTCATTTGAGGCTCAAATGGTTCGAGAAGAGGGTTGGATGCCCACTTTCAAAGTACAGGGGCATGTATACCACCGCATTGGGTCTCTGCTGCCTGAGGAGACCTCTACGCCTAAATTCCTTCAACTGTACTTTATTGCAGACTACAACTTACAGGCCGAAACCCGGATTGGTATTTTGCCGCCGTCGGGAAGAGTTCCTCGCAGGGATGTCATACTACTACTTCAGGCCATGCTTCACGAAGTTAACAGCTACATTCGCAGTTTCAAATATGCTTTGGAAAATGCTCCCTTTCCTTCCTTCAACATTGTAATTGACGCCGACAAACGGCCTCATAATGAACATGAACGCCGCTACAATGCTCCTGCTTGCAACGAAGTGGCCGCTATTATACATGGGGAGCAAGACCGTACTCACGATATTGTCCTCAAATCAAGAGGCGGCGCTATTCGCAGGATTTCAGAGACTGATCGATCATATGACGCATTGCAGTACCCTTTACTTTTCCCTTATGGTGACGATGGCTACCACTTCGGCATTCCCCTTCATACTCCGGGTGGCCAATCTACAACGTCTTCCGAAACCTTATCGTGCAAGGCCTTCTACTCATACCGTTTCATGGTTAGGGATGGAGACTTCAACCTGCTTCATAGATGCGGGGAGCTTTTCCACCAGTTTGCAGTTGACGTGGCCGCTAAGATGGAATTGGAGAGGCTTTGTTTTATACGGAATCATCAGAAACAGCTGCGCTCAGACTCCTACGTACACTTACGCGACAGCCTTCGAAATGAAGTCAATCGCCGCAACCTAGGGAAGCTTTTCATTCTGCCCTCTACCTACACTGGGGTCCCAGTTACATGCATCAACTTACGCAGGACGTTATGACATACGTTAGGCAATGTGGGCGGTCAGACTTATTTATAACGTTTACCTGCAACCCCAAATGGGTTGAGATAACGCGTGAACTCCTACCTGGACAGGATTACACTCACAGACATGACATTACTGCCCGCGTATTCCGCTTAAAACTGGGAAAACTTATGGACTTAACAGTGAAGGGGCGAGTCCTACAGTGAAAACGCAACCACTATTTTACATTGCCAGAATTAAAAGTCTTGACCGATTATGAACGGGTGGCAGTCTTCGGGTAAGCACGGAGCAGCAACACAGCAGCCACCTATTGCAATCGGTTGCTCTTGATCTCATTGATTTTTCTACCAGTGAGATTCCCGGCCTATCAGTGACCTCAACAACTGCGGATACGTGCGTAAGTTTAATAATTCAAACCCCAAATCAATTTAACTACATAAAACCTCGAGCAACGCCGGGCTTTACTGCTAGTGTACCGAATTTATATTATTCGGACTATTGTCCTCATTTTTGTTGCCATGTTTATCACAACGTTTCGGCTTTTGTACGCCTTCTTCAGATGGTTGGAATGTTGAACTGAAGGACACATGGTACAGTGGATAAAGGGGTTAGTTAGATCCAGTGACAGGACCCAAAGAGTGTGAGTTCAATACCTGGTTAAGGCAGTGGAGAACTTTCAGAGGGGAATTAACAGCTGACATCCATTAGACATGGCACATGGAACTAGAACGGTCTACCCCAGTGAGCGAAATAAAGGGTTCAGTTCGACATTCCAACCACCTGAAGAAGGCCGGAGCGTACAACGGCCGAAACGTTGTGATAAACATGGCGACAAAGATGAGTACAATAGTCCGAATAATGTAAATAGACTGCACGTGTATTTCAGCTTTTCATTTTCTCCGGACTTTTATGAAGCTATATGGCTGACGCAATGATGACCAAGTTAGATTATCCACGGGGAAGAACATGATCAAGAATTGGGTGCACTCGTGTGGCAAAGAATATCAAGGTGAAACAGGTCACCCCCTAAAAGTAAGACTGGAGGAACATAATGAAATCATGTATGGCCGACCATGTATTTTTGGAAAGGAGTAGTCATCTGAAAATACTGGCAAGGAAGAACACTGGAGATTTAAACAGTCTAAAAGAATATGCTAGGCTATGAGGATCTCCTTAATAAGCCCAGCATGGAAATAAATACCATATGGGAGCTGCTAATAATGTAAGAAAGACAAATGACAGCAAGTTTTCAACAGCAGCAGCAATCAAGATATGACAGACAACAGCAGTAGCAGCACTAACCAGCAGGCAGAATACGTTTAACGCTCCAAGTTCACTACAGATAAGTGTCCTACCAGATAATAGTGGGTTAAAGCGTTGGTTCGTGAATTTGGTTGTATAGTAATTGTGAGCTCAACCCCTGGGCTGGGCAGAGTGTACTTGAACTTAGTGGACAGAGTGAGCAATAACGGAGCCGTACTAAAAATAAGAACTAGAGAAGATATGGCAGTGGGATGGGAACAGTCTACACCCGTAGATTAAATATATAGTTCATATACACCAATACATATACACCCGAGAAAGGCCAGCGCGCACAATGGTCGAAAGGTTCTGATAACAGCAATAAAGATGAGGCAAATAGTCCGGATGTAAATAGGGTAAATAATCTTCATCCCAGAAATTCAGATAGACATATTCGATTAATGTCATAATTTTAATTTATGTTTGAACTTCTCGGATGAGGAGTTATTTATGTACAGGACAATCCCTGGGCCGACTGTGTGTATTAGACTCAGTGGAAACAGGGCTAGCAATAACTGTGTAGTACTAAAAATAAGAACTAGACAATATATCCCTAGACAGAGACGAGACAGTGAAACGTAGATTAAATAAAGAGTTCAGTTCAGAAATGGCCGAAATGTTGTGATACAAAGAATAAAGATGATGACAATAGTCCTAATATAAAGAGTATAGATTAGATGATCCAGTAAGACCATAATTCATTTCTGTTTTTCATATCTGTTAATAGGTGTCTATTTCACTGCCGACGAAGACATGATGGAGATCGTAAACCTTCGCGGTTACCCCGACATTTACAGCAGCTTGTGGGTGACCGCAATGATTAAGGATTTGTGCGTCATAAAATTCCTCAACAACTTCCGGCAGAATTCCAAACCTCATTGGGGAACGAGACTCCCGTAGAAAATTTGGCGGGGGTTGTGGCCAATATCGCGAATTTAACATCGACACAAACGCTTATCGTATGAGGCGCCTGTAATTCTTTAAAATGTTGGAAATTCAAGAGTGGTTGGAAAAATGTGGCGAGAAGTTGTCCAATAGGTTGCAAAAACTTTCATTCGGCCGCTCTTAGAGAGATTGTAGAGATTGTTCACCTCGGAGGTTTACTGAATACGAATCCTGTATGCTACATCAAACAAAAAACCCAAAAACATTGAAAAGTCCCAAGGAAAAGTCTAAGCTGGTCACTTAGCTATGGAGAAGCCTGTTGTCGTTTATTTCTATGTAACCGTGGAAACTAGTACTAGTATTATTTTAAACAGTGAAGATCAATTTTTTCATAATTCCTTCTACTAAAACAGATGGCGTGAAAAGACCATGTAAGTTTACACTTCAAGCCCTTAAGTTGTTTTTTTTATGCAGATTTATGGACAAAAAAGCCTGTCTTTGAATTTAGGCTTACATCGGATTTTCACCCTCCTTTTTGTAATTACGGGCGTAGAAAACCCTATATTGGGTGTTGATGTTTTTCATAAATATAGTATTCTCGTTGAACAACACGGACGTCGTCTGGTGGATCCTAAGACGCGTGTTAGCTCGCCAGGTTATATTTCTTATACTATCCAATTATGCTCCACCGTTACTAATATGATGGAAAATTCTGTATTTGTAAACAGAGACGCAAACCAATAATAACAAGAGACTTGAATCTTTTATTGTTTTAAATTACATTTTATTTCACTCCGGTATTTCGTTAATTACAGTGTGAGTGTGCGATACGTGGACCTGAAAGTATCGCCTACTATGTCTCAGAGACTCTTCAACTCATCTCTGGATTGGTTGATTATGTATCTATCATTGTCATGCAGCTCGTTTACATGCTTGCAAAACCGGGTGCAGCTCCGTGGTCTCCTAATTATATCCACTAGCATTACTAATACATTCTTGCACAAGGAAACAGTGTCCCATGGCATTACATACCATATCACTACCAATGGTCCACTCCACAGTCGCCCACACCGGCTCGTTTCAGATACACTGTGAGTGGCGAAAGCTGAATTTAGCTAAATGATGGGGTTTGGCATCATGCAGTGGGGCTTGTGGCGACTACAGGACCCTCAACTTGGTCACCAAACAGGATATGTACTCTATGCCCCATATTTACTAAAGGTAAATGCTTTTTCAAATTAGATTCCATCAGAACAGATGTCAGTAGAGCCGCATTATATTTCCAACATTCCATTTGATTTGAGAATTTGCACCCTCCTTTCGGCTTAAGGAATTTATATTTTTACACATATGTTCTATCGATACAAGTTTCAAGAGCCACTCAAGATAGAGGGTTACTGAATAATGCTGTATGTGCGAGGAGGAAGAAATGCAGTTATTGTGAGATAACAGTTAATCCTAGACTTGAAGAGGTTAAAATTGTAGTGATCAGGAAAGCATCCCGTTGGGCGAGTGCTAATCTGATGTTAATATTGATATGACACCACACAAGTTATGAAAACTTGTCTCATTCTGGTGCTAAAACCTCCATCACGGACAGATTTTTTTTAGCCGTGCATGAAGTCGGATAACGACTTTGGAGAAAGTCTTGTGATCAGTATCAAAAAGCTAACGTTGGAAGGTACACTCGTATAACTCCTGGTTCTTTTCTGTCACTAAATGAGTGGTTCATGTAGGTACACGTTGATATTGTCGGACCACTACCTGCCTATACATCTATTTGTTAATATGCAGTGATCGTTTTTCCCACTGGTGCAAAAATTCCCCATAGCAAACTTTTCTGTATATACTACAGCAAAACTTTGACTTCTGGACGGATATTTCTTTTTGGTGTCTCAGTTGTCGTTTCCCCAGAGATAGATTGGTAACTTGAATCTGATTTATTGTCACTTGAAACTTTTGATTTGTAAAAGAATCTCCACTACTGTCTATCGTCTTGAAGCAAACGGTATCGTGGAAATGTTCCACCGCAGTCTGAGAACAATGATTAACCAGTTTGATTGGCTTGTGCATTTTCCTTTAGTCCTTCTGGGACATCGTAGGGCAGTAAAGAATTGCATTCAATGTTTATCTTCTGAGATGGTGTAAAGCACCATAATTAGACATCTTGGATAATTGTTCTTTCAGATTGCACAGAATATGGACCGCACTTCCTTCAGCGAACTTGGCATACAATTCCCCGTGTAAAGTCCAAAATCCACGGACATATGCTGATTTTTTAAATTTTCTAAGCCTGTTTTTGTATGCCACTCTACCACGCCACACACGTCTGCACCTAGCTATAAGAATTTCGGAAAGCATCCAAAGTGCTTTACTGTGCGCGTTAAAAAGGTGGACCGGAATATCACTGAGGACAGGTTGAAGCCTGACTTTTTTGGATGCTACATGCCTTGACGTGGTCTCTCAAAAGATATTTCCATCCCATATAGTGTGGGATGTGCCAAAATACACTGCGATGTGGTCCTGCCCTTCATTTAGGTGGCCCAAACAGCGACTGTGTTTATGCGTTTACATTTCAATGACATGCATCAGGACAAGCTCCATTATTAATGCCTGACTTGATCTTACAAAGAACTTTTCCGTTTTCAATACTTGGGAATGAACACCTTTAAAATGTTTACTTAGTGTTTGCATGTTATGTTGGTTTTCAGTTTCAAGTGCACAAATTTGTTCAGGTTACCTGTTCTTTCACATCTTGGTATTTTGAGTTTAAGTCGAAGAGTTATTTTTAAAACCGTTTTTTTTTTTAAATTTTTTTCTTAAGTTGGGTAGACTTGATGCGTTACAAAACTTGAATATATGTCCTTAAATTAGCCGTAATTTGTGCATATATCAGTCTGGCGTTATGCGCGAAAATTAAGTCGATTAGCAAATTCCTTAGAGTGGCTGAATGTCTGCTCCAGTTTTCTATTTCTGTTGCGTAGAAAGGCGACCGACCTTTTCTACACTAATTGTTGAACATAAACTCGTCCATTTACTAGGACGTCTGTTCATAGGAACAGGGGGTCATTAAGTGGCTTGCAAGGCGTAGCGCTGTCGTACGCATTGCTGCAATGAACTACGGTATTCGCTATTATTGTATTATTAATCCATGTCCCTCATGTGATTAAATCTTTTCTTCACTAATCTTTTGTTCCAATGTTTTCCTTACAATATTATTAACCAGAAACTACGAGCATTATAACAATTTCTTCTTATGGTCGAAACTAAATCACCCACGCAAGACATGGGCGTGTCAGTTTACCAAGTAAGACCTTAATTCACTTCTATTTTTCATATCTACTCATGTGTATTCAGCTCACTGCATGAACAAACTGTTGTCGCCCTTGTGTTCTGTAAATAATTATATAAAATAAACACTTACAACACATGAATCAGAATGTTAAGGGTGACTGTTCCACAATCATAGACTCTAAATAAGCCCTTCTTTGTTTGCTAGCTTCAAATTCATAAAGAAAAAATGGAGGAAGGTCTGGCCTGGTCAGGTCTGGTTTGGCCCACTCAGGAAACTTCACAAATCATTATATTCAAATATCTCAAAATTTTGCTCCTGTTAATAGAATTTTTCAATATGTTGGTATTAGATGCACGTCTAATGTCCTCTATTATTTTATCTCATATATTCGTTATCATACTGTAAATGTAATTTTCTTTTGTTAGTATGACAACATTTCTTAAAGATTTTATCAGTAGTATTTCTGGTTGCGTTATATTTACAACTTAGAATGTTATCTGGATAATTGAACATTTTATACATCTGGATCAGCTCCACACTGAACCTCCTTGTCTTCATATTTAATTCTCTCTGTTCATAAGTATATTTTTTATATTATATAAAGTTGTTAATATATACAATCTTCTTTGCACTCTTTTCAGTGCTGCAGACTGTCTTTTCAATCTACGAAGGTGAGCTGAAAAGTTCATAGGCTATGAAGGAGTGATATCAGAGCTGCGAAATTTCGCATGCATTATTCTCTCTCTCTCTTTTTTATTATTATTAATAAATGCATTGTTTCCCTCTAGGTAAACTGACATCTGACTGTTCAAAGAAGATTTCAAAAGTAACTACTAGTTACATCTCTTGAAAATGGAGAAAATTTGTCATCGTGGTGTAATCAAGTACTTGCAGAAAAAGTGTTTAGCCTCCAGGGCATTCATGCTAACATGGTCGCTACATTAGGGGATAACGCTCCAGCTTTATAAACAGTACAAAAGTGGGTATCTGAATTTTGGAGGGGAAGGGAGAGTCTTAAAGATAACCCAAGGTCTAGACGTCTTGCGACTGCCATCATCGAGGAAAACGTTGATCATGATTATCACACGGCGAGTGTCTATAAATCAAATAGCCAATGCTATTAGCCTATCCCGTGAGAGAGTTGAGAATATTCTGCACAATGAACTTGGCATGACGAAGGTTTCTGCTCGGTGGATGTTACGTCTTCTGGGACCCGATCAAAAGCGCACCAGCTCTGATCACATCACGGGAAAATCTGACATTGTTTGGGGCAGATCCAGCTAGCTTTCCTTGAGCGTTTCAACCCAGGATGAGTGTACTGCGTTTCCGTTCTCTAAGTGGTGTTTTACAAATCGTTATTTCACAAGAGAACAGAGATAAGATGAAAGACGTGCCAGTCAAAAATGAACAATATTCAAGTTCAATAATATTTATTAAACTTATTTTACTTTTAGCCTGACAAAAATATGAAGCACTCAGTGAGGTCCGAACTTACTACTAAATTTGCAACGCCAGCTCATTAACCCTTACGCAGCCACGTGACACCGAAGCTATGGTATCATGAAACACACTTCTTTTTGTAAAATCTTGTTTTTAATGCCCAGACTAGCATGTTGAATTGGGACAGAATCTTCGGATCTGTTCCGTAGCGTGGTTTTTTTTATGGCCATGACTAGCTAAGACAAGAAATTGACCAGTGGTCCGAGTGGAGACACTCGGGTTCCCCACGTTAAAACAAACTGACCTTGTGTCGCATACTGACTCAGTGGGGAGTCAAAGGTAAATACTGACTAGCATGTTGAATGCATAAATTTTTCAGAGATAAATTGTATAAAAGTCCCCGGGACTCTTTTGTTGCAAACCAGAGACTGATCAGTTGATAACAATTTTTTGTTCAAGAACTTTTTCTCTCAGCGGTTGTCGTCGATCTGAACGACTAAGTTATACTAAAATTGAGCTTCTGCAAACCGTAAATTGACAAAAATGTTTAATGAGTCACACTTCAATTATAGCACATCCTCATAAACACGGAGTAGTGTATAAAATTGGTTAATGTGTCTCTCACCATCTTCTCAGCTTAATCAAAGACTGTCTTCTGTTCGTCATTGAAGAGTAGACTTGTTACCGAACCTTTCCTGGACAGAATGATAGGATATGGGTTCTCTGTAACCATATCCAACGAAAACGACAATGGTTAGCACTCACTGAAAAAGGAATATACATCTCTAAACCAAGAATAATAATAAAAAAGGCGTCTATTATGAAATGCTAAATCAAAACGAAACAGTTAATGAAGAGAAGTATTCTCACTAATTGGAAGCACTGCATAAAAATTTGCAGAAAAAGCGGTCATCATTGGTTAATCGTTAAGGTGTGTTGCTCTTACACGGTAATGCAAGATCGCATATTGACCGAGTCAACCAGGAAAATATTGTTATACTAAATATGGAGGTTTTGACCCATCCTCCTTACTCTCCATGCCATGCTCTGACTATCATCTTTTCAAATCATTGTAATATTTTTTGGAAAGGGATTTTAAAAATTAATTGTGAAGAGGTTAAAACTGATATTGTGTGCATTTTGTATCGAAACCCGTAGAATCCTAGGACCTAAAAATCAACAATTTGCTAAATAAAGGGTATTATGTTATCAATAATGAAGGTGTAACATTAAATTAACAAGAAAAAAAGTGAAAATGACAAAACAACAAATGGTGATAAGACATGGTTGAGATAATTATAAAAACGATTATCCGTGATTTCCAAGGTTCGACTGTTTGCTCATTCCGAGTTATCGTATATCAATCGTGGGAGATTGGGAGTTAATTTGAGATATAACACGATGTGTCGTGAGACACGTGGAGAAAACCTGACGCATATGTAGTTGAATGAGATCGACTCGTTGGATAAATATTCTGCAACTTAACGCATTGTAGTTGTCTAAATTTAGTCTTGGTATTTACCAGAGAACCCCCCCTCCTACTGGGTTCGGTTGTGATACAATGTCGATTATTTAAAGTAGGGAACTCGAGCGCGAACACTCGGGCCATAATCGAAAGTTAGTCTCTGCTGGAGTTGATTTCCTCGTTGGCCGAATGCATGGCTATAGATAGAAGTGCCTTGTTGTCGCTGCTGATGGCCTGATTAAGTTTGCCTGCTATGAAGTCCATTGTTGATGCCAGCCAAGTCAGATTTACCTCTGTGGGTGAAAACGACGTTGGTTTTATAGTCAGTCAGTAGGTCAGAACGGCTGATATGAAAACCACGTGAGTCATTTTCTGATTGGTCAAAAAAGATGTTTTATGGCCCTGGTATTTTGGGGCGGTATTCCTGAAGGGAATATCACCCCAAAATTAGGGATTAGGGAGGCACGGTGGAATAATGGATAGCGAATCGGACTGAGAAATCGGAGAGCCGAGTTCGAATTCCAGTCAGATCCATTACATTCACTTACGTGCTAATAACCTTGGGGAAGTTGGAATCCTATTCTTCTCCCACCAGCTATGGGTAAATAGCAGGACAGGTTCTATAACCTTGGATGACAACTGGTCTACCGCTGAAAGAAATAGCAACCTACTGCGGGAAAAGAATCGAAAGATACATGATCGTCTAAGCGTGTATCACGTATGGCACATAACTGACTGACTGATTCCTGAAGTTGTTGCGCGGAGCCGGAGGTAATTAAGTCTGTTTTTATCATATGATCTGTGAATATTGGAGTGAGCACTTCCGTTTGAGTTGATGTATTGGAATTTCGACAGAGTACGACAAAGGAAACTATTTTCAATAAATATATCAATTAAAACTATAGAAGCATTTGTTTTTTTTTTCCATCTTAAAGTTCAGCAGGACATTTTTTCAAGCTAATAGCTTTATAATTTTTCATCTCTACCTACCATGAAATAATAGAGATTTTTGCGGTACTGGAAATAGGAATACTTCCAGTCAAATAAATTAAGAACTTTTAATGAAGTATTTATTATGCGAATGCTTCTGAGTTTACAGCGTTACACAATTAGCTACTTTTGATTCGGTTATAATTCATACGCATATCAAAAGGTCAGAAATACATTACGTAACAGGCTGGCTTGAAATGTATGTCGCCTCTCCAGTTGGTGCCAGTCTCTCGAAACCACCGCACATCGATTCTAGACCTTAATTTGTCTCACCAACTAGCCACATGACTCATAGATTGTAAGACCGAGTCAACTATCCAGTAAGACCTTAATTCACTTCTCTTTTCCATATTGACTAATGTGTATCTGGCTCGCTGCTCAAACAAACTATTGTTACATTCAAGTTCTGTAAAAATGTAGATGAAATGCTTTCGCTCTAACATATATACGCTTTTTATGAAAAAAGTGTTACAATATCGCAAATATGGTAATGCTTGGTGTGAAATTTATCTCCACCAGACGTGAGAAATTTAAACGTGAGATTCATTTAAAGCTAGATGAGAGATGTCTGACTTGTTCTAAATTGAAACATATAATTTTCTTCTTTTTTTTAAATAAATGTCTTTAATATATACTTGGTTTGTACTATTTTTTATCCTTTAAGTTGGATTTTCTGATGGCTTCTCCAAGAAATCAATTCCAAATATTAATGAATTAATGGTATATTGATTTGGTATCGCTTGAAAAAATCGTTTTACTGTGAGACACTGTAAGTTGTTGCGTTGATTATGTCATTGCTGTTCTTTGGCTTGTTTAATTTTTTAATTTCTTTGTTTTAATAATGTTTTTATATCCTTTTAAGATGAAAAAAAAAAAGACTAGGAAAACAATTTCAGTTTTCTTACTGGATATAATTTATTTTCGAACGCAATCAATTGGCCGTTAGAAAAATCTTTCAAATTCATTTGACGTTCGAAAATTTCGAAACATTTCTCCAGGATGATAAATATTGGACTTTTAAGAGATTTTAAAAATTTGTTGTTTGCATTTTTCTTCTTCTATAATGACGGTCCGATGAATCGATGCGTGACGAAAAAACGCGCCGTTGTTTTAGAAATGGCTAAAAAAGGAGAAAAAAAAAAAAGTAAATGTTTTTTGTGTGAATAATTACAGGAAGACAACAAATTTATTTTGCTGTTTTTTGTCCGGTCTGTATGGATCACATATTGTCCTATCCTAGACAAAATTTCTAACAGTCTTCTTAGCAGAAGTAATTGCTTACAATTGAAAAATTTGTTTGGTAAAAACTTTATTTTGATGAGATAAAAAATAAAAAATCCATTATCATATGTAATTCTTCAGCTGAAAAAAATCTCTAAAAAATAAACTAAAGTATTACGATCTCTTCGGATAACCTCCCTTACATTACATAACAGAGTAGTCTCCCTGGAGATTAAAAAATAAATATATGAAATTCATTTTTTTTTTAAAGAAAAGATACTTTGAAACAAAGTATATCAAGTAACAGTAAATGCATAGACATAGACATAGAATCTAAAGTCTTGCACCCAAATCGACAGGTCACGACTTACAAAATATCCTAGATGAGTAAAAAACTTTGTTAATATTAATTTTATTATTATTATATCATAATTTTTTGTGCATATTGTTATGTTTCAAGTTTCCTGCTTTGTAACTTGTAGATCCGGGTCCAAACTAGGCCCTATGGGAGAATTGTCATTTTTAATTGATAGCACTTTTCTTAATATATGGTATGTTCCTAGTAGGGCGATCTTCTGGGCAATTTGTATGTTGATGTTACCTGGAATACTATAATGTCCATTTCTTTTCTCACGAGGCCCGGAGCTCCGATTACTATATTGGTGCAATCTCAGTCTTCATTCCCCACATCCTGTTAATCCCGATGTCTATTATTATTTATTTACTTATTTATTTTTGAACAGTTCTGTTAGCATGCCTAAAAAAAAAATTGTTTGTGCAACTCGTAAGAACACGGGTAGGAATACCTGCAAATGGTTCATTGATTTAATGTTTATGTAAAACTACTCAGGATGTCACCGATAATATTTATTTATTAAACAAATACCCCAACGCTTTCATTCACTCTCAAATGTTTACATACATCAGCACACATTTTGTCTAACGTCAGCCACCCCAACTTTACCAATAATACTCTTAGTCTTCTTACAACATCTCCGCATAACTTCATTTTTTTTTCAGAACAAAAAAAGTAGTACTGATTATGTTTGAACAAGTTTGAATCAAATTTGTAAAAAGTTGAAAAAAAGAAAAGAAAAGCAGAATTGTCAATCTTCATGAATTGAGACAGGTATTTGTGTTTTAACGCTATGTCCCTTCAGGGCGTTGGCGATCATGGCTCTTCAAAGATGTCTTTTAATACATGTTAATTGACATAGAAAAAATAGCGGAGTGCTTTCCCTTTACCCTCTCCACAGTTTTGAATTTAGAGTAGGCCTTCACTTAGGCTAGCTTGCTATCCAAGACTGGTGAACTCAGACTACCATTCTTTTTAACCCATAGTTAGGAGAAGAAAAAATAGAATTATGCCTTTGCAAAGGAAATTTTTGCGAAAGAGAATTAGTCCGTAATTTGTCCTTATCTTGCCGATCTCTCATTCTGTGCCAATAAAGTAAACGTTACACTACACGACACTACGACAGCCATACAAAGTAAAGAAAACAGCACATAACATCCCGATATAATGAAAATAAGAAAAATGGTTTGTACTAGTTTGCAAGTAAGATAAGTTTACGAGTGTAATTGATGGAACAGAATTTAGATTATTGCTGAATTCTCCTGACGATTGAACCGAACGATTACAAACGAAACGCTATACTAAAAAATAAAAATAAAATCAATAAGCTAAGTGACCAATTCTATATATTTATTAATCATATGCTAAAATATAGTTTTAGAGTATGCTATATTTATGGGTTAAAAAAAAATGCTCAATATCATGGAAAGAGCGTATATAAATATAAAAGTGGATATTGAAGTCAACACCTAGAGGCGACAGTCCGTATCACGCTAAACTCAATCGTCAGGTCTGACGATTACGTTTAGCATGAAATAGACTTTCGCTCTTGGGTGTTGACTTCAATGTCCACTTATATACATATATATATATATATATATATATATATATATATATATATATATATACATATATATATATATATATATATATATATACATATATATATATATATATATATATATATACATATATATATATATATATATATATATACATACATATATATATATATATATATATATATATATATATATATATATATACATACATATATATATATATATATATATATATATATACATACATATATATATATATATATATATATATATATATATATATATATATATATATATAGTTTTAAGGTATTGTTTATTTATGGGTATCAGAAAATATAAAAGCGGACACTGAGGTCAACACCAATGGCCGACAGTCTTTCTTCATTTCACCCCAAGCAAGTCAATAAAGCGACTAAGACGCGAGGGTCATTATTATATACGAGAAAAGCAAAAACTAAAACATTATTAAGGAGAAAGAACAATTAAAGAACAAGAATTAAAAAACAAAACATGACGATTGACATTGTATTTACATTTTTGAAGATCAAACTTGACTGGAAAACAAGAAACCGTAAGACAGTTTCACCAGACAGAAGTGCGATAGAAAAAGCTATTAGCATCTTAGTTACGGTTAAGTTAGCCATTTCAACTGTAAAATGATGGGACCGTGCCGCCAATCTAGTATTGTGCTTAAATTCTTAAAGTTTAGGTACGAAAAAGGAAAGTTCACATGAACAATTACTAAGAAATTAATTATAGAAAAGGCATCGGGAAGCAACGTTACTGAAGCCGAGATGCCAGGTCAGGACCAATAACATTGCAAATTCTTCTTTGTATTTTACGAAGGATCTCTAAATATGTAGAAGTATCAGAACATATGTGGCAGCAATATTCAAAAGCATGGACGAACGGTATACTTATAAATATGTAACATAGATCCGGTCGAGAAAAATTGTCTCGTACGACACAGCGAATCAACTATCCTATATATATATATATATATATATATATATATGGGGAGAGAGACAGAGAGAGAAAAAGAGAGAGACAGCAGATGTTAGAACGATCATTTTCCGACCATGAGTATATGTTCGATTTATCAGGTAAATAACCACTTGATGTCATCGGTCTGGAATTGCGATCCCAGCGTCTGGATTGACCCAAGCCATTTGAGTGAAAGTGGGTAGACAAAACTGTTTGGAAGCTGTCGATGCTTGTGCTAGCGCGAAGTCATCGCGATCGAGGGTTTGAGCAAACTGACTTTTTGGTTGTTTTTTTTTAGCGAGTTTGTGGCGTTACCATTTATTATATATACTAGGTCCAATCAAATGGTTTTCGTATTTCAAGTTTTAATTAAGCGTTTACATACGAGAAACGTTTATTCATCAAAATATATCCCATTATATTCTATTGTCTGTTGCCATCGTAGTGTCAGAAGCTCAATTCCACATATATACTATTTTGCTGGTTTCAGTTAGTTATGTGCCGTGTGTGATACACGCTTAGGCGATCATGTATCTTTCGATACATGACTGACGAGGCAGATTTCTTCTTTGTGCGGTAGGCCAGTTGCCATCCAAGGCTAAAGAACCCGGTCGCTCCTGCTATTTACCCATAGAGGATTTATACCTTTCCCAATGGTATTAAGCACGTAAGTGAATGTAATGGATTCGACTGGAATTCAAACAAGGCTCTCAATTCCTAAATCCGAGCTGCTATCCACTACCCCACCGTGCCTTGCTGGTTTAGAGGCAAAGAAACAAAAAACAAAAAAAAATTCCTGCATTTCTTTTCAACCTCATCAGGAAATGCACCATGACTCGGAAAAGTTGGTAATCTGATGGTTCACAGTCTGGACTATAGAGAGGCTGAGGTAACACTTCCAGTACCTCAAGTCTCTCAAGCGTGTGCTTGGTCTTTTTGGCAGTGTGTGCTGAGGCAATATCATGCTATAGGCGTGCGTGCCTTCGATTGACGAATATAGAGTAGTGGACTTTTAAAGCATATTATACTCACTGCAGCTGTTGAGTATAAAGGTCAGCGTTCACAGCCTGATCATCTGGGACAAGCTCAAAGCGCAACACCCCCTCGTAATTCCGTCAAACATGCGACATGACCTTCTGTTTAAAGCGCCCTTGTTTGACAACAGGTTCTGAAGCCTGGTCGGAGCGAAGTCACTGATTTCTCTTATTAGGATTACAAAAATGGATCCATTTTTCATCCCCAGTTATAGTTCAACGCCCAACAAGGACCTCTTGAGTATTTGTCAGCAGTTGTTTGTGAATGTTCACATGTCGTTGAGCCTGGTCATTGGTCAGTTCACGAGGAACTTCTCGACAACGTCTTTTCACAAGGCTAAGCTTATGAGGGGTGTCGACCGATGGTGCAATAATTCATCTCAAGATATTTGATTAAATTTAAATTTAACCGACAAGATCTGTCTGTTTAATAATTTATTGAATTTTTCCAATAAGGTGTTGTATAGCGGGATCAAAATTGTGAATAAACTGTCCGAAGTTAATGTTTGTTCTGTTGTTTTTGTTCAAGTACTTTTAACTGACGCGGTCATTATCAAGAACTATGTATATTAACCTAACATGTTTCACTTTTATTAAAGCTTCTCCAGGAACTGAGAGAAAACAGATTGAATTTTGGTATTTTCATTTTTCAATTCTCATTGGTCAGTCACATTTCACTAAAGCCACCCTAAAAAACATAATTCTTTAATGAAAAAATCATTTGAAAGCTTAATAATAGCATTATTACCAACTACAAACACACGCCTAAAACTTTATATTACATGTCTAATACAAAGAGTACGTCCATAAAAAGGTCAGTCCCAGATTAGAGTGGAATGCCACCCACTGCGCCAGTTGATCGCACAAAAGTGAAAACATTGAAACTCCTCCTACTAGACAAACATGCATGCCAAATTACGAATACACATTACCATCTGATGCTGGCTTAGACATACAAGAATCTTTATAAACATGCATACATATAGAATTATAATACACGTGATACATGACTGACCAATGAGAATTGACCCAACCAAAATTGATTATACCAAAGTTCTTTATACTTTTTGTCTATTATCTTGCAATATCTGATGAAGCTTTAATAAAAATGAAGCATGTTAGAGTTATGTACGTTTCCTATTTGTTATCATCCTGCCGGATTCCGATCCATATTTGATCTGCATTTGATCTTTCACACACACACACACACACACACACACACACACACATATATATATATATATATATATATATATATTTGTCATCCACAGACAGACTGTTTCGCTGTTTCACAGCTCATCAGTGTGGCTGGACGTCCGGTTGCCTCTAGCTAGGATCGAAACCCGACTGAATTGGCGTCAGTCGGAACTTCTCCCACTAAGCCATCGACGCACGGAAGGTGAATTTTAGCGTGTTTATTTTTAGATTTAGATAAACACAGTGACTGACAGTGACTCAATTCTGCCGAAGAGTCGTGCAATATTAGCTTAAATAGTCACTGTTTACAAATTATATATATATATATATATATATATATATATATATATATATATATATATGGTCTCTCCTGCTAAGGGAGGAGCTTTATTTATGTAAGGATACGAAAATGAGCAGATATGAATGTTTCGAGAGTCGGAGAAACATTTGCGTTTATAAGGCACTATTCAACTTTGTCTGACCGTCGATGCACTCTGTGACTGAAACTTCTCAAACCACGTAGGATCTAACGACGGTTTCTCCTGGCAAAGATGACGAAAGTTTGAATCCTGCCAGACAGCGCTTATTTTTCTTTAATAAAATTTCACGAATATTCAGGCCGGTAGACGAATTTAAACAAATATACTGTTTAATAAATAAACTGTGCGTCTATTCAGATATGAGTATCCATTAAAAATAACATTTAAAGTGAAAATATATATGTATATATTTCAACATGTCTAAAACTAGAAACCTCAACAGAAAAGCACTGAACTGCCGTCTCTTCAAATTTTCGGGCTCATCAGCATTGTACATCCACTACCGAGAATCGAACACAGACTGTTACGATACAGCGCAAGCATCATACCATTGAGCCAGCGGGCCTTGGTGATGAAGAGGACACTAAGCAACTAGACACAATATAGCACAGTTAATTCTATTTCTAGGTCGAGACATGATGAATTTTTATGAAAAATTATTCCCCAAAAATTTCTATTCAGTTATATAATTCAGTGCTAGATCCAGCTTCTAATGCTCTGGATGTGTAGCGGCATGGTGAAGGAAGTCGTTGCTCTTGGGACCAGTCCTGTGGGTTATGTATACTTGGATGAGTATCACTACGGGAAATAGGATTAGCTGCGCTATATCGTCTCTAGTTTCTTAGTTTCCTCTTCGTTACCGAGGCCCGATGACCCAATGGTATGATGCTTGCGTTGTATCGTAACGGTCCCAGTTCGATTCTCGGTAGTAGAAGCGCACTTGTCCCTGAAATAGGACTAAACAGCCGTGCAGTGATTTTCCGCATTTTGTTGAGGTTTCTAGCTGTAGACATGATGAATTATCATAAAAAATTATTCAAATCTCCCAAAATTTCTATTCGGCGTGTATATATATATATATATATATATATATATATATATATATATATATATATATATATATATATATATATATATATATATATATATATATATATATATATATATATATATATATATATATATATATATATATATGCATGCATGCACCCTGGTCGACAACGGCTCGGATTGAGGAATCGGAGAGCCGAGTTCGAATCCATTACATTCACTTACCCTTGGGAAAGGTATTAATCCTCTTCTTTTCTTTCCAGCTATAGGTAAATAGACTGGGTTCTATAGTCTTGGATGGTAACTGGTCTAGGAGGACAACTCTGAATTCAAAACCTGCGGAGGGTCGTTTGGGGATCTTCTGGCACGTAGTGCACCAGGTCTCTGTATTCGACCCTTCAAAAAGTGTGGTTGGTTCTGCACAAAGCCTTCACCGCTATAATAAAATGATTAAAATTTAAATCATCTGTGCTGGTGTCTGGCTGTCGGTTCCTAGGAATTGAGCTGCTTGGCTCTCATACGTCGAATACGACGGGAAAGTCCATCATACATACATATATATATATATATATATATATATATATATATATATATATATATATATATATATATAAAATAAATTACTATCAAACATTAAAATCTTTTTTTACATAAATTGCTAAAAATTACCACTCCTCCTCTCTCTTAGTAAAGTCTAATGACAGCTTCTTTCTCTTTACTTCTCCTTTCTTTCTTTTTATTTTTTCTCTCTTCTTCCACTTCCCTTTCAATATATCACTTCCGTTAAGTTAACCGATTAAATAGGTCAATGTCTGGTCCCTCCCTCCATAATACTAAGTATGATAGATAGAAATATTAAAATAAACCCTCTCTAAACTCGATCATGTCTCTCACACCACCCGTCATTACCCTCTCTGTTAAATTACATAAACTTGATACTACCCGTCAAAAGTGTAAATGTTCATTTCATTTTTCATTTTTTCGTTTCACCTTTTGGAAGTGTAGTCTGATGATCCAACGTCCTTTAAAAGGGCTATGGTGAAATAAATTATTACATGTGGCCTTAAAGTGGTCTGTTTTTCTTTAATATATATATATATATATATATATATATATATATATATATATATATATATATATATATTATGTGTGTGCGGTCACGTGCGTGCAGGTTGATTAATAAAGTTTCCATTGATAAGTCTGTCGCAGCTCAAATGAAACATTTTTCCTTTTGCCATCTGTCTTCCCATGAAAGAAATTAAGATTACCTTAAGTAGCTTATCTTTATTTGAATCTGCGTTTTATTATGAAAATCATAACGAAAAAATACCGGATAAACATAGAAGATAAAGGACTGTCTTCAATAAAAAAAATTTCTCAGAAAAAAAAAGTACAGATAAAAATAAAGGAAGCCTTGGAGGAGAAAGTGGTGGTCGAGATAATCGCCTGATTAGGGAAAGATAATTCAAATATATTCTTTTCGTCCGACTTTCACTTGAAAGAATAAACAAATAAATTTCTTTGAAGCGCTCAGAATATTTCTGAATTTATTGTCTAAAATAAGGATTATTCTTAAATTCATAAATTTCAGCCAGAAAAGCAACGACAAAGAAAGAAACTCACTTTCATCATCTCTTAATAATAGGGACGGAGTAAGGGTCTTGTGGGCCCCTATCAATTCTATAATACGCCCCTCCTCGAATCTATGATACGGTCCACTCCACTCTACTATATCTCAATTTTCATAATGTAGCATTCATATAAAATACAAATTTTATTGTAACCTACTTATGTACAATAATGGATCTTATACACTGTTGTAACGTATGCAAATTAGATAGACAAGTATAAATAGAGAACAACTGGCGAACATGGGGTAACTATACCTAGCAAACCCAGGTGCTATTCAGGACACAGAATACTATACTATGAATACTACTACGCAGAGAGATATGCAAAACATAACAAAAACATTCAACATTATTGATAAAATATAGTGTATAGTGTTTTTTCGAGACATTTTTCGAGTTTTTTTCATCATTTAATAGTTGTATAATGTCAGGTGATTCGGGGGTATTACGCACCAGCCCTACTCAATAAGGACATACAACACTGAGAGAGCTATCAATCTGTCCCACAAACAAAAGGCCGCAAGCCTTTCGCTACATTATGTCTATTTCCATGGTAAATGTACTGGCGGGCTATATTCTTTAGTTCTAGCAGACTTAACCTTCACAACTAAGACCTGTCATACCACGAACGCGGGAACGAATAATTCCCATTTCCTTCGTATTCCATTAGTAAGAGAGAAATTCCATTCGGACAACTTCTTCCCAAGAACTGCTATTTTATGAAAGAAATTCCCGAGAGGATGCTACCCCGATCATTACAATATTAACTTCTTTAAGTTTAGGGTCATCTTCTGTATATATCCTCATAAACTTGGGTACTTTGATGTGATGTAATAATTAGCAAGCTAGTCTCCCTAGTTCAATTTTTAAAAAATCAGTTGACTCCAATTAAAGCGGTAATGCCACTAAGATATAAGGGGCTACTGGGCGTGAACGAGAATGAAAAGACTTTACAAGGAACCGGAAACCCAATCCTAAAAAGGAAACAAGGAATAAACCTATAATCCTGTTCAAAAGACTGAAGAGGAATGTTATTACGACTGAGTAGCAAATTCGATCCTAACTGGGTGCTCTACACTTCCGGCCTTGTGCCACATCTAAGCTACGCTTAGAAAACCACCATATTCTCATAAACCGAACTTCCATTCTTACGTGCGTCAACATCAATCAGTAAATCTCGACCTTGAGTGGCTCTTGGGCATTGTTTTTGGTAAACAATAAAAAATGCAAGAAATCACCAGGAAGGCCCAATTTAGAATGAAATTCAAGCTTTTGTCCATCTACTTCACATATCCTCATAGCTGCAACAGGACATGAAGCTGGTTATACTGAACGACGGTTATGATCATGCTATGCCGCGGGAGTGGCGCTTCTGGCCAAGTGTGTGGGCTTCTATATCGCGCAGAGTTGTCCACCCAAATCAAATTCACGCGAATGGCCTCGTCAAACTCTTTTCAGGAATAGGCTGGGCCTTCACAGTCATCGCCGCCGGAGGAGAAAATGGAAACAAGAAGAGAGGATGACGAGTGGATGCCAACTACTACTTATAGTTATCCACTTGTCATGACTGACAGTTGACATAACAGCCTTTAGAAGACCTATAATGATTTATTGCAATATCACATTGAAACTCCCAGATCCGCCCGATCACCGAAGTTAACGCTCGGGAAAGGCATGAATACGTCTCTTCTTCCTGAAAGATTATCATTATACATTGGTTTCTCATTTTGGTTCTTAGTGTCACAACGTTTAACATCAAACTCTTCACAAATCAGCAACATGGTCAAGGCGGGAATCCTTTAAGGTTACATTTTCGCAGGAAAAGAGAATGAACAAGCTTGTGCTTGCTATTTATAATTAATGTAACCACGTGACAGGCTCCTAGGAAAATAGCTGGAAAACTTGACTCGGTTACGCACTGGAAAAATATTTGTACGTGGGTGGATTGCAACGCCCACTTGTGTGTTTATTGGCCAATAATAAGCTGATATTTCCTGAAAATCTATATAAAGCTGGGTAAGCTCTTTGATCCACTTTTTGCACAGATTTTTTCAAATTTCAATATTGACAAGAAAATGGTATCGGGATGCTAAAAATGTACATGCTTAATCCGAAAATAACAATGAAATTTTGATAAAATCTACCGCTGTGGAATTATCGACAATAAAATATCGGACTCATTCGCGTTACGGCCCGGCAGCCATTACTGGTGTTGTTTGCATACATTCGCTGCTGATTAGATTTGCGCGGAAGATCACACTGTTAACGGCTTTTTTACTGCTCTTGTGTCTCTTACTGCGCAAAGGAGGAGTCATTGAGTGCGCAATCATCAAGACAAGTGAATCTTAATTCCGCAGCAAATAGATGCAAACAACGCAAGTAATGGCAGCCGCGACGCGAATGAGTCCAAAATTTTATTGTCGATAACTCCAAAACGGTAGATTTTATCAAAATTTCTTTGTTATTTTCGAATTAAGCATGTACATTTACACCGAAATATAAGTATTTGGGGAATTTTTATTACATAATTAACGCGGGGTTTAAAAAGAAAATTTCCCACAATCTAACCGTTGTCGTGCTTACAAACTTCATTTTAATAAACGAAATCTGTACCGCAATTTACGCTTAAATATGTTTAATATTTAGACAATCAGAGCTTTCTTGTGCTTATAAGCTTCATGCGAATAAACAATAATCTGAGCATTGATTCACGCTTAAAATATGCTAAGTTTTTTACTCATTTTTCGTGCTTATAAGCTTCATGTTAATAAAGAAATATATGATCCTCGCTTCACGCTTGAAATATGTTTAACTTTTGTCATGCATCAAAAAAGCAAAAAAATGTAATTCTTCCTTGTTAATTCCTTCTCATGAAACCACTTCACCAAACCAAAATACTTTACTTTTTCTGACTAAATTCCTCGCGGACAAAGCCCACAAATATTAAGTAACTTGATTCATTTACCTCACACTTTCTATCGTCTGAGTCAAGCATGTTATCGACAATAATATTCTGGAGCTTTAAACCTGGTGTCACTTGTCTGTCTCTTCAACTGAATTAGAGTATATGAATTTTACATCTGCATTGTATACTTAAATAATAAATTTTTTCAGTCTTATGTATAATGTACTTTATTTCAAAATTTAAGGTTTCTTCATTGTTTCATTTCTATGCTAGACCTACTGAGGATGTTGTTAGAGCCTAGCATATATGATGATTCTTTTAACTACGTTATTTTCTCATGTAACGTAGCTTCCCTGTGCCTTTTCTATAAATACTTTCATGACAATTGTTCTGATGTAATTTCCTCTATGGTACATAGACTTTATTAATTTAAGCGTAGTACCAGATTGGCAACAAGATCTCATCATTTTAGAGTTGGAATGGCTAGATGTAACCGTAAGTTCTATGTTAACCGTTTCTTCTCTCGCATTCCACGCTTGTGGATTTCTCTTCCAGCTTCTTGCTTCCGAGTCAACTTTGAATGTCAATCGTTATCTTCTGTCTTCTTCCCGTTCTTTTATTGTTCTCTCTCCTTAATAATGTTTTTTTCCCTCATATTTTCTTACCCTCAGTAACCCATTGCGCCTTAGTGGCTTTATTGCCTTACTTGAGGTGAAATGATTTTAAAAACATTTTCTGTTTGAATTTTTCCGTATTGTTCTCTATTTGTTATTCTGAATTAATTTCAGAGTTTGGCGAGCGTATATGCTTTCCCCTCAACCATTGATCAGCCATATTTGATTCCAACCTCTCCCCCACTGGATTACGGCTTTTCGATGTTTTATTTTTAGGAGGTGGCTTGTATCGACTATGCTCCGTGGCATGGAATTGTAATATCCGTTGTTTGTGGTCTCCAGGGCAAGATTCTTCTTAAGAAGATATCACCGGAGCAATGCGGAAAACTGCTTTTGAATTCTATCCTGGTGTTGGATTAGATCGCGGACCATCTGAGTTTTTTTCCCGACATGCCTCTCATGTATTTCCTGTCTATTGTCCTCGATCCTGTTACAAGAAAATTAGGTTATGATTTAAGGATAGTTATCCGAATGTTCTTTATCATGCTAATATTCGCCTTGTGTTAAATCCGGATTGCCACTTGATGTCGGAGGTGGAAAATCCTTTTCTTCACGTTATATGGATGATGCGAATTGAAATAAGGCTATTTTATTTTATGTGCTGTGTCACTTCAGGACATGAGCGATCACAACTTCCTATCTTTTATATCTCTTAGCAATGTTTGTCTTTTTACGATCACTCCCAATCGCTGTTTCCCTCTGTTCCACTTGCCTTCAGTATGCCCTGTGAGTGTCAGCTTCTGCAAGCCCTCTTTACATATTATGTGTCCCAGAAATTTCATGTGTCTCTGTTGTGGCCTTGTTAGGGTCAGAAATAAAGACACAAGAGATGAATTGTTTTAAACAAATATATTAACAGAAACAGTAACACAAACATATACAAACGAGAGTGTTACAGCAAGAATGTTCGGTCCGACTGTCAGAGTTGGCTGCTGGAAACTTCCCTCTCGAAAAGGCAGTACCTGCTCCTATTTATAGCTGGGAGAGTCCATGCGAGCGTGGGTAAATTACCATAACAGTCTCTTTCTGAGACTCTTTGCTAACATCAAGTATCCTGATGGAAGAGAATCAACTGTATCCGTCCAAGATTTGGCCTCAGTCTGAACCCTCCCCACTTCGGCAAACTTCACGAATCTCAAACAATTTATCCACAGAAGAAAGTAGTAGTCCGACACCTGCTTCATCGTCATCTACAACCTTCCAATAAACAAAAACAAAAATTGCAAACTTGCAGAAGTTTTATTTTTCAATTTTCTAATGAAGTAATTGGATAGTACTTAAGTATTTTTAACGTATTTAATAGTTTATAGCAGCGACGTCTTCTCTTGTGTTTGAAAGAGTTGGAGACAAGCTTACAAATAAACAAAAACAATTTCTAGAAGGTTCCAGAAAGCTCTAGAAGGCCTGAGAAAAGGTGTGATATTTTTTGAAGGATGAACTAAATTAAAACCTTCTTTATTATTTTTTTCATCGAATTATAATAGAGCAAATCAATTATTTTACAAAAAAGTAAAAAAAAAATAACCCTAATATATATATATATATATATATATATATATATATATATAATCAATGACGAAAGCACAGTTTCAAATTGTCCTGATAACTCTTTAAAGTCAGAGATCGATTTTACACTGTATCTCTCTTATGAACAGGACCCCCTACTAAATCTATAATTAATCAATATTTTTCAATTCCGAAAACTGTCGCGACCCGAGAAAGGTCTAAACAATGATAATCTAGAAAATTATTTCCTAAAATATTTTCCCTAAGTAAATTCGAGTTTGCTTCCACAACATTTGGAAGTGTCAGTCAGTTATGTGCCATACGTGATAGATGCTTAGGTGATCATGTATCTTTCGAATCATGACTGACGAGGCAGATTTTTTCCCGCAGTAGGTTGCCATTTCTTTCTGCGGTAGACCAGTTGCCATCCAACCCGATCTGTCCTGCAACTTACCCATAGCTGGGGAGAGAAGAAAAGGATACATACCTTTCGCAAGGCTATTAGCAAGTAACTGAATGTAATGGATTCGACTGGAATTCGAACTCGGCTCTCCGATTTCACAATCCGAGCCGCTAAAATTAATAACATCTTGACTATATCATTATTTTTCCTTCTCGTTTAATGTGCTGTCCATTTTTGTTGTTGCCGCTGTTGAAAGTGTTCAAATGATATGGTTTCTGTTATTTGCTAAAACTCTTCGGTTGTTAATTTGTAGCGCCAGTATATAGCTTCCAATGAAGGATTGTCTTCTTTAAGAGTTAAAGGATTTGTTCATTTGAAGCCATTTTAATCATTGACCTGAGAAAATATTCGTATGCGGATTATTGATTAGACATCTCCGAAAGAATTGGGCGCCATCCTTATGAAAGTTTAAATTTGACGAGGCTATTTAAGCACATGGCTTGAGATTTCAGATGAATATTTTGGTTTCATAGCATCTTCCGGTGTTGAACAAAAGTACTCCTAGAGCAACCTACCTGTGTTCAATTTCCTTATCTCCTTTGTTATGTCTGACCCATACACTGAGATATTTGAAGTGTTTCGAATTTACCAATTCCTCCTTCTGAATGTTTATGATGGTTTCCGGGTAGATATTATCATTACTCTCATTCCAATTCCAGACCATAATTTCTTGTTTAGAAAGGTTTATCTGAAGTCCTAGTTTTTAGAATACTTGGTATAGAATGGTGATTTCTTATTCAAAATAATTCCTGTACCAACTATGAACACCTATGTCATCAGCATCGTCGGTACATTGGTCTCCAAGTGGTAAACAAGAACGGAGGCGCCCCGAGTAAGACGATAAGCTACATCCGCGTCCCGGGTAAAATGATAAACTACGTCCAACAGCAAGGCCTCTGATCAGGAGGTTTTGAGGAGCGTGGAACCACCTCTTAATTGCTGGTGTTCCCAGGTCCACCCAGACCCGGGTGGTAGCACCTGTTAGGCTTCCAACTATGGTCAAATAGTTGACCCCCAAATAGAGGTCAGAATGCTGTGGAGGTGTAAAAATAATGTTTAAAAGAGTTGGAGACATTTGCATCTCTGCTACATGAAAGTTGAAATCTGTAAGTTTTAAGAATTTTTTCCCGAAAGTAGGCTCGAAATAAATAGGGCTTTAGTTTTCTCTAATTGGCCAAATATTTCACATGGTGATATTAATTTCTAACCAATAGACACTTTGATTGAAACGGCGTGTGTTGTATTGTGCCATTTTTGGCATGTTTGTAATATTGTCTGTTATTAGGTATTAAATAAAGTTTAGGCGTGTTTTAATATGGTATTATGATGGGTATGTAATTGTACTGGAAACAGGGTTTATTTCCTATAACAGTTCTTGGCACACACTGACGTCTTTTGAGTCTTTCCATGGTCGTTTTAGCGATGTTGAGACAATTCCAACTTTACATTCAACCGCAGCAGGCTTTGAAATTCTAACTTTTATATTTACTCTATTTATAGTGTTCGTACTGTTGTCCTTATCTTTGTTGTCATATTCACGACGTTTCGGCCGTTGTACGCTCCGGGCTTCTTCAGGAGATTGGAATTTTTAACCGTCCCCAAAAGGACACATGGCTCAGTGGATAAAAGCGCTGGCTGAAGTAATCCAGTGACTTGACCCAAAGAATTATGAGTTCAATACCTGGTCAGAAGAGGTGAAAACAAAACTTGAAGAGTTGAATTACTAAAGGGAAATAACTGAAACTGAGATATCCAGAAAAGGCATGTCACGTGGAACTAGAACAATCTACCCCGGTGGAGGAAATAAAGGGTTCGTTTCGATTCGAAATTCCAATCACTTGAAGTAGACCTGGGCGTACCACGACCTAAACGCCGTGAATGTGACAACAAAGATGAGAATAACAGTCTGAACAATGTAAATAGTTACAATACCTCATCTCAGAAATACAGATAGATTCTAACTTCTATATAATAAATGCAAATGTCAGTGTGTGACTGTGTCACACTTTTTCAATTTCAAGGGACACAACTCTACGACTGGGCGGCTTTTAAATTACTTTATAATAAAAATAAAATAATATAAAATGTTTTTAGCTTAAATTTATATTGTTTGTTTTGACTTAAACTATATATACTTTGTTTTTTATAAAATATTTTTCTTTTGTAATAAAAAAATAAATAACAAAAAGCAAATGTTAAAAGGAAAAAGTGCTTTCATTTAAAAGTGAGTTATCTATTTCTGGAATGGCTTTTGTGCGTGACTACGACGTATTAATTTATGATGTCAATGACATTACAAAAGGAATCTACATACTTGAAAATAAATAGCATACATAAAAATAATAAAAAATTTGAATGTTGATTTTCAAGACAAACTGGCTTCATTTGTTTCTGTTTCGTACAACCATTCTACCAACTGGATTTACGCTGCAGGCAGCAAAACTTTATTTTAAGCAATCATTTCGAAAGCCGTTTCTTTCTATATTTTTAAGCAGGCAGCCTCCACTCTGCATTTTTTTAAATCAATTCACCCCAAGCAAGGCCATAATGCCACTAAGACTGAAGGGGCTACTGGGAATGAAAAAGAATGTGAATGCTTTAGAAGGACCCGGAAACCCATTCCTAAATATGAAAAAAACGATAAGCCACTATTTCTGTTCAAAAGAACTGAGAGGAGTATGAATCGAACGATAGGCGAACCTACCTATATCAGGTGAGGGGCACTTCGGTGTGGTGTAATGGTTAGCAAGCTTGTCTCGCTAGAACAATTACGAATGAGTAGTAAGTTCGATCCTCACTGGGTGTCGCATACATTCGGCCTTGTGTCACATCTAAGCAGCGCTTAGAAAATCACCATTTGGGCACCTCGAAGCGGGGTAATGGTTAGCGGGCTTGTCTTGCTAGAACAATTACGACTAAGTAGTGAGTTCGATCTTCGCTGGGTGCCTCATACTTTCGGCCTTGTGCCACATCTAAGCTACGCTTGGAAAATCTCTACTCCTATTAAGTGACTATCCTACTGTCATATTTACACAATAATACCTTCAATTAGGCCCTGTATCAGACTAAGCTCAAATTAAAACGTACATGCTTTAAATTCATTCAGCTGTTATGATTTATCGTGTTGCTTGTTGAAGTGTCATTAAAAATGCATTATAAAAAAAACAATGATTAAAATAACGACCGTTTTTCTAAAAAATTTTTTTTAATGCCATGGCTCTTCACAGATTTCGTTTCTTTATTGTCTATGAATTGCTGTGACTCTCTGGCATCGAAGATAGTGGAGTGGTTTCATGGTTTTCACTTCAGAATAGACTGTCTGCCACACAAGGTTAGAGAGCCCACTTTGCACAGCTATTTAACCAGTGGCGTATCTACTAATAAAGCTTAAACTTTAGAGCCCCTAATCTCAGAGGGTACCCTGAAGCAATTTTTTTGAATGAATGTATTTTTCAACAAGAACGATGTTTATTTTTACGGTCATTTTAGTGACTAGAGTTTTTTTGGCAACACGCTAACGTGTGTTGAAATCCTCACAGTATTTTTTTATTGTTGATGTTATTGCTAACTTTTTTTTCGAGATTTACAAATTCTACGTTTCGTTCAATTTCGCAAACGAATCGATGAAATTTGAATAAGCTGATTTGTTTGGAAAATAATGAAAATTTATTGTATTAAACTACGCATCCTAGTAAAACCAACTGTACTTTGTGCCTCCTAACCTGTTTGCACTTCACCCCAAAATTTGGTTTCGACCGGTCAATGTATGGCTAATTTAGATCCTGTGATTTACAAATTTATATATATATATATATATATATATATATATATATATATATATATATATATGTATATATATATATATATATATGTATATATATATGTATATATATGTATATATATATATATATATATGTATATATATGTATATATATATATATATATATGTATATATATGTATATATATATATATGTATATATATATATATATATGTATATATATGTATATATATATATATGTATATATATATATATATGTATATATATGTATATATATGTATATATATATATATATGTATGTATATATATATATATGTATATATATATATGTATATATATGTATATATATATATATGTATATATATGTATATATATATATATGTATATATATATATATATATATATATATGTATATATATATATATATGTATATATATATATATGTATATATATATATATATATATATATGTATATATATATATATATGTATATATATATATATATGTATATATATATATATATATATATGTATATATATATATATATGTATATATATGTATATATGTATATATATATATATATATAGAGAGAGAGAGAGATAGATAGATAGATAGATAGATAGATAGATAGATAGATAGATAGATAGATAGATAGATAGATAGATAGATAGATAGATAGAATCATGGTTTGAAGCAGCTAATGTTGACCTTAGAATATGCTTTAATACTCATTTCATACGCCCTCAACATTCACCTGAAATTAGTCAAATTTCAGAATTTCTTGGAAGCTTTCAGCGCCCGAACCCCAAACTGTATAGGATCATTGAGCTCTCCAGAATCTATTCATAGTCTACATTTTGGTAGTTGGATCCTTAAATCTATTGTTCAAGCTTCAGGGACCCTAAAATATAGATCCACCACTATATTTAACTTATAGCGGATAGGCTGATAGGGAAAAGTAGATTCATGCCTTTCAGAAATTGAACGTAACAGTTTAGGTGAGAATTTCAACTCGGCTTGCCGATGCCATTGTTACGCTACCAATATAAAGTCTTAAAGGTTGTATTTTTTTCAGGTCCCCTAAAATTGACCTCCTCTCCTCACCAAGATCAAGACGATGGATTTATTTTTTTTATTTATTTTTATTTATTTATTTTATCTCTCCCCCCCCCCCAATAGGCTTCCTCCATTTTTAAGACGCTGGGAATACAAAGAAATAGAAAGGAATAACTTGTTACACAGGCTCTTGATTCGTGTTTGGCATATAATTATTTATTGTGTGCGTGTACCTGTGCGTGCGCGTGTGTGCTGTACACACACACACACACACACACACACACACACACACACACACACACACACACACACATATAAAGAAACGAAAATAATTAATCAAAATAAAAATGTCTGACTAACAAGAAAAGTAATGTTCCACGCGTGAGTTTTCAAACAAATGTTTTTTTGAACGATTTCCTTCTCTTTTTGATGACCAATTTATACCAATTTTGAGTGATTTCTGTGATGCGAGCTTGCGTAGTGCGATGGTCTCGAAGGCTGGCCGGCCACTTCGATCTTGACCGTATGGCTTTGAAGTATTTACTCGCTTACAAATTGGTGGCGGGATGTGACACAAGGTTAATTTAATGTGGGCGCCCATTTGCGAACATCTTGGCAAAGCACAAGAATTTCACAGTCCCTGTGACGACTGTCACGATGGTGTCTGTATGCACCAACCCTCTTTATTTAATGATGTCGCAGGGTTGGAATCGACGGAACCAGGCTTCTCCATTATTTAAAGAAGAGAACAGATACCACGCATTGATCCCAGCCAATAGGTCTTGCTATTGTGACCTCGCATGCCTAACCTTAAGTATTCATTGTAAAAGTTTCTTAGCATTAATTATCGTACGTTGCAAATTGTTATATAGGAATAAAGTGCACTGTCTGTCTCGCTATTCAACCTATAGAGAAGAGAAGTATTTTCAAGGGTATTTCAGCAGAATTGAATGTGACTAACCTAACTGGAATTCGAACTCGGCTCTCTGATTTCTTATTCCGAGCCGTTACCCATCATATGGACATAAAGGGGACTTAAATTAAACAACACACTCGATGTATTTGTAAACCACCTAAACCATTATGATGACAATTTTGACCTGAAAAATACCATTTTAATAAAAAGTCAATTTACTCAAATGAAATTAATTTCTAAGGATTTAATGGATTTAATTTTAATCTGAGATTATTTCTTAATACGCTGAACGTTGTTTTAGTGGATGCCCATGTTTGAGTAGACGCTCTGTTTTTTTGAGGGATTTACGTTTAACGGCCTGCACATTAAAGAAAATGTGCCCTCCGACTAAGTTGAAATTAGTTCAAATCTAAATTTTATAATGACACATTTAAAATAGAATTCAACCGTTTAGACCAGTAATTAAATCCCAAAGTGGGAAGTACCGTCCTTCTGAGGGCATTGGAGTGATCTAGGGGGTGGTGAGTAAAAAGTGGGCGGCCAGAGGGTGTCATGGCCATATGAGGGTGTTTGAACCATATCACACACACACATTGTACCTGGAGTGTCTTGTCTTCCTTTTACAGCGTATCCCATTTATACAAATATTACGGGAAATTTTAAAATACTCATTCTTGCAGTACCAAGAAAATTCAATCAAAGGTTGACTATACGTGGTGATGGTGGTGGTGGGGGCTTAAGGTTGTGTTTTGGTATCCAACGAGGCGGCAACATCAAAATGTTTAGGAACCACTGGTTTTTAGACGCTTAATGTGGATTACGTTTCGTTTCAGTAAGGTTGATTTTTTTATGCGGCGTCTGATCAAAGGTTAGATATATCTACGTAATTATTCCTCAAATTGTCTTATATAATTCTTATTCCATCTGATTCTCATTTAACTTTAGCCCCCCCCCCCCCACACACACACACACAAGCAAGCAAACAAACAAACAAACAGAGACATATTTTCGTGTCCTGCTTTGATTGGTCGGAGTAATAGTGCTTCAGGACCCTCATAAAGCAATAAACTGGTTTGGAATGGTTACAAGAGGAAAGTTTTCGGGGATGGCTGCTGAATTACTTTGCCCGTTCATATTTTGTCGAAACTGATATAATAAAATTATATCAACTAGTTTTAACCCGTGAAAACCACACGGTTTTCCTATTTGAAATTTCTGATGGTTCTTCATTCTTAAGTTAATAACTGAGTAAGCTCATGGCGATAGAATATCCGTAGAAATCCCCTATCGCATCGTTAAAATATTTGAGCTAAACAACTTTAAGAAAATATTGCAATAACAATCATAAATATGAATGCTGGTCGTTATTTGAAGAGGTGGGTACAAAGGAAAAGATTTGAAATCGGTAACTTTTCCATTTCACTGAAACAGACGTTAAACACTTCTATCTTCCTTCCTTTCTTTCATTTTCTCACTGAAGCTAAGTAAGTAGTGTCTTTCATATCTTTTGTCTTCTCACGCGATCAAAACGGAATAGTTCATTATTTATGCGATATTAACAGGTATGTTAAACACTTCTTTCTTTCTTTCTCTCTCTCTAACTATCTATCCATCTAGCTATCTGTTCTTATCTATCTACATACTTATCTATCTCATTCTGTTCATATCTATCTATCTCATTCTGTTCATAACTATCTATCTATCTATCTCATTCTGTTCATAACTATCTATCTATCTATCTATCTATCTATCTATCTCATTCTGTTCATATCTATCTATCTATCTCATTCTGTTCATATCTATCTATCTCATTCTGTTCATATCTATCTATCTATCTATCTATCTATTTTTTTTCACTGAAACCAAGTACCGTCTCTGATATACCTTGTTTTTCTATGCAATCAAAACGGAATAGTCCAATATTTATGAATTATTGGCAGGACGTAACGGTCGTGCGAACTAACGAAGTCGGAGTTGACAAGCACAAGTATTATGATTCTAAAGGTTCAAGAAAAAATCTATAAAATGGGGTACGTATTAAGCGATCTCAATTTTTCCATTTTTATTGAATCTGTGACAATTTCTTTTTCAGTGGGTAGAGATGTGTTATGGTCCAAGTTCCTTGTACCACGGTGATGGTCCAAGGTAGAACCAATGAAGAATAACTCGAACACAGGTATGGAATAACACAGATATATTACAAACAGAAATATATACAAAGAAGCAGAAGTATTAGTAATGACTATCAGATTTGGTTAGAGTGAACTAGGTTGTCTCGACAAGTATCACTATTCCAATGTCTTACAGTAATCGTCTGACACGACTCTGTCTCTGACTCTCTGAACGCTCCTCCCTCTTGAGGCGCAGTATTTATGATGTCCGGAATAATCCATTATTATTATGGGTAAGTTCCCATAACAAGATGAAATGTATTTTGCTTTAATATCGGTAAATTCTGGGATATTTCTTACATTTACTCTGATCAGCCCATTACGACTAAAATGGAATTGACAAAACAGGAGTGTATTTCAAATGGCTGTCTCGAAAATCAGCATTAGAAATCCTGTCATTTATATGGATTCGAACATTGACCACTGAATAACATTGGGAAATAAACAACTGTCTCAACCACGAGGCAGGTCTTGTTCTGCTATTTTCGTCCAACTGAAAAGATAAAAATGTTTAGAACTGCAGAAATGTGGTTTAACATATAAATGATTCAACTTTGTAATAATTTTAAAACATTTCAAAATTGATTGACGTACGATTTTTTAATTCAACCAGCTAGAATAACTTTTCTTTTTCCTCTTATTTCATTTTGAATAGTTTTAGAGTTTTATGACAATTTTTCACCGTTAATTACGTAGTAAGTACATAGAATTATATACATATCCTGAGGCGACATGGCATTTTATATATATATATATATATAAGTTGTCATCCACAATTTAAGCGTATTTATTTTTAGATAAACCCACAGTGACTGATTGAACTCGATTCGCCTTACCGAAGAGTCTTGCATATATATATATATATATATATATATATATATATATATATATATATATATATATATATGTGTGTGTGTGTGTGTGTGTGTGTGTGTGTGTGTGTGGTAAGAATATAGTCTTAAAGTATGCTATTTTCCATGGGAAAAATTGCTCAATGTCAGGAATAGATCGTATATAAATATAAAAGTGGACACAAAGATCAGCACGGAAAGGCGACAGTCTGTTTTATGCTTGAACGCATGAAAGATTACATTCAAACATGAAACAGATTGTCGCCGTTCAGTGGTGACCTTAGTGACATGGCGATCAAGGCTCTCCATAGATTACTTTTTCCTTATTATCAGTGAATTGTCTTGACTTCAAGAAACAGATAGTGGAATGGTTTCCTATTGAATTCAGACTCATCCTTACTCACGTCTGTCACCCAAGGCAGAGGAACCCAGTTTTGTCACTTCTATTTAACTCATTACTGGAAGAAAAGTGGTGCATGTATGCTTTTCCCAAGGGCATTAGTGCGAAGTGAAAGCATCGTACCAGGCTAGAACTTGAACTCAGTTCGTCGATACCAATTTCCAGGTTGAAAACAATTATGCTACACGTACATCTCTTAATTACACAGATTGCCCCCCAAATTGCTGCCCTCGTATCAGAATGGATCTTTACTGGAATGGAAAGTTTTATATCCCGGAAAAACTTCCTGCAGAAACCGAACAGCCATCCTTGGTTTTACTCTTAAATGTACTGAACGTATACTTCATCGTAACCACTGCTACAATATCTATCACAGGGAGAGGTGTAGTAGGACACTTGCTGCATTCAGAACAGCTCGCAATCGCTGCAAGAGTGTTCTAGAAAATGCAAAGTTTAGCTACGCTCGAGCGGTACAAACCAAAGTTGAAAGCAAACAAATTGGATTCTAGGAATTCTGGAAGATCTTTAACCAAATTCTGAAAATCATCAGTGCCTACTATTATAAATGGCCTCGAGGTCATCTCGACCCCGTCAGATAAGGCGAAGCTCTTCGCCTCAATCTTTGCCTCGAATTTAACATTAGATGACAAAGGGCATCCCCTTCTCGACTTCCCCTGTCTCACAAACTCAGTAATATTTTTATTACAACCCGGGAAGTCTTAAGACTTATAAAAAGTTTTGATCCTAAGAAAACCACCGGTCCAGACAAAATCCTAGTGTTTAAAAATATAAAACCCTTAAAAATATTAACCCGGAGTTATCCCCAATCTTAGCGAAATTATTTAACTACTGCTTGAAGTAGAAATCGGTCGAATGTGTTAAGTGTATGCCCGGTTTTCAAAAATGTGGTTGAGCGCTCATCCACCTCACAGTATAGACTCATCAGTCTCCTTTGAAGTGATAATCAACAAGGAGGTTGTTGATCACTTCAATCAACCTCTTGAGCGACAAACAGTACGGATTTCGATCTGCTCGGTCCACTGCTGATATCCTAATCGCGATTACTCAGAGAATTAGTGAGGCACTTCACAACAGTGACGATCGCATTAGATATTTCAAAGGCCTTTGACAAAGTGTGACATATGGGATTACTGCTCAAGTTCCCTAACTATGGAATCACTGGAAGAGTCTCCTTGGTTATAAAGTCTTTCCTAACGGGTAGGTCCCTGAAGGTAGTTGTTCATGGCCAGTCCAAGGCGATCAACGCGGGCGTCCCCCAATGTTCGCTTCTCAGTCCAACCCTCTTCCTACTCTACATAAATGATCTGTCTAAGAGTATACTCCGATCATTTGTGAATATCTATGCTAATGACACAACGGATATGGATGCACCTCCAATACTCCCGATGGCCAGAGGTTGGCAGCCGATCTCACCTCTGACATAGCTCTAATAGCTCAGTGGTGTAAAAACTGCTTAGTTACATTCAATGCCTCAAAAACCAAACTAGTGACTTTTCACTATCGCCGATCTAACCCAGAATTTTCACCAATCGTGATGAACGGCTCTTACCTCAGGGAGGCTCGTGCCTTAAGAGTCTAATGGGACCTCAAGTGGAACTCGTAGATACGATCCATCGCGAACGATACTGGAAAAATGATCGGTACCCTGTACAGCTCCAGCAAGTACCTCACTCCTCTTGATATCTTCTACATTTACAAGAGCCAGATCAGGCCTAAAATGAAATACTGCTAACATACATGGGCGGGACGGAATCCAAAAGCATCACCGCGTTCTTGTAGTTGACTTGTAATTATTCTCCACCCTACAACCCGTTCCTGATACACAAGATTTCGTAAGACTCTCGCCGCTCTATCGCTATTTCCATGGAGAGTGTTCAGATGAACTACGCTCCTTAGTTCCATCAGTGTTAGTCTTCAGGCCTAAAACCGGCCAGTCTAGTTTAAATGAGTTATTTATTTAATTTTTAAACACGTGTAACTACTGTAGTTACTCCCTGTTACATCATGTTTTTTTTTATGATTCACCGAGATTGAAAACCGGACCGACGGACGGACACACGTACACTACGCTTTGAAAGTTTTTTCTATGTATATTTCTTCTTCAGTTTGGGATTGCAGATTCTTAATGCTCTTAAATGGAATCCTATAATTATTCTAGATTTTATCCTTTTACATTGGTAGGAGTAAAAATTGATAAGGTCATTTTTGTTGGTAAATTTTCTGTAAACGCCCAACGTTATTAGTTCTATGTAGCATGATATCTAGGAAGGGTAAACACTCAGATTCAAAGATAAAATCTGTTGTGACTTCGATGTTATTAAGTTTGTTGACAAGATCGGGTAAAATTATGTTTTGTGGCTATATTAATAGAGAAGCATCTATGTATCTAAAATAAGAAGATGTTTTTTTTAATTTTGAAAGGACCACTTGTTAGAAATTCCAAAAATAAACAAACCAAAATGCCACTAAGAAGAGACCTCAGCACTAAACCAAATTAATTTTCAAAAATAAATTAAAAAACTTCATTATTTTTTCATTAGCTTCAAAAACTTTTATAAAGGATGTTCCAATAACTTGGACTGATTTTAAATGTGAATTAAGTTTAAGCGTCTAATGATTTTTTTCTTTCAGATTTGGCGGACATTTGGGCGATATTATTTTTCACACATAACTTAAATAACATGATCCAATACAGAAATAAATACATTTTCACCAATAACACTGATTTATTTACTGCTGACTTTCAAATTTAATGAAACATCCTTATATATAATCCGTCTTAATCCCTTTATAAGTTTTATAGGCATTAAAAGTGTATAAATCTCATTACAGAAAATAAATACAAATGAAAATAAAAAAATATGTATTTAAAATCAAAAAAAAAAATATTTATAGTACGAAGTTGATCTAAAAATATTAATTTTATGAGAGAATCAAATACAAAATATAGAATCAGGAATCTTTAAAACTGATTTAGCGCCCCGCCATTTTTAATAACTGATCAAATGTAACTTTTTATTTTATGGTTGTCACCGGGACGGCGATATTAATCTCGTATTCTGTTGACATGGCACAAAGGAAAATCGAAGTCGGAATATTGTGTTGTGGCAATCTTTTATGAGTAGAGATCCTGTCTGCATTGAAAGGTAGCATTCGAAATTCAGATATCTACTTACGCTTGCATATTAACCCCTGGCAATGGCTTCACCCTTCTTGTTACAAATGAGTCTAGAATATATCCGGTATTAGCATCGGGTAATAGGTGTGTGCACCTTACACGCTTACTCATAGGACAGCTTAATCAGTTTCTTACTCATCAATTCAGCGATACTGTGAGGAAATACAGACACTAGAATACAGTTTAAAATAGGATTGGCTACCAAGAAACTAACATTAGATTAAATTGTTGTTCGTAATACACCAGTTCTTGCTGACTACCTTTATTTTCTAATTTGATCTTTACTCAAAACCATATAAGTAGGGTGCCCAATGAGGCTGGAACTAATTGGAAATGACTCGATAAAGTAGTAAACTATTGTTTTACAATAGGAACCTTTTTATTTGCTGATACTTACATAAGTGCAACACTACGTCAAGCGGAAGGAAAAAAAGATTCCGTTATGCAAGTCATTCCAATAAGCTTAACTAGAAAATTAGTATTCAAAATGTAAAATTGCAAATTTCGGACATCTCAAATTGACGGGATAGTTGCCTATTTGCCATTTTTTAAGAAATCAGTGTCCCTAATTTAGCCAAAAACAACACTCAAAGATAAATCAACAGAAAAAAAGTTCCATTTTGTTGGTGTGTGAACAAAGTGTGAAATCAAAATTAAAGAAATACTCGTCAAAAATGAATAATAATCGCCAATGCTTCATCTAAGAAATTCAGACACCTTAAGACTATTACGTCTACTACTATTAAGTGTAAAGCAATAGAAATAAGATGAAAGAAATACTAGTTAAAAATGAATAATAATTGCCAATGCTTCATCTAAGAAATTCAGACAACTTAAGACTATTCCGTCTATTACTATTAAGTGTAAAGCAATAGAAATAAGATGAAAGAAATACTAGTCAAAAATGAATAATAATTGCCAATGGCTTCATTTAAGAAATTCAGACAACTTAAGACTATTCCGTCTATTACTATTAAATGTAAAGCAAGAGAAATAAGATGAAAGAAATACGAGTCAAAAATGAATAATAATTGCCAATGGCTTCATTTAAGAAATTCAGACAACTTAAGACTATTACGTCTATTACTATTAAGTGTAAAGCAATAGAAATAAGATGAAAGAAATACTAGTCAAAAATGAATAATAATTGCCAATGGCTTCATTTAAGAAATTCAGACAACTTAAGACTATTCCGTCTATTACTATTAAGTGTAAAGCAAGAGAAATAAGATGAAAGAAATACTAGACAAAAATGAATAATAATTACCAATGCTTCATCTAAGAAATTCAGACAACTTAAGACTATTACGTCTATTACTATTAAGTGTAAAACAATAGAAATAAGATGAAAGAAATACGAGTCAAAAATGAATAATAATTGCCAATGCTTCATTTAAGAAATTCAGACAACTTAAGACTATTACGTCTATTACTATTAAGTGTAAAGCAATAGAAATAAGATGAAAGATATACTAGTAAAAAATGAATAATAATTGCCAATGCTTCATCTAAGAAATTATGAAAAATTAAGACTATTACGTCTATTACTATTAAGTGTAAAGCAATAGAAATAAGATGAAAGAAACACGAGTAAAAAATGAATAATAATTGCCAATGCTTCATCTAAGAAATTCAGACAACTTAAGACTATTACGTCTATTACTATTAAGTGTAAAGCAATAGAAATAAGATGAAAGAAATACGAGTCAAAAATGAATAATAATTGCCAATGCTTCATCTAGGTAATTCAGACAACTTAAGACTATTACGTCTATTACTATTAAGTGTAAAGCAATAGAAATAAGATGAAAGAAATACTAGTTAAAAATGAATAATAATTGCCAATGCTTTATCTAAGAAATTCAGACACCTTAAGACTATTACGTCTATTACTATTAAGCGTAAAGCAATAGAAATAAGATGAAAGAAATACAAGTCAAAAATGAATAATAATTGCCAATGCTTCATCTAAGAAATTCAGACAACTTAAGACTATTCCGTCTATTACTATTAAGTGTAAAGCAATAGAAATAAGATGAAAGAAATACTAGTCAAAAATGAATAATAATTGCCAATGGCTTCATTTAAGAAATTCAGACAACTTAAGACTATTCCGTCTATTACTATTAAGTGTAAAGCAAGAGAAATAAGATGAAAGAAATACTAGACAAAAATGAATAATAATTACCAATGCTTCATCTAAGAAATTCAGACAACTTAAGACTATTACGTCTATTACTATTAAGTGTAAAGCAATAGAAATAAGATGAAAGAAATACGAGTCAAAAATGAATAATAATTGCCAATGCTTCATTTAAGAAATTCAGACAACTTAAGACTATTACGTCTATTACTATTAAGTGTAAAGCAATAGAAATAAGATGAAAGATATACTAGTAAAAAATGAATAATAATTGCCAATGCTTCATCTAAGAAATTATGAAAAATTAAGACTATTACGTCTATTACTATTAAGTGTAAAGCAATAGAAATAAGATGAAAGAAACACGAGTAAAAAATGAATAATAATTGCCAATGCTTCATCTAAGAAATTCAGACAACTTAAGACTATTACGTCTATTACTATTAAGTGTAAAGCAATAGAAATAAGATGAAAGAAATACGAGTCAAAAATGAATAATAATTGCCAATGCTTCATCTAGGTAATTCAGACAACTTAAGACTATTCCGTCTATTACTATTAAGTGTAAAGCAAGAGAAATAAGATGAAAGAAATACGAGTCAAAAATGAATAATAATTGCCAATGGCTTCATTTAAGAAATTCAGACAACTTAAGACTATTACGTCTATTACTATTAAGTGTAAAGCAATAGAAATAAGATGAAAGAAATACTAGTCAAAAATGAATAATAATTGCCAATGGCTTCATTTAAGAAATTCAGACAACTTAAGACTATTCCGTCTATTACTATTAAGTGTAAAGCAAGAGAAATAAGATGAAAGAAATACTAGACAAAAATGAATAATAATTACCAATGCTTCATCTAAGAAATTCAGACAACTTAAGACTATTACGTCTATTACTATTAAGTGTAAAGCAATAGAAATAAGATGAAAGAAATACGAGTCAAAAATGAATAATAATTGCCAATGCTTCATTTAAGAAATTCAGACAACTTAAGACTATTACGTCTATTACTATTAAGTGTAAAGCAATAGAAATAAGATGAAAGATATACTAGTAAAAAATGAATAATAATTGCCAATGCTTCATCTAAGAAATTATGAAAAATTAAGACTATTACGTCTATTACTATTAAGTGTAAAGCAATAGAAATAAGATGAAAGAAACACGAGTAAAAAATGAATAATAATTGCCAATGCTTCATCTAAGAAATTCAGACAACTTAAGACTATTACGTCTATTACTATTAAGTGTAAAGCAATAGAAATAAGATGAAAGAAATACGAGTCAAAAATGAATAATAATTGCCAATGTTTCATCTAAGAAATTCAAACAACTTAAGACTATTTCGTCTATTACTATTAAGTGTAAAGCAATAGAAATAAGATGAAAGAAATACGAGTCAAAAATGAATAATAATTGCCAATGCTTCATCTAAGAAATTCAGACAACTTAAGACTATTACGTCTATTACTATTAAGTGTAAAGCAATAGAAATAAGATGAAAGAAATACGAGTCAAAAATGAATAATAATTGCCAATGCTTCATCTAAGAAATTCAGACAACTTAAGACTATTACGTCTATTACTATTAAGTGTAAAGCAATAGAAATAAGATGAAAGAAATACTAGTCAAAAATGAATAATAATTGCCAATGGCTTCATTTAAGAAATTCAGACAACTTAAGACTATTCCGTCTATTACTATTAAGTGTAAAGCAAGAGAAATAAGATGAAAGAAATACTAGACAAAAATGAATAATAATTACCAATGCTTCATCTAAGAAATTCAGACAACTTAAGACTATTACGTCTATTACTATTAAGTGTAAAGCAATAGAAATAAGATGAAAGAAATACGAGTCAAAAATGAATAATAATTGCCAATGCTTCATTTAAGAAATTCAGACAACTTAAGACTATTACGTCTATTACTATTAAGTGTAAAGCAATAGAAATAAGATGAAAGATATACTAGTAAAAAATGAATAATAATTGCCAATGCTTCATCTAAGAAATTATGAAAAATTAAGACTATTACGTCTATTACTATTAAGTGTAGAGCAATAGAAATAAGATGAAAGAAATACGAGTCAAAAATGAATAATAATTGCCAATGATTCATCTAAGAAATTCAGACAACTTCAATCCATTTTAATTCATCCAGACGTGTAGACATTATTATTCCTTAAAAATATTCCAATACAAGTGCACGTCTCATTTTCAGGTAGCGCTGATCTCAGAAACCTATGATTTCGTCAGACCAACCGAGATTATGTAATTACAGTGGACCACTGAATTCGTAATTATATAATCATATTTTTAAAGTTTGAAAACTGTTAAAAATTTAAATTAAACCAATATTAAATATGAATATAATAGTTAATTACAAAAGCATCGAGAAATTAAAGCGTAATTCTATCCGGATTAAAAAGATACCGGATGGTTTGTTTGCTGGAAAATCGGTGGTTTGTCTGTAATGACAAAATGCGAAGAAACATATCAATAATTTATATAAAGTTAATCATCTTGTCACTTGAATATTTTCCGCCGGCATTTGCTTAAATAATTCCGTGAATAAAAGGAGAGTTAAATTATGCGGTTTTTGTTGCTAAGGTAATTGCGTATTCCACCCCCACCGTTTGAGCCCAGGTAAATTAATTTTTCAAGGTGAGCTGGCCTCGAGGCTTACTAGTGTCGGCACCTGACAACCTTCCTACTTACCTCACCTTTTTTGGTGGGTAGTTCTCAGCCTTAGTAAACCTTAATGTAAACAATGAGTACAAAACAAACGGACGTCTTCCCTTGGGGGTAATGGGAACAAGAGAAAGTGGGAGTTGCTTAAAAAATATGAAAAGCCTAGTTTAGTCTGGTACAAGGTCGCAAGAATGAGGCATTAGCGGGAACCGGACTCCTTATCCACAGAGGGCACATTTTCATTATTAGGTTTTCTCGAATACGCATGCCGGTAGACGAAATAAATACTGTTTAAAATAAAATGAGCTTCTACTCAAATATGGCTATCCGGTAAAAATAATGTTTGAAGTAATAAAAAAAAATATCGGATTTAAAAATAAAATCCATTAACTCTTTAGAAGTTCCCATCAATAAAACCATTATTAGTCTGAAGAGGCCCTTTCGAGCCTCGAAACGCGTAGCGTAATTCTTTTGTTTTTCATTCAACTACCCATATATATATATATATATGTATATGTGTGTGTGTGTGTGTGTGTGCGCGCGCGCGCGCACGCGTGTGCCATATGATATATAAATCTACGTATCGGACTAACTAATAGTTGATGACAAATAACAAAATAGAAAAAAACAAAAAAAAAGAGAGAGAGAGTTCTGAGTCACTGGTGTGTTTATGAAAAAATAAATATGCAAAAATTTGCCTTCCTCCCAGCCGGGCGTCGATTAGGGGCTAGGAACTCCGATTGATACTAAATCGGTCGGGTTTCGGCCTCGGCCTGAAGCGATCGGATGTCTAATCATACTTAGAGGCCTCTGAGTGTTGACTTCAATGTTCACTATACATATATATATATATATATATATATACATATATATATATATATATATATATATATATATATATATATATATATATATATATAATTGTGAACATTGAAGTCAACATATATATATATATATATATATATATATATATATATATAATAGTGAACACTGAAGTCAACACACAGATATATATATATATATATATATATATATATATATATATATATATATGTCATTCGCAGACAGTACTGTTTCGCTGTATTACAGCTCATCAGTGCGATTAGACAACTGGATCAAAACCCAACCAATTTGGTGTCAGTCAGAGTTTCTACCACTGAGACATCTTCACTCCACAGAATGAGTATATATATATATATATATATATATATATATATATATATATATATATATATATATATACATATATATATATATATATATATATTGTGCATACGTGTGTGCATTTAATAAAAAATAGAAGGGAACTATGAAACACGTTTGTTTGTACGTTATCGATATTTGTTTCATCAATAAGAGTTGAATATGATCTGGATAATATTTCGATGTTTATTTGAATATTTGAAGTAGTACTTTAGTACAAAGAGCACTGCCTATAAAGTGTTGTGGCAACCGTTTATGTTACATTTAGTTGGATGTACCTGATAATATATGCAAAGAAAGAAGAAAAGGTAAACAAACACCAAGTCAATAGATGCAATTACAAATCACTGATAAAAAAAAAGTAGGCAGAGATAGATATTTAGAAGATAATGACAACTTGGAGACAGTCATAGTGTTCTTATGAGGATAGAGATACTGTATTTTTCTGTATATAAGACTTTTTCTTCTGTGCCCCGATCATAACTTTCCACAAGTTCCTATCCAGTGTGTCTCCCAGTTGTTTTTTCGCGCTCCTCTGAGGTCGCCGCCGCCGTTCCGCCATCAATTCACATAAGCTCCTCTTCAGTTGTCTTTCCTTGATTTTGAGTATAAGTGATCTTTGTGTTGTCATTTTCTTTAAGACTTCCTCGTTGCTTACTCGCTCCGTACATGGAATTCTCAGTATCCTTCTGTAGAACCACATTTCTGTTGCTTCTCTTTTTTTACTTATCCTCGGCGAAATTGTTCAACATTCACTGCCATATAAGAGGATGGATACCACATAGCTATCCAGCACACGTTTCTTTGTTTCTCTTGTGACCAAGTTAAGAAATAACAAAACAAGAAGTTGCAAGATAAATAGTGTATAGAACAGTAAATACAACAGAAGTGTGTTACACGACTTGGGAGAGTCCGTCGGTTGACCAGCGTTCAGTCTATATCACTATACGCCAAGGCTTACTTTCCTACTACTTTATAGTTAGTGGAAGAGTCCACAATAGCCTCATTAGAGGGAAGACACCACAGCAGTTTCTAATGAAATTTCTCGGTTTAACAGCTTTCAACAATTTTTGAGCATTTAGTTTTAAAGCCACCTGAAAAATGTACAGAAATACCTAATTTCCACAGGTTTTTGCTTACAAACTGACTTCAAAATTTTACTATTTCAAGAATAAAGCCAAATAATGTTGATATATTTTGTATTAGATACATTAAACGGAAAATATATTCAAACTAGAATTCTGATTATGAATCACCACAAGCAAATATGCAATTTTTTTCTGTATTCGATAAGTAAAAACGGTGTAAAAAACATTATAAAATAACTACAAATAAGCTACTCAATGAATAAGGTTTGTTAATGTTAGATCATGATTAATAAAAACAAACAAATAACACCATAATATTTCAGGGCACACATTATAAGACAAAATATTTTAAATTTGCATTATTTATTGAACTTCGAACTAAATTACTGCACTGTATAACATATTACATCACAATATAGCTAATTTATTCAGTATAATTTCCTTTTGAATTAAATGGTTTTATTTGATGGCACAATGATTTAGTAATAATGTCCTTGTGCCATGCATCTTGTCCATATAAAATTTGTAAAGCTTCAGTAAATTATAAATTTTATAAGACTGTGCTATAAGGCTTTCACTGATCATTGGAATGAAATTCCAACACTATGATTTTGAACCTAAACTTAAATTTTAAAACTCGTTTCCTCAAGAAACTAACTATTTAGAAAAAAAAATATTTTGTGTCATTATTTATCATGTTAAACCACAACTTTCAACTTGAGTGCAATACCATGGTTCCAAAATCGACCTGCCATAGTGTGCATGTGGGTGAAGAATTCGTGGGGAAAAATTATAAAAATTTAACACCCTACTAAATCATAAATGTTTGCGCCAAACACACACAAAAAAAAACATAATAGAAATAGAATTGAAAAAGAGAACTTGTGCTTCTCTTTATCCCTAGAGTAAGTCTAAATAGGCGTAAATAAGACTCAACTATTGCGAAAGATCTGAAAGGAAACAGTATAAAAATATACACAATATATTTGCACAAATATTTCCTTTTATGCGCCTATTAAGGCAGGATAACGATTTCTAATATGACAAAAGGGATTAGAGTTCAACCCTCAGAAAGATAAAAGGAGCAACCACCTTTTGAAAAAACGAAACAAATATATATACTTTTACTCCTCCCACGATTGTCTCTGGGATATTTAGCAATATTTTGAAATGACTTTTTCTTTTGTATTCAGGAATATCTTTGTGTTCTTTTCGTTATTCGTTCTTTCAACCGCAGGAGAAATTTGACTTGTGAACGTCAAAATTCCTTCGGTTCTCTGCAGCTGGCTTATAACTATCTGCCTTCAAGTCAAAATGGTTTCTACTTGACGTCTAAATGTTTTCACTGCGATGTCTAAATGCTTTCTCAAGGTATTTCTTAACCGGAGTTCTTTTATTAGGAAAAAGAGGATCACTATCCGGGCATTTACAAGGGATTGAGATCACGTCTCTCATTGGCCAGTAAATACGAAATAATATTTTTCCAGAAATTCAAAAATGAATCCTTAACAAATCACAATTTTGGTGGTCTTAACCGCTAACTCTAAAAGATTTATACCTGTAACAATTTTTTCACAAACCTTCTGGCTGTCTCAAAAATACACTTCTCTCAAAAGAACGTTCACAAAAAAAAAAAAAAAAAAAATAGACATTGAAACATTTACTTATTACACTAAAAACTAACTTATTTTTACAGTAATAAAAATATTTTTTTTGTAAAATAAGTGATTATGTTATTTAAGCAATGTAGTATCAGTAAAGTAATGGATGGAACTGAAGATGACATTCTTTTTTATCTTAATATTGGACCCACTACTAAAATGTCTGATTCCTTCCTAAACAAGAGTGAAAGCAGTGAAGATTTTTGGAGGTCTTGAAACAAAGTTAAACAAAAAGTAAATATTTTTCTTCCCTTTTTCCTTTTATTTATTTATTTTTAATTTGTGGAATATTTTTTTTATTTCGACATATTGATCTCTTTTGTGTTTAGAACAATATATACATTATATATATATATATTATATATATATATATATATATATATATATATATATATATATATATTAAAGTATCAGATTGAATTTTTGTTCAATAAAAATATTTAGAATATGACTGTAGCTTATTTCTCCAAACCTTTGTCTTCAAAATAAGGGCGTGTCTTATGCACTGATGCGTGTTGCATTCCGGAAAAACAGTAATGATAATCCTTTTTTCTTAAGAACAGGGATATTTTTGTACGTGTAGCGCGTCGAATATATTTAGCAATGTGATTTAACCAAAAAGAATCATGGATTGTGTCCGCTACCCAATCAAAGGAAGACACGTACCTAATTATTAACATGTAGCTAATCACGTGACTGACATTTTTTAAAATTCTTAATGCTATGTCCCTTCCAGGACGTATGCGATCATAGCTTTCTTCACAGATTCCTTTCCTTTATTATCTGTCATGACTTCTTAGGTATGATAGTCGAGTGACTTCCCGTTGCCTTCTCTGTTTTGAATTCAGAGTTTTCTTTCTCTTCGACTAGTTGCCATCCAAGGCTAGAGAGTCCAGTCTATAATGATATTTAACCCATAGATGAACTGACTACACGTCGCGAAGCACGTGACAAAGTACACGTCACTGATGTAGCTCTCTGATCATGGGACACACACAAGCGTAAAGCGACACGTGTCTTCCTTTAATGTCATGTGACATGTGACATTCTACTCATGGCCACTTTGTCAAAATAGTTAAACTTAGCGGTGAAATAAAATAAAAAAATATATATATATACTGAACAACATTCCCTCGGACAACATACGCACCTAAGAAAGAATAGAGAATACATCGATATTAAGTAAACAGATTTTATTCTGAAACAAGACCAGTAGTTGAAACAGCGATGTGTAGGATACTCAAGATTAAATTTAAAATAGTGTCCATCTCCTCCCCTCCAGATATGGGTTAAATAATAAGACTTGTATCTGGAAAAATCATTGATATTCAAAAAAAACTTTAATGCAATATTCACTAGCGAATAAAAAAAGAATTTTTCTTCCAATTCAAAATTTATTTCGGCTTTAAATAACCTGCAAAGGGTTGATAAACCGTAAAAAACAAATCAACCAATCGCAATAGTCTGTAAAACTAGCTTCCGGTAGGCCAGATCGTTGGTTGGTTGATTTTCCGACTTTTGTTAAGCGTTGTTGGTTTTATGTCGAATTTTGGTTTATTGATTCGTTTTCTACGGCTTATCAAACCATTTCAGGTTATTTAATGCCAGAAAATACTTTTAGATTGTAAGAATTTTTTTTAAATAATGATTTAGCGATACAAGTTTTACTAATTAACCCATAGCTAGGGGAGAAGAGGTGGAATCATATCTTTCCCAAGGGTATATGCGCATAAGTGAATATAACGAACCCAACCGAAATTGGAACTCGGCTCTCCGATTAACAATTCCGAGCCATTATCCATTACTCCACCCGCATATCCAAGCTTACAGCACTTGTTATTCCCAAGTGGTCACCTATCTAGGTACTGGCCTGGTTTGATGTTGCTTAACTTCAGTGATCGTACGGGAAGCCTTCGAATTTTGTATTGGGCACTTATTGAGGATCGAACTCACTACTCAGGAGTAACAGTCAACCAGACTAGCCTCACTAAACATTTACCCTACGCCGTCGTTTACTCTATATTGATATTACTGGATTTAGTTTAGTTTGGCACAAGGTCACAATTGTGGGGATCTCAGTAAATATTGAATTCACCATAGTAATACTTGCCTTGGAGGCACGGTGGAGTAATGTATAGCGGCTCGGATGGAAGAATTTTGGCAGTCGAATTGTTATAAAGTTCGTATAACGCCCGTAGTTCTGGTTAATAACACTGTAATGAAACAGTGAAACAAAAGATTGAGTGAAGAACGTGTTTAATCGCATGAGTTACATGAATTAATAATATAATAATAGACAATACCGTACTTCAGTGCAGCAATGTGTACGACCCAAGCGCTTCGCCTTGCGACCCACTTTGCGACGATTGTTCCTATGAGCAAATGTTCTCGGCATAGCGAATGGACGTGACCATGTTCAACAATCAGTGTAAAGAAGGTCGGTCATCTTTCTACACAACACGAATTTACTACTTCGATGAAGTAATTTAAAAATAGGAATCAATCACTTTATAGCTGATTAATAAATACATTAAAAAAAACCTTCTCTTCTGTTTTCTTCTATAGAGATACCCAGGTAGTAGGACATGAGGTTATTATTCATTTCCTAAAGGTGCCCAAGATCGGTGTTCTAGTCCAATTTAAAGCTAAGGTTCTGAATACTGATCTTCGAGGCAATCAGGTAATCCCACTTCTTTTAGAGGATTAGGGTAAGATAATCCTACTGCTCGCCCATCCTCTATACCGTGAGACACTTAATAAATATCTGTCAATAAATATCCATCATTCCTTGTCAGAAACTTCCGTTACCAACAAGATTAGTCATGGTAAAGATGTCGCTTTGGCTGACATCATGATAAGACCAACACATTTAGGTCAGGTATTCTTATCTATTGTGTAGATATTTAATTGCCCGCCCACACAGACCGAATATGGTATAAGGCCAAAATTAAAGTGGGGAATCCACGCTTACATAAATCTAGGGACAAAAATTACTGAAGCTTCCTTAACAGTTACTCTTTTTGAACGCCCCAGGTTCCAGAGATTAACCCTAGTCCTTTCTCGATGGATAGATTGGGGCAACGGCACCCTGAGGCTCAAATATATCAAACTACATTTAAACTCCGATGGGGTTCTGATTTTGTTTAGCGGTATATCAACATCTCTATGGGTTTATTTAATGCCGAAATCTAAATATTTTGAACACAATTTCATAGCTTCAGCTAAATATATTTTGAACGCAACTTCAACTACAGATAAAATGTATTGTTGGTCATTTTGCTTTAAAAATTGCATTTTTACAATATATGGGTGTGATACTATTTGTCGTTGCCGCGCTAAAACAGAAGAAAGTTCTCTTATGAATAAAGGAAACGATATATTGAAAGACTTTGGAACAAGAAGGATTAATATATAATTTCCGTGGGAAAAGATTGACGATTTAATTCACATATAGACGACACCTGGAATTGGCGTGTCGTGGGTTTGAACAATGGAAAATGACCCAGACATAGAGGACAATGATGATTGACATGTGTTCTACGCAGCTAAAAATGCAAGCTGTAAAGCGGAAACTTCATTTTCGTAAACAACGAATTCGGAATTGATTTCTCCTGGTCGAAAGTTGAGTTGAAATACCAGGAGGGTTGGGTGGATGAGCAAGTTTAGTGAGAGGTCGTAATAAGAGCGAGTGGAAGAAAAGAATTCCCCAGAATTATGAACTAAGCTGACAACAAAGGGGATTTACCGAATTTCCCCTATGTGCCGTGCCTCGCGCCAGTTTGAACGAATGTCAATAAATACGAATGCGCGAAGTTGAATTCGTCAGATTTATACGCAGACGGAGGGAGACGGCAGAGAGCTCGTCCCAGCCACCCGTTGTGATACACCCCATGTGATTGCCTGCGGAAGAGAACCCTCCGACTTTAGCTTTGTGCCGAACTTTACCAAAACAGCAAACCAAATTTTACCAAGTCAACAACAGTATCACTTCCGATTTAGACGCGGGTTGGGTTGATAATTAATTGCATGCGAACTCTGATATAAACCAATTATTGTACGGAAGACTGATATAAAAACGTTATTTACTTTTTGTTCAATTTATTCCAGTGTTTTTTTTTTTTTTCTTGTACATCTTCACCCTGCTTGGACCAACCCAACATGAAGATACCAGCGACGATTCAATCTTGGCCTCCTTATGATCAAACTTAAATCACAACGTGGGATAGGGCAGGTCTGAGATCGAAGCGATCTTCATCGATCAGCCGCGGTGTTGGAAGTCTTGGACGACCTGGGAGGGTGCTGTACGCTTACATGGGTATTGTTGGTAATTTTTTATATAAAAATGTATTGCTGGTATTTTTATTATAAAAATGTATTTGTACATTTTCATAGTATCTTATTTTTGTTTGGGGGTTCATTATTTGCCCATAGCTGGAACCCTAACGGGTCCTACCACCCCTAGTCAAAGTGGATCTGGGAACACCAGCAATTAAGAGGTGACTATATCCGGGAAGTAACGTATGAAAGGGACCACAAAATAAGTAACAATAAACAAATAGTAGGACCTAACACTGAAAATGTTGCCGGCCGTGGAGTAACGGCTGGCTGCAGTGTTTAGCAAACTAGTGTAATGATTTCTAGAAGCACAAAGTTCACCACAATTGTGCCCTTATGCCAGACAAAATAAACATATTCTTAAAAGCCCTGCTGTAGATTGGGCATTGTCCCGCAAATCGTGTCCTACTATATTGCATTCAGCTTTCATTGGGTGCACTATACCAGAAGCCTTGTACCAGGCCGCGATAAGTTTAAGAAATAGAGCGCCTATTGTAGCACGATGGCTAGTATATTTGTCTCGCATACGAATTTGCTAATGTACTGAATTAGATCCTCACTCGGGGCTTCACATTTGTAGCCCTATATCAGATTTAAACAGGCTTACCAATAATAATCATAATGTACATGCAATGTCTAGTTAACGAGTTTTCTAGATCCTTGCTTGTGTTGTGAGTTTGATTCTCACTTGGTGCCCTACCATTGTGGCCCTATGTTCGACTAAGCTAAACGAAGTAAATCCAGACAGTCCATAATCCATGGTTGCTCAACTTACAATATTTCGAACTTAGAAACGTATTTTCCCATTAAAACTGGAATTTCCTTCAGTAATAATTAAATTAATACTAAAACTTTCATTAACTTACATTAATTTGTTGAATTTTAATAGATTTTTAAAAATGTTTGTGACACTCGATGAAGGCGTGTTTTACTGAAATTTTCCAACTGATTTTCTACATATTTTTGTAAACATATTATTATAGCTTAAAAGGGTCATCTATATAATAAATGCGAATATCAGTGTGTCACTGTATCACACTTTTTCAACTTAAATGGACACAAATCTCTAACATACAATAGCTCATGTTCAAATGAAAAAATTACTGTTCTCAAATTACAGTGTTTCGATATAAAATTATCCGTGTTTTCAACTTTACTCCTAGAGGCCGTAGCCCAACATATTATACCATTTTTTGAATCAGACCGATTCCGTGAGCAAATTAAAAACATTCTAGGTCTGATCCGGACAAACAAACCTGAAATCTTGGATTCCCAAGTTTTCATTACTGAGATTGTTTTTGGTGATTTTTTTTATGTGATTTTTTGCGAAAATTTTTTTTTGTACGATAATAATTTTCATAACTTGTAAATAAATTTGGGAATAATCGAAATTAATTGCGAAATTGAGCGAAAGTGAACAACGAAATAAAAATAATTGTACGGAAAGTAAGGACCTACGTACATCAAATTGTCTTTAAATTAAGTGGCCGCATAAGAATTATCGTTGAACTTTTAAAAGGTAAGCTTAAATATTAATGCAATACTTAAATGCAGCGATCAATTTTGAGTTATTCTGTTGTTTATTGTTGCCTATCGCATCTACTCCTCCCTGCCTATTGAGATGAAGGCCCAATCAAGAACCTTCTGCAGGATTGAGCGGCTTTTAAGCTAGTTTTAAGAGAATATATATTCCAATAATAATAATAATAGTAATAATAATAACAATAATAATATCGTCATGATAATATATCATCATCTTAATAATATAATAAAATCATAATAATAATAATATCATAATAGTAATAATATTATCATCATAATAATAAACATATGATATCATCATCTTCATTATAATAACATGATGTTAATAATAATAATAATACTAAATAGAAGAGCTCGATTCGAGAAAAGAAAAAATTAGTCATTTTGTTTAATAATAATCGTTAAGTATCTTTGAAGATCTTCAAAAAACTATCAAAATACAAGGATCTTGAAGTGGAAATCTTAAAAATATAACACATGATGACATCAATAATTTCATTTGTAGTTGGAGCCCTCACATTGATTGGAAAAGGTTCCGATAGACTCACTGAAGGGATTTCTAGTAGCCCATGCCTTAAAGAAATAGAAAATTTGTACCCACAAGTACAGCCCACATATTACGAAGAACTTTATCCATGGAAAAGTGTGTATGATCTTAGGGTTTTTTTTTTCTTACAAAAATGATCATTGAAAATGTCATGAATCCATTTCTGGACTTAGGTTGGGATCCAGAAGGAAATGTATATATAACAGAAATAATAATAATAAGAAGAAGAAGAAGAAGAAGAAGAAGAATAAGAAGAATAAGAAGAATAAGAATAAGAATAAGAATAAGAATAAGAATAAGAATAAGAATAAGAAGAATAAGAAGAAGAAGGAGAAGAAGAAGAAGAATAAGAAGAAGAAGAAGAATAAGAATAAGAAGAAGAAGAAGAAGAAGAAGAAGAAGAAGAAGAATAAGAAGAAGAAGAAGAAGAAGAAGAAATCGAAATCTCAAAAATGTGGCACATGGAAACATTAACAATCCCCGTTGTAGTTGGAGCCCTCGGATTGCTTGAAAAGATTCCAGTAGACTAATTGAAGGGATCTCAGGAAGGCCATGCCTTAAAGAAATATAAAAAAATTGTTCTCCCGAGTACAGTTCACACTTTACGAAGGGCTTTGTCTATGTATTTTTTTTTTACAGTAGAAAATGTCATGGTGCCATTTCTAACCTTAGGTCCCTGGGTGGGACCCGGAAAGAAATGAGTACACATCAGAAATCAAAGGAAATAAAATAATAATAATAATAACAACAACAACAACAACACTGTCAACATCATCCTCATCAAATTTTGATTAAAATTCTACAAGAGTCAGGTCAGATCAAGAAGGGAGTCTTACTGCTTTTTCGGCTGGTGTTGACCAGCCTCGACAGGGCTCGAAAGCGATTACACAACCTCGTGGGAGATGGATTATTCTCCCCCCTGCAACCCTTATCTCAGAGAAAACGGTAGATGTTCAGACGTGTTCCGTTCCTTAGTTCCATCAGTTCAGCCCTTCACAGCTATGACTCGCCATGTTAGGTTCACGGTGGCAAATCATCCCACTTCTTTTCACGTCCCTTTGATAAGGAGCAATTTACGCTCAGACAGCTTCTTCCTCCAGAACTGTTAACAAACTCCCGCGAGAATGCTTCCCCAGTCGCTACGATCCTCACGTCTAGAATCTCCATTTATTTATCCTACTTATCCTCATAATATACCCTTATTATTTCCCTTCCCCCCCCTCTCCTACAACAATCTTACTCGGTAACTTTCTATCCGGATTGGCCATTATTCCTTGTATTGGGTGAACTAACTGTAAATGAACAAAGTTATACGAATGAATACGGTTGATTTCAGTCAGTTAAGTGCCATACATGATACACACTTGGGTGATCATGTCTCGTTTGAGTCATGACATACTGGACAGAATATTTTCCCGTAGTAAGTCGCCATTTCTTTTTGCGGTAGACCAGTTGCCACCAAATGTTATAGAGCCCAGTCTGCCCTACTATTTACTATATAGTTTGTTTTTTGTTTTGTTTTTTGACAAGGAGTGTTCAACATTTTCACAATGTCATGGTCAGGGAAGTCGTTAATGACCCTGTTGAAATGCGAATGTCATATGACAGGGATTACTGATTTGTTTATGCCATTATATATATAGGTTAATTAACTAATTTCATTTAATCATTGCGAACCATGATTTCTTTCAATTAATTAAAGGGGTGTGGCAATTCAGGGTTTATTTTGATCTTATTTTAAGAATAAAAAGTAATCTAGAAGGGTGGGTGGTGTATATCCGTATTTCTATCTATTTAAATGTGCATTCAATTTATGATTAGATTCTCCTTTTCAGTTCTTCGTCCTATCATAAGTTGGTCACTATCTGTATAATGTATATATCTTCTATGTGCCGTGTCCTTTAAGAATGTTAACGATCATGGCTCTCCACAATTTCTTGTACTTTGTAGTTCTTAATATATTTTGTCTTTATGTTATCGCTCTTAAACCTTGTTCCGCCACCCATTTACCCAAGCATGCTAAATCCCCATATATATAATGCGATGCATTTCCACGTAAGTGTATCAGGACCGTAGCAGAGACAAATGTTTTGTGGGACCAGAAAATGTAGAATTTAGCCTTAAGTTATCAAAGGCCGCCAGAATGACTCGCAGCAAGAACATTTAAAATTTCCAGTACCTCTTGATTAGCAGAAATCATCTTAGAAATAATAGAGAACCGTCTGTGCTACAAATGAAAGAACTTCTTTCATCTTTTCTTGAATGTCTACAGCGAAAATATAGCTTCATTAATTAACGAAAATGTTTTTTTTACTTAGTTCTTTTTTATTTGGGTCTGAAAAAAATAAAACAATTACAAGAAGATTTTAAGTTATTGTCCCGTCTGTATTCCAATGCTGCGTATTTTGGGGAAGATCGTGTTTTGAAAATTTCCCAAATAGGAGACTTTGATGTGATTTCCTTTCGGAAAATGAGTTTGCAGCTTCTGTTACGTCGATTGAATCAGTCGCGTCTTTGTATACAGGCATTACCATAAAACCACCAAATCGCTGTTCATCCATACTTGATCGTAAATATGTTTTGACTCTTTTAAGCGCTGAAATTTTTTTTCACTTTCAGTATTTGTAATGGGATCTAAGAGAATGAGTTTGATGAGCTTTAAGGCTTCACTAATTGTTGTAACCTAGGGAAGGTTACTGAATAGAATAATCAAACTAAGGTTGGTAATGAACGATAATACTTAGGACAAGAACAACACATATAAGATTCGCCAGCGGCGCGTAGAAGTAGTTAACTGCTAGAAGTGAGTCAAATGAATTCTACAATGAATCTCCAAATCTAGGATATCTACCAATCACCCCACCCGGTCAGATGTGGCACAAGGCCGAATCTAATGTGGGGCATCCGAGCCCCTCGGCCAAAAATTTCCTGTAGACCCCGTAGCTGTTTCTTGATACAATACTCTGCCCTTCGACATAGCCTCGTCTGGGGATCCTCTCTGCCCGGAGACAGAGAGTTTGACCAGCACAGCTGGAGACGAATCTTCAACTCTAGGTTATCTACCAACGGCCCCACAGGTCTCCATCTCTAGACCAACATACAGTATTTACTACTGTATTTATGTGAATGGGGACATACCCATTATCGTCCGTAGGTATGCTACGACACTAATAATACTTCTTTGTCCTGCACTTAGTGATCTCACCTTTTTCAAATATTGTTGAAAGATTTGCATTTGCTCTATCAGTCTTCAATAAATTGGGTAAAATTTTGTGTTGGATATTCGGCAGGGGCATGTCAAGATTTTCCTCATACATTGAAACAAGAGAACAGTTTTCAATTATTTTCTTATGTATCGCGTTGTTTGGATCTTCTTCCCCATGCAAAAAACATTTTGCATTGTTCTATATACAACAAAATCAGATGGGTCAAACCTGTCAGTAATAAATATTGTGACAAAATCGTATGCTTCGAAGAACTTTGTTCTGTACATATATTTTATGTAGGGAACGTCCTGCTCACTTACTTGCACATAGCGAAAGAAATCAGTCAGGCGTTTTGGATGTTTCCGTTTTCTTAGAAGTTTCGCATCATTGAGTTCTTCTCTCTTTTTAGAAACGTATTACCCCCCCACCACCACCACCACCAAAAAAAATATTGAATGATGGATCATTTTTTTTCTTGCTGCAAACTTTGTATCACGACTTCGGCTAACTGGTAGGCTTCAGCCGCTGAAAGCTCAGGAGATTGAATCATCTGTCTAAGATTATCTGTCTGCATTAATATTTCCTCACCAAGTAGACAAGCGAAAAGAAATGAAAACTTTCTCATATTCGTCTGTGCACCAATGATTCTGCCTTTCATCTCGGTGTCTTTTATGATCAAAAAGAGATTGCTCCCATAACGCCATCAACTCATTATGATTGGAAATGATGGAAGAGAGAGTGGTCACACTGACAATCTTGTTGAGCAAAAGGCGTGGACGTTTCTTTTCTTCATTTTCAGTCTCAATTTTCTCAAGTACGTTTCTCTTTTCGGTAAAGGAATTTTTTATTTGCTAAAAAACCTTCGAAAAAATAGTTCAGACAAATGTTGGCGGTAACATTTAATTTATATGGGCACAAAACAAATACAGCCGATACGAGCCGAATTTAAGAACAAACGATAAATCTATTGTTAACACAAAATTGAAAGAATTACACAAATTAAGTGTATTGTGTGCCAAATGACGGCTAATAACATGCAAATAAATTATTAGTGTAAACGAAATATGCCTCTTTTACAATAAAAATTATAATGCTGCATAAGGTCCTCAGAAAAGAAAACTACATATAAAATGTTGAAAATACTTCTCTGAATAGTTTTCAAAGAATTGGTACAACCTTCGAAGCAAAGTTCGTGTTAACAGCGAAGAATAGAACACTTACAACAACCGAAGACATTTCCTTGATGTGGGAGCGACTTTGATGCTCCTTTCAATTCTGGTAGCTGTTAAATTTATTCTGTATTGATTTTCTTTTTTACCGGGGCGACATAACTGGCTTAACTTGTGCCCTCTTTTATTACCTACAGATAATTCACTTCTCGGAATTTGGAGGGAAACCTTTTGATTGGTTCTAAATGAAAAACAGACGCAGCCATTTTCCCACAAATCGAAATGTACCAAAATTATTTTGAAATTCAAAAATTAAGTAAGAGCCCAAAGCATCGTCTGCTTTCTCTCAGGAAAGATTCGAGTAAAAGTGTACTTTATCACTTGAACAAGCATATCAGCGGTACAGCGATCCACGGGTTTCCTGGTAACAAATTTTTCTCGAGCCATCAAGGTATCCTTGTCAATCCATCTTATGCATATCACTACCTGAACTTGATTCGATGTGTTTACTATTTAATCGGCCATAATCGCAAAATACGAAAGATCCAAAGTGCCATAACCTCAATCATCTCATTTTGAATTTCAGGACTGGTATATTTTTCTGTTCTTCGACTCAACCAATTGCTTAGCATTTCGTCATCTTCACACCTTAGTAAAAGCAGCTGGTGAAAGTTAGAATCAACTTCGCTTCCTGATTTGTTACTCCAACTGTTTCGAAGTGGGAGTGACGGTCGATCTAGGTATCTAATATTTGTGAGAATCTATAACATCTGGAGGTTTTGACTTTGTTTCAAGGTGGCCTCAGACGAGATCTTGTTTACAACATTGTTTGCTTTGGCAGTTGTAATATTACCATGACGTTCCATGGCTTCTTGAGCGTTTGCGGTTTGGTGCTTTTCGAAAGCTTTTGATTTTTCCCTTTTCTGCCTCCAATTAGAAAATCATATCTTTGTAAAGGCATCATCTTGGGCCAAGGACTGCACTGAATTTTTTCATCCTTTTTAGAAAATTCCAAATTTTGATTAAACATCTTGTTTTTCTTGTGTCAGCAGAATACCATTAAAATCAATGCTGTCCAACATTTTTGAGAAATTTGTAAACAAAAAGTTAACTTCTTCGTTTAAAAATCTTGCAAAAATAAATTATACCTTTTTCAAAAGTTATTTGAGGAAAATTTAAAAAATTAAAGTTTAAATAATCTAATTGGAAGCAAACATTACTTACGTTTTTATTTTTTAGCAAATAAAATAAGAGAAGCATATCTTAACCGCGGTGAGTTGTTTTTGAGATGTTAACTGACAGTTACATCGATGTATTGACAGCTTTGGTCAGGAGGGAATTAAAAAGAAAAGAAGTGACATAACTTTTTAGAATTTTAAGTGAACTAACTTATTTAACTACCCAGTAATTTTAAAAAATTAACAAATACTTTCAGCAATATAATATTCTATTGATTTTTTTATAGCCTTACGTTTGAAGATGCTTTCTGGAAAAATAAAATTTAAAATATTAACAATAAAATAAATTGATAATTTCATAACTGGGAGAGTTACGAGTTATAAAATTTCGTAATAAAGATACCTATAATTTTTACGTTCATCTATTTATGAAAGTTTATGGTATTATTTTTATTTAATATTAAATTTTATATTATCTCAGTTATGGATTTTTTTCATACCTGAGATAATATAAAAATTAATAATAAATAAAAATAATACCAGAAAATTTTATAAATAAGATAGGTACCTAATAGTCATCTCTCTCATTTATAAAATGTTATATTTTTATGTGTTAATTTTATTCCTTATTTTTAATATTAATTTTTACAATATGACAGTTATGAAAATGTGAAATTTTTGTATTAATTATGTAATTATGTACACTTATTTTATTTAATCATAGTCCACTAACAATAGAAGTGTAAAAAAAAAAGAAAAAAAGACTGCTATGACTTTAACAAAGATGTCTAAAGCCTGAGGAATGTTATTCACTTTGTTTCCCTCCCTAGGATTGAAACTAGCAAAGAAATTAATTAATAATTGCAGTATGTCTCTCACTGAAAAACAATAAATTAATTATATTTAAAAAAATTAAATTAAAAATATTTAGTGAAATAGGACTTAAAAAATTAAAACTTTTGAAAATGCGACAATGATGGACAAAGTCAGTCAGAGAATTCTTCAATACGAGCTTGCAGAACAAAAACGTAAATGTTCTGAGGGCATATTATTGCCGTCAGCAGAGACAACGTTTAAACGCGTGATATTTTAATGTCATGTCCTGTCATCCATATATTTGGAAAAAACGTTTTCATGCACACTCAAAAACAATGTTAAATTCTTTTTTAAAATACAAATCTGTACTTTTATTTGAAAGTAATAAGCTTTCAAATTTATCAACTGTAATGATAGATCTACTTAATAACAGCATTCCCTAAACTCCACAGATTGAAACTTAGTTTTAAAATATTTAACAACTTTATCACATTTCGTATTTAAAATTGAAAAAAAGAAAGCAATTCATTTTTTATCAAAGAAATATTTTGGCTTTAAACAATATTGTCCTTAACATATATTATTCATAAAAGCTTTTCTAATTAAATAATGTCTTAGTTTTATTGAGTTTTGTATGTTACAATTCAGAGGTGATTTTCGGTAAAGGAGTAATTCGATTTTACAAAAAAATCGATGATTTATATTCTTCAAATATTTCTTTTAACTAATAAAATCAATAAAAGTTACAACGTTGAATTTCTCGAGTTTTTATAAAATTAAGTAAGTAGGGAGTAAAAGATGTAAAACAAAAATATTTTTAGCATAGCTTCTTTTTTTTTCAAAAAAAAACATGTCTACAATGATTTCATTCATTTATAAATAAGTTCTGATAATTTCGTTAAAATTCTACGATTATTAGATTTTTGCAAGAATTTTCAAAACAATGTATTTTTAACGCCAAAAAAGACGCTAAATTTCCTAATACTAAATCTAATATTTTCTATGGAGACCATATGTAAAAAAACATAATTGTAGAACATAACGTCATCACCTTCTTTTATATAATATTTAAGTATACAGTAATCTTTAAAATTAAGGAACTTATTCTCTGTAATCTAACATTTATCGATATCAATAAATTTTTGCTTTAAATTTACTACATTTATCAATTTTATTTCTTCATAATGTCGTTTATGATCTACCGTATTAAAAAATATGGCTGTTTATAGTCACAAAGAAAAAATTTTCAAATTCATTTTTTAAAAAGCTGGAATTGACGGCATTTTCTACTTTTTTTTTTTTTTAAATCAAATAGGTTTTATGAACATTGGTAAAACCGTTATATGTGACTGCAAAGCAGCATCTCGAGGCGGTGTAATGGTTAGCAAGCTTGTCTCGTTAGAACAATTACTACTGAGTAGAGTTCGATCCTTACTGGGTGCTCCCTACTTTCGGCCTTGTGCCACATCTAAGCTACGCTTAGAAAATCACTATGTGTGACTGCAAAGTATTTTGTCAAGGAATGTTTAATTTGTCTACCATTTCATGGTCAGCGGAGCCGTTGATGATCCTGTTGAAATACGGATGTCATATGAGGGTGATTACTGATTTGTTTATGTCATTATATGAAGGGTAATTTCATTTAATTATTTCAAACTCTGGTTTCTTTCAATTAAAGAAAATAATTGTATTAATTCAGAGCTTATCTGAACCTTATTTTAAGAATAAACAAAGCCATCAAGAAGCGGGACATAAATCCCTTTCCTTATAGAACATATTTATCCCTTTGCCTGTCCAGGGCATTTTCGTTTGTACTATCGAAATGTCCATGCTTGTTATCAGATTTATAACTATTGCAAGGTGACTCAGCTTATTTAGCAAATAGAATGTGCGGATATATAGTGCTTCACATAATAAAAACGAACAATTCATGCTCTGTGCATCACATGTGATGCACAGATTTTTATTATGTGAAACACTATATATCAGCACATTCTATTGGCCAAATAAATTGAGTTGCCTTACAGTAGTTATAAATTTGAAAAGAGGCAAGCGTCCTGTGGTCATATATGATGCACAAAAAGGACTTTTCTCATACGTCCTGCTCAATAGTAGACTCTTTTCTTAAGCGTCTTTAGTTTTTTTTTTTTTTTTTTTTTTTATCGGTATCACCCCAACCAAGGCAGTACAGCCACTAAGACGCAAGAGATTATAGTGTGTGGAGGAATTATGAACAGAAACATTGGTAATGAATAGAAAGAGAAAAGAGCAGTCAGGAGGACAGTAGATGGTGATTGACATTGCATGTAAATGTTTGCAGATTAAAGTTGGCTGGAGTTCCCCAAACGAAAATTGCGAGTAAAGAAACTGTCAACAAGGAAATTACGGCTACATATATCTCAACTCTACCACTCTTTTAAAATCATGGTTTGTATGCATCACATATGATGCACGGACATGGAAATCACATGTGCTGCTCATCACATATGATGCACGGACATGGAAATCACATGTGCTGCTCATCACATATGATGCACGGACGTGGAAATCACATGTCCTGTGCATCACATATGATGCATGGACATGGAAATCACATGTACTGTGCATCACATGTAATGCGCAGGACGGGCAAAATGTTAAAAGTGGGGCTTCGTTTTTCAAATTGTGAACTCGTTTTCAGTCATTGGCGTGAGCATTATCTGCTTAAGACGCTTATCGTAGAACGATGTTTTTTTTTAAATTGTTTCACCTCGAAGCAAGGTGATAATGTCGCTGGGATGCAGGGGGTGGGAAGGTTACAGAGACTGAAAGAGCATAAGAAGACTTTAGCGGTGAGAAGTGAGGAGAAAGGACAATAAAGGAACAGGTTTTAGGAAGACAGAAGATCGTCATTGACGTTGCATTTTTTTTTTTTTTTTTTTATAATCGAGTTCACCTCTACACAAGGCAATAAAGCTACAAAGACACAAGGGGTTACTGGGTATGGAAGAATTAGAAAACAGAAACGTTATTAAGGAGCAAGAACAAAAGAAGAGATATCAGGAAGACAGTAAAAAGCGATTGACATTTTATTTAAATTTTTGAAGTTGACTGGAAAGCACGGAGCCGGAAGAGAGTTCTACAAGCAAAAAGTGTGAGAAAAACTTTAACATAGAACTTACGGTTACATCTAGTCAACTCGTCTGTAAATTGCGAAGAGATCTCATCAAGATCTCTTCGCCAGTCTAGTACTGCACTTAATTTCATAAAGTCTACGTACCATAGCGAAGAGTGATATTTATTTTTGCTATATACAGAAAATGTGGCACAAGGCCAAAATGGGGAATTGTGGAAAAGGACGATCTTCTTCTGTCTTAACGTTAAACATAGCTAGCCACAAACAATGACCCAAATATACAACAATATTCCTTACAGCAAAACAACGCATTCTTACTTACCTTTCTTACTACATCCACCATAATACCTCATTGTCTCCATGAAAGTCCTAACTAAATCCCATATATACAATTCATTGTCTGTAGGCGAGGGGAATAAAAAAAACATTTTAAAAACTAGCTCCAGTAAATATTTACAATATGAATACATATCTATTTACAAGAAACTAAACCAAATAATGTTAGTAATACCCCCACCTCCAATCCTTAAATGTGACAGAAACTTTAGTTAACTGGACGAAATCAATGCGGGGCTATAATAATATAAAACATTCATTCATCCCAAGCACTCACACAAACACACACTCATTCAGACACAACAACAAATACGAAAAACACACCTGAAACGAAAGGCGCCCGCACCCACCAGAGAACTGGCATTACTGACCCCACCTAACGACGGAGAGGAATTAAGCTAAAGAAAAATAGGGACAGAAATAAAAGCTAAGTTTACTGGAATGAAGAGACCATAGCGAAGAGCTCATCCGAATAATTACCGTAATTATATTTATAGAAAAGGCACAGGGAGGCAACTTTACGACAATGGGAAAGTGACTGAAGGCGAGTTGCTAGGTCAGTACCGATAATATTGCTGATTCTTCTTTGGATTTTGTCAAGGATCTCTAGATATATAGCAGGAACACCGGACAATATGTGGCAGCAATATTTAAAGCATGCACGAATGGTAGAAGTATATACCTAAGATGGACTCTGGAGAGAACAAATTGTCCAGCAGGACACAGTGAACGTAATTTTCTTAGCAGCTGGCCTAGTAATGGAATCAATATAGTCTTTCCACTTCACGCCAATCGAGAATGTTAGCCCAAGAAGGTGCAACGAGTCACTCTCCTGTAGGTTAGCGTCAACCATGCTGATGGAAGGCAAAAATGTTTGCAGATTGTAGGTGTCAGGGAAGCAAGAAATTGGAATGGAGTCTCACAGCCGAGAAGTGCGAGAAACGAAACTGTCAGAATAGAACCGACGGTTGCATCTAGCTACTTCAACAGTAAAACGGTAAAACCTACACCCTTGTGCAAGTTAATTGAAACACACGCTTTAGTTTCATTTCTTTCACCATACGGTCAGTTTTAGACCCACTGGAGTGACAGGGTGTAATCGATTTCTAGTTTTTCCTCAGATTAGGTTATTTGCAGTGGCGTGCAGTAATATGAATCTATTTTCGAGGTTTATGATGAAATTTGTTTAGCCTTAAAAATATTGCGTCATCCGTAATTGCATTAGATTTTTATCACGACGAGACACTATTGTCTCGACTGTCGATTAGTTGTCCTCCGGCCATTGTCTGCGATGGACGTTACTCCAAGGAAGAGCACGAAAATTGTAACGCTGTACAAAACACTGGCAAGCCTTACCAGTAAGCAAATCAAAGTAATATAGACTGGCCCGGAAACCCTCCTGATTTAAATGCAATCGAAAATCTGTGGTCAATCTGCAAGGAACGACTTCGTGGAATGGACAAACGATGTACTAACATGTGTACTGGGTTATGTTCCATTGGAAAAATACGAAAAAAAGTAAATAATAACAGAATTATTCGTTTTCTTTCAATTAATTTGCACAAGGGTGTAGTTGCCATTTAGTAGCACTCTTAAATTCATGCAGTCGAATTACTAAGGGGTATTCCTCGTATATCATTGCTCGTGGGATGGGTATGATCCTCTCAGTGCCACCCTCAGCTAAGTAACTCCATCATTTGTGTATTAACCCATTAAGGCCCGTTTTCCCAAAAAGAGGACAGCAGACATTAATAAGATATTAAAATAATTATAACTATAGTTTTAACTCGTGAAAAAATAATTGAATAAGCTCAGGACGAGTTCTACGACGATAAAATATCCATAAAAAGTTCATATTCGAGCTTAACAACTTTAACAAAATATTGCAATAACAATCATAAATATGAATGCTGGTCGTTATTCGAAGAAGTGGGTACAAATGAGAAGACACGAATCCATTTCTTCTTATTCATTAGCACCAATTATAGGTAAAATAGTAGGACAGACTAGGCTCTTAAGCTTTAGTAGGGAAACCGATTTTGGAGAAAGACAACCCTGAATTAAAACCTGCAAATAAGGCAACGGTGATACTGCTACATTATCTTTCTCAAGAACAATCATGGAAAAGAAGCGATGGAGAGCCATAATCACCTACATCTTGAAAGAATATGTCTGTTGAGAAAGATACAGAGAAGAGGAATAAAATATAAATTTAGATGTAATTTGCATAAAATAGATTTTTTTTATATTGAATTCTCTAGCCTTGTTTGGTTTACCAAGTCTACGAGGACAACTCTAAATTTAGAACCATGAAGAAAGCAATTTGAAATCACTCCACCATACATTGCCAATTACAATCATGTCATTACCCAGATTACAGTTATTAAAGAAAAGGAAGCTGTGGAGAGTCATCTCATCTGTATCCTGAAGGACCAGGTATATAAATGGAGTGGTCTCGCAAGCTTGTTTCAACGCTCAAGGTGGTGATTATTATCTTGATTAATGACCTCGTAGAAAATAGACGTCTTGCCACACCCGATACATAAACCGAAGTCAGTAACACATTGGACAGAGTAAGACGAACTCAAAAAGCGAACGAGGAAGAAAAGAACATAAACAAACAAACAAATAAATAAATAAATAATAATAATAATAATAAAACTATTCAAGAGTCTGTCAATGGAAGCCATCTGCCAGAATTTCTAAATCCTTGGATCAAGAAGAACTTGATCTGATTCGTCACCTACCGGCGTACAAAAGGTCTCCCTCGTCAGAGACCAGTTCGGCAACCGTTTGTGGTTTTCTCATTGGTCTACGTACGTGACTTGATTTGAATATTTTAAATATTCTTATGATTATGATTGATTATTTGTTCGGATATATCTCGTTTCTTTTTCTTTCCTTTTTGTTCGGGAAGTCCACTTGCAGATTTTTTTTTTTAAAGTACCTTTGAGTCTCTGCTTTTCTCTCTTTGATGTATGTTTCTTAACCCGCGCGCATTTTCGTCGGAATTTATGCAATTGTTTAAAGTAATTTAAATTTGCAAGAGCTTCACTTGTCAGAGTGGTTGAAATACAGGTGGCGGTGCCTATTACAGTGCAATGGTTAATAAGGTTGTCGCACAAATCAATTCATTACAGTCGTGCGTTCGTTTCTCAGTAGTTCCCTACTACTGTGGACTTCGCTAAGATTGAGCTTAAACGACGAGGACGCCTACCATAGGACGATCGTCAGCTAAACAATACCCGCAGACCAGATCAACTCGTATAGTGTTGGTTGGTTGATTTTCTTTAGTGGTATATCAACATCTCTGGATTATTTAATGCCGAAAGCAATTTTATCTCTTCATCTACAGATATTTTATATAAAATTTTTGCTTTCAAGGTAAACGTACGCTTTATAAATATATAGTTTGTAGATGATCTATTGTAGGTATTGTATGTTTTGGCATAAAATTATTTCTTTGCGACATTATTTTGATGAGTTCAATTTTCTTAATGTTGTTTTCCTTGTAGTATCTATGTCTTATAGGGACTAAGTGAGTACATTCAGTTAGATGTGTTTTCAAAGTGGGTTGGTTTGTTGATTTTGTTTAGCAGCATATCAGCACCTCTATGGGTTATTTCATGCCGAAATTTAAATATTTTGAACAGAATTTTATGGCTTCAACTAAATATATATTTTAACGCAATTGTATTCCTTCAACTACAGATAAAATATATTGTTGGTCATTTTGCTATAAAATGTATTGGTCTATTGCTTTAATTAGGTAATCTTGGTAATTTTACTATAAATAGGTATTGCTGGTATTGTTACTATAAAAATGTCTTTTTATACTTTCATAGAGTTTTGTTTTTGTTTAGGGGTTCACTATTTACACATAGATGGTACCCTAAAAGATGTTAGCACCACAGATCATGGTGGACCTGGTGACAACAGCAATTAAGAGGTGTCTCCACGCTTCTGAAAACCTCCAATTTCCCGATCAGAAGCTTTGTGCCGGATGTAGTTTATCGTCATACCCAGGACTTCTGTGTAGTGATATCGATCTTAACTGGGTGCCCTATTATTTAACTTTATACAGGGTACCCCCCCAAAAAAAACCGAGAAATTTGGTACAGTTTATTTAACTGTTGAAATTTTTGTTACAGTTATTTGAAACAAAAGCAAAAGATAGAAATTTAGTCGCTTAAAACAGAATAAAAACATAAATGTTAAATGTGGTGTTCAAACTAAAGAACAATGGCAAAATTTATTGGCATTTTTTCAGTTCCCAAGCTGGATGTTCTTTCTTAAAGACAACAATCACCTCGAGTTTAAAATTTGATAACTGCAGCATCCTGGAACAACAAATGGTTAAAAAAATTATGTTAGTTATTTTTTTAGGTCGTTCATATAGTAAAATATATAGTTAATTTTTTTATATGTTAGTTAATTTTTTTCATCATATAAAAAATCTAAAATTCACAGTTTTTTGTGGGCCACTCTGTATTTTATTAATGTAGGACGATGGAAAATGTGACATAGAAATCTGAAGACGCATTGGAATAGCGAAAGATGTCTTCGAAATACTAAACAAAGTACAGTGTTACCCGGATATAAGAGAGTTGTCGGGACCGGATAAGTCTCTTATATCCGGGTTACACTGTATTAAGAAACAGGAAAATTTCCTTAGAAATAAAGAAAGTAGTACTGAACTGCTATATAATATCAATCCTCCTACATAGCACAGCTTGTTGGTTGTTTTTTTAATTATACGGCTGATCAACCTCTATGAATTATTTAATGCCGAAAGCTAAATATTTTGTACATACTTTTATTTTATTTTTGGAGATAATAATGACTTAGTGGTATAAGTCATAGCTGGGGGGGGGGAGAAGAGGTGAATTCATACCTTTCCCATGGTTATTTTCGCCTAAGTGAATATAACAAACCCGACTGGAATTGGAACTCTAGTCTCCGATTAACAATTCCGAGCTATTAGTCCTTACACTATCCGTAAATCCAAGCTTATAGCATCAGGTATTCCCAATCTAGGTACTGACCAGATACGACATTGCTTAACTTTGGTGATCGAACGGGAACCGGTGTTTCAACGTGATGTGACCGTAAGTCACATAGCACTGAATACCGAACAATTTCTTCACAGATGAAGAGGAGACTTCAAGCAAGTGAGACAGAATTGAGGAAGATGCCTTCTAAAAGCTATACAAAATATTAAAAAACGGGAAAATTTCGTTAGGAATGAAGAAAAGAGTGCTGACCTACCATATCATATCAACCCTCTTATGTGGCAGTGAATGCTGAACTTGAGGTAACAGATGTGGTTCCATGGAAGGATTCCGAGATTGCCATAGACGGAACATGTGAGCGACGAGGAAGTTTTAAGGAAAATAAGAACAAAAAGGATATTTAGAAACAGAAAGAGACATTTGACACGTAATGAGGGAAGAGGGCTTGGAGAATTTGACACTTACAGGACATATTAAAGGCAAGAGAGACAGAGAGGAACAAGCGAATAACCTACCTGACGAGCGTGTGTAAATGGATTGCAGGACAGGGACTGGATGCGAGAGTAAGCGGACAAATATCGCTTACACGGTCAAGCCGGGATAGTCCATTATATATTAGTCATTTTCAAGGCGTAACGGTCGCGTGAAGTAAGGCACTAACTAACGAGGGGGGGGTAACAGAATTATATGATGAGAAATTTTTCATTTGCTCAAATGAAGGGTTTTTAGATAAATTAACTCATATTTTCTTTTACATTTATTTTGATCATATTATTCATCAACAACTTTAAGAAATCAGTCAATAATATAAAACGATAAAGGAAAGTTGTAGAGGAAGGGCACATCTACAAAAAAACATAAAACCTTACGGTAGAATATTTTGCATGTTAATTTAAATAACATTGGAAAAAAAACGAACGAATTCTGATAGCACAATATATTGACTCATTGAGTGACACACTAAATGCTAGCGATAGAAAAACAGAATGAAGAATGATGTATTTTACTTGAACCCAGTATATGTAAGTAAAGTGTCGGCTTTACTATGTGGGCTACTATATACCCACTCAAGAAACATCGTGTTCCTACCTTCGATTTTGTAAATTTCCAAGTCAGTTTCATTAAATTATTTATTTATTTTTATTTTTTACGTACGCGGAAGAAAGTATAGAACCATACCATATGACAAAGGGAAAGAATAACTCATCACTCGAATCGTTTTATTTCGCTGTTGAAAAAATCCTAAACCCGGAGCATCTTAACAGAATTATAAATGGAGTCGGCAAAAAGAAAAGAAAAAAAAAGAAAGAAGAAAAGAAAGAAGAAAAAAATTGAGTGGACGCATTCGTTTTCAACAGGCTTCCGTTTCGGCTATTGGTGACTTCAAATGAACTTTCTTCAATCGTCTATCCACTTCCACCAATACACTTCCACCCAAGCCCACAACTGTGTTCAACGGACTCCCCCCTCTCTCTCTGTATATAAATCTCCTCTTTCTTTGTAAATCCTCCCCTCTCTTTATGACGCAAATGCAAAAAGACTTTTCTAAACTCAAACATCTGGAAGAACATTCATTTCACGCACAGATCTGTAGAGACGTCCGCGGCCACCACATGGTAGGGTAGATGGTTTCAGTGCATGGAGAATTCTGGCCTTTCTTTAGTCTCCCTTCGTCGCTTCTATTTGTCTTCGGTGTTTTCGAAGGATGTTGTTTTTTCGTGGACTGTTCTTCTCCAATTGGTTCTTTCTTCAGCTTCCGTTTCCCAATTGACCGAATCGATAACAGAAACTACGTCAATCGATGACTTTCAACAACAACAACTAAAGTATATAACGCTTTAAGAGAAAAAAATTGATAAATGTACATGTCGTTGGCGGAACTCGTTGCCAAGTATTGGGGTGTTCATCGACATTTCCTTTTGTGTGAACAGAATCCTACGTTAGATATGAAGAGACGTCCGCGGCCACTGCATGGTATCGTGGGAGGGCTCAGGGGATGGAGAGCTCTGGCTTTTCTTTGAGTCCTATTTGTCTTCTGGTGTTTTAGAAAGATGATGTTTTTTCGTGGACTTGTTTTCTCCAATTGGTTCTTTAGGCGTGAGAAGAAGAAAAATCTTTGAGCATGAAAGCCTTCGCTGCGAATTGTCTGAGGGGGTCCATGGCACACACATTTCATCCGATAAACTAGAGCTTGACAGGCAGGTTCATGATGACAGCTCGCATCGGGCTGCCGACTTGTTCTCTTGTTAGTAGCCAAGAATGAATGCAAGTGTTACTAATAACTTATATTTATTACTTACGTTTAATGCATGTTAGTAGATTGTAGAATAGTAGCCAACAAAAGCGGAAATAATGAGTCACAGTAAAAATCGTTTACCGACAGTGCGTTTCGCCTCCGTTTTCTATGTAGGCGCCTTCACGTCGGAATGAAAGACAAAACTAAAGGAAACAGCGTCCTTGCGATTTTTTAAGAAAAGCGGTCAATAAATTTACATTATCAGAATATTTCTTATTCTTATTGAAGCCGATAACATTGTTGGATTTGAAATTATCCCGCTTCGAGTAGTTCTGTTTTCTTTTTCGTTTTTTTTTTTTTTGTTTTTTTTCTCTATTATCATGTATACCGCATTGTGTTACTATTGCTTTTGCGATGATCGGTGATATGTGCGGACCTGATCTGAGGTTTATGGCCGAGAATTGTGAGATCAACGTACTTTCAATGCATTTTCTTCTCCCTGAATTCTTTTCTCTTCTCATCCGACTGGTATCATTAAGTCAAAATCATGGTCAGATGTGTTACAGTGAACTACCAGCGCGTTTAAGGTGGTGAAATGAAGGTGTTTTTATATGTTTAATCTAAACGCATTGCTAACGATTTTATAGAACGGCATGAAAAATCAAAAAGAAAAAGACTGTCAGTGATCAGGAATTAAGACAAGGGTTACTCAAAGAATGGACTTATGATATATATGATGTATTGATGGTTTTACAAGAAATGTCATTCATAATTTGATGCGTATACGCGAGCATTTACTTCGCTTGCTCTAGGACAGCGCGCATTAATTTATTAAACAATGTTATAGTCATTTATTTTCGTCCAGAGGGACGCATGTTCAAATCTTACCAGTGAGCGTAAATTTTTCTATAATAAGATTTCCCGAACATTCAGACCGGTAGACGAAAATAAATATACTGTTTAACAAATAAACAGAGCGTCTACTTAAATAGGGATATCCACTAAAAATAACATTTAAAGTGATAAACAGTCTGTCGAATTAATAAAAATTCATTACTTTCTTTATATATATATATATATATATATATATATATATATATATATTTATATATATATAATTATTTATTCGAAAATAATAACATAAACATGTTATAAAATCACTACAAAAATAGCCATTTTGTTTCAACACTTTTGGTGTCTTATCATGTGATGGTGTTCAACACTATCATTTGATAAGACACCAGAAGTGTTGAAACAAAATGGCTATTTTTGTAGTGATTTTATAACATATTTATGTTATAATTTTCGAATAAATAATTATATTTGCTTTACTCTGTATTGAGCACTCTTTTAAAAATAGTATTTGTTGGTTATTGTAATTTATTCCTATACTTGTATATATATATATATATATATATATATATATATATATATGTAAATGGTTTTTTTAAGCATTTCACCGCAAGCAAGGAGTTACTGAGAGTTGCAGCGAGAGGAAAGAAGAGTGATAGAGGAAAGGATGAAGAGAAGGATAGGGGATAGAGCAAGGCATCTGGAGACGTCGATTGACATTACATTTGAATAGTTGGAAATTATAGCTATCAGGGAAACAAGAAAAGGGTGAGAGCGAGATGCCAGCCTAGTTGAACGCTTAAATTCATGAAGTCTGGGAACCAGCGAAAGCAGCTTATCGGAGCAGTTACCGTGAAAGTATTTGTAAAAAAAGACAGAGGGAGGCGACTGCACGTCTGTGAGAGAGTCCGACTGCAGACGAGATGCCAGATCCGGGCCAATTACAATGCATATCCGTCTCTGGATTTTATCAAGGATCTTGAGAGAAACAGAAGAGGCTCCAGACCATATATGGCAGCAATACTCCATATTAAAAACGACAGACAAGGTACTTCGATTAAGCTTTTTATTTATTTTTTTATGTTCGAACAAGTGTTTTCTTTTGGGGACACAGGGTGTGTAGACACTGTCCAAATGTTCTATAATTCCCAGCGCTTTCGGTTATACTTTCAGCTACTATCAAGGATGATTATATTTTTTTCAGTTTAATTGAGTGTGTGCGTTGTGTGTATGTTTTTAGTATGTTTTATTTTCCGAACACGGTTATCACATTGCGGCCGTGTTCGTAGTTAATATTATTAAGTGTTGGCTTTTTCTTTTTTTTTATTATTAAGGCTTCCATTATTTTTATCTTTTTTTTTTTACATGTGGATGAGGTTATTATGTTTGTATTTTCTACTAGTATGTTTCGGATGGAGTCTGGTAAGTTTGTCTGTGTGTTTAAATCGATTCCAATAGAGCTGTGGTCAGGCAGCAGTAACGTAAGGTGTCTGTATAGGCGATATTTTCTGATGAATTGGATCGTGATTACGATTCCAATGTAATAAATTATAACCATGGAATATTAGTGTTTGAGCCTTATATATATATATATATATATATATATATATATATATATATATATATATATATATATATATATATATATATATACAAGTATAGGAATAAATTACAATAACCAACAAATACTATTCTTAAAAGAGTGCTCAATACAGAGTAAAGCAAATATAATTATTTATTTGAAAATTATAACATAAATATGTTATAAAATCACTACAAAAATAGCCATTTGTTTCAACACTTCTGGTGTCTTATCAAATGATAGTGTTGAACACCATCACTTGATAAGACACCAGAAGTGTTGAAACAAATGGATAGGCGATATTTTCTGATGAATTGGATCGTGATTACGATTCCAATGTAATAAATTATAACCATGGAATATTAGTGTTTGAGCCTTATATATATATATATATATATATATATATATATATATAGGTTCTTCAGGCTAAATTTGACATAGTCTAATTTTGTTTTTATTTTTTCCGATTGGTTTGGAACATCTGTAAACAGTGAACGACATTGTGACACCTAGTCACGACAATTTTAGAGGCGTCAAAGTTAATTGACATGGACGAAAGGAAGCCACCTGAATATTGGAAAAGAGTAACCTGCATCATCATGATTCATGCTGGGCTTCAAAATGCCACAATCATGACAACTGCTCAATACTCTTTGAACTCCATGGAAACAATACGACATGCAATGGAGAGCTGCAACGTAGTTTATGAGGCCGTGGCTTGTAGGAAAGAACACAGCAGTCGTTCTATCTCTGTACACCAGAATTCATCCAACAACTGCAGGAGAAAGTGATGGAAGACCCAGGCAAGTGAATGTGGGCTTTGTGTGCGGGAAATGTATGTTGCAATTTCCAACATGAAGCTTGAATGAAAACCTCTGGTACCAATCATAAAAGAAGTGTAAAGGTCAACTTCTAACAGAAAACGTCCAAGATAACCACCTGACAAAGGCAAAGAAACTCTTGTACATGGTGAAACATCCCGTTGAACCAGGGACAATGTGGATCTTCTCTGATGAACAGAATTCTTGTCAGCACCAGCTTCTCAACACCCAGAACAAACAGATGGCTTGCCTACAATCCATATGACGTTTCTCGTGTCATGAAAACCAAGTTTTCTCAAACTGTGATGGTTTTGGGCTATGTCTCCAGTGAGGAGAGATGTCGTTCCACCTCACAACTTTGAACAGGGTCTCAGGCATAATTCGGATGGCTATGCGTTGCTGAACACCGTGGTCAAGCGTTGGTTGGAGAGAGTGGCTGCTGAAAAACCACAAGTGTGGCATCAAGATTCAGCTCCCTGCCACACCTACAGGAAGAGTCAGAATTGGTTGTCATAATTTTTACGAATTCACCAGCCTCAACGTCTGTCTCCCTAACTCCCTTGTTTGCAATCCCATAGATTATTATGGCTGGGGCGCGGTTGAGAAACACCAATCGTACTGCGTATAATACCAACGCCCAGCTGATCGACAGGATTAAGGAGGCGTTTGAAGCTCTCTCTAGGGATATCGTGAAGGCTGCATGTGTCAGATTCCGAAGTCGGATCGAGGCTCTTTTTTTCAATGAATTGTCCTTTGTTTATTATAACATGTATGTCCCTTTTCTATTTTTTCAATAAATTGATTTTGGTTTAGATATTCACTTTGTTTTCCCTTTAAAAAACTGTCTAATTTACCTCAAACGCCCTATATATATAGTGGGCGGAGAGATTGGTTGCGTGTCCGTCTACAAAACTCTGGAGTCGGGATACGGAATCTAACACCAATCAGCTAAGTTACAAACTTTATGTTTGTATTAATGATATATATATATATATATATATATATATATATATATATATATATATATATATATATATAGAGAGAGAGAGAGAGAGAGAGAGAGAGATAGAGAGAGAGACAGAGATAGATAGATAGATAGATAGATAGATAGATAGATAGATAGATAAAGAATAATTATATATTTGTTTCTCGTACTTAGGCTATAGGAGTGTTTTTCCTGGTGGACAAATGAAATACAGGTTTGATTCCAGCTGAGAGGTGCATTTTTCCTTTCGTAGAACTTCTCAATCTAGGCCGGTTGATGTTAATTTTATTGTTTAAGCAAAGAAAACGCATGGATGTCAATGTAAACACGTGTACCTACAAAAGTAACATTTATAGTAATACTTGCTTAAAAGCCACCCTATCGATTAATTTTATTAAACTTGAACAATATTTTTCAAACAATTCAGTTTTCATCAAAACAATGATATAATTTGTCTATTTGAAACCTATTGTAAAGCCGCATGATAAACAATATTTTGGGTCAGTTTTTTCCATTCCCAACCCTTGAATAACCATTGTCCTTGAGACTTATTGACTGACATTACATACCTCACTCTCACTGGAAACTCAAACTCAAAAGTAAGATCTGGAGGAATTAAGGGGGTTCTCTTTATTCCTTTCTTGGACCAGTAAGGATCTCTGCTTCCAAGAGACAATTAACCTTGTTCCATTACAGAGCTTTTGAGGATCCAGATTTCTCAATAACATAATTGACACATTTTCTTTTAGTTCCAGCTTGTATGATGGCATCCCAGAAGGATTCAATGAGTTCAGGAATTCTATTGGAATTACCTGCTCTTGTTCAACCACAGTGTCAATGGAAAAGTAATTCATGCTTTCTTTTGGAATTTCTCGGATGCTATCCACAGTTTGATTCTTGGGGGCTAATATGGCCCTTTCACAAAGCCAGTTTGAATCCATGAAATGATGTTTAATGTTTGAATAAACATAGTTAATAAATTTTAGATACTTGAGACTGAAACTCCACAACCATTTGGAAGTGAAATATGTCCATTTTGATTCACTTTGGTGGTTCAATTACCAAGCTGCAATAGCGAAGCAACAAGTCTTCCTGTTTCAAGATCACCTTTGATTCTAACTCTCATGTTTGTTTTCAGGCTGAATCTTTGAACATGGCTTCAGATGTAAGACTTTTTCAGGCAAGTATTGATTTCATCAGCTGGAGTTCCTCTTGCAATGACTGGTAATGTTTGTCAAAAATCACCAGAGAGTAGCACATTGATACCTCGCATAATTTGCGAATTCTGTCTAATGTCTTTGAGTGATTTGTCCAGGGCCTCAAATGCTCGATTGTGTGCCATGGTGCGTTCATCCCAAACAATGAAGCTTGTCTCCTCCAGTAGCTTAGTTAATTGGTTCCTCTTTTGATGTTGCAGATAGGGGTTTCATTGTAGTTCAAATCCAATGGAAGTTTGAAGGTGCTGTGTGTTGTACGCCTTCCAGGCAAGAGGGTACCAGCAATTCCAGATGATGCTACGATTAGAGCTACATTTATTTGGAGTCTCACTGCAGATAAAAGGTTAGTTGCGAAAGTTTTGCCAGTACCTTCAGGCGCATCCAAGAAGAAAATACCTCCATTATTGTTGTTGATGTCATTAAAGCGATTCTGATACACTCGCTGTTGGTCTTAATTCAACAGGGACTCATTGTTTTGAACACATTGCCGCAGTACTTCCATGCTGTATCCTGTTTCTCTCAAAATTTCTCTGTTGATTTGTCCAGTTTTCTGTTTGGATTTGACAGACTAAAACTGACGAGATCTCTTTGAGCCAAGTTCATCACTCTGTCTTCAATTTCACAGGGAGCTAAATTTGCAATGTGAGGGTTTAACTCCAATCCTGGATGAGCAAGTCTCATTTGAAGATGACATATTTAAAAGTTAGAGTTGTGACCCTTTAATTGGAAAAGTGTGATACACACAGGCATTTTCACACTTATTATATAAAAGAAAATGAGATATTTAAAAGTTAGAGAGTTGTGTGCCTTTAATTGAAAAATTATGACACACAGACATTTTCGTATTTATTATATAGATAAAGATATTGAAGGTTAGAGAGTTGTGTCCCTTTAATAGAAAAATCTGTGATGCACACAGACATTTTCGCATTATTATATAGAAGAAATAATGTCGGATTAAAAAATAATTTAAGAATATATATATGTATGTGCGTGTATATATATATATGTTATATATATATATATATATATATATATATATATATATATATATATATATATATATATTGTGTATTTGGGCAGCAATCCCTTTTATACGTTTAATTAAAGACGAGTGACAAGGTACTGCGATTAAACTTTTTATTTAATTTTCCTTGTGTCGTATAAGTTTTTTTTTCTTTTCTGGACATAAAGTGTGTAAAAATTGTTAAAACGTTCTGCATATCCGGACGCTTTCGACTATTCCTTTAGCCATTACTAAGGTCAGCACATTGTGACCATGTTCATAGTTAATATTACTGGCTTTTTCGTTTTTATTATTAGTGCTTCCATTATCTTTTTTTTACATGTGGATAAGGCTATTATCCTTGTATTTTCTGCAAGTATGTTGCGTATGAACTTTGTTAGGTTTCAGTGTGTGTTTAAATGAATCCTAATTGAGCTATGATCAGAGAGGTGTATCTTGAGTCTTCTTGATAGGCATATATATATATATATATAAAAAGAAAGCACAGTAAGATATATAATCCGGTGTTCTTATTGATATTTTGATATATATTATACAAACACCCTCACTTGCTACACACGCTGCTTTTAAATTATTGAAAAGGCCTCGAGCCCATTTGAAGGCTAAAGTAATATAACTAGCCAATATCACGCTTATTTTGATCGATTAAATTCTCTTTCTATTTTAATAATGTGACCACTATGTTGATTCGTAATAACAGTAAATTTCACCAATAAAGGGCCTTTTATATACTTTCCCTTGTGGAGAAATTGACTGTTGATCAGGTGAGAAAGAAGCAGTGTACTTACCGTGTGTTGTTAAAATCCTTACTAAACAAAAAGCTTATTATATTTACTAACCCTTTATAGCTACAGTGGTCACGTGACATGTTACAATGTGATCGCTGCAGGAGAGGAAATCCATCTCTCCTTTGATAAAATTACACTCCATGTTATCAGACTGCCATACGTCGAGGAAAATGGCAATCTATTTCGTAACTTAAGGTAAGTACTATTGGTTTTTTACCTCGACCTGACCAGTTTCTGTCCGTTTGGGGATCAGAAGCATTTTCTCGACACCCTTTATATATATTTCCTTTTATTCTTTCAAATTTTTCCGATCATTAACCAACTTTAGCCTAAAGCTTTTCCAATGACCGATGGCGGTCATCTCTACGATCGCTTCATCATTTCAACTTTTATGGCCATTATTTTCCCTGTCCTTGATGCCTCACCAACACGCACATCGGGTTTAAGCTTTCGAGGCATGGTTCTTCTTCTTCTTCTTCTTCTTCTTTATGTGCCGTATCCCCTCAGGACGTAGGAGATCATGGCTCTCTACAACTTCCTGTCCCTTGCAGCTCTTAATAAAATTTCTTTTTCTGTTATTTCTCCTAACCCCTATTCCACCATCCATTTTTTACTCAAGATCGATTAAATATACAGTGTAAGCCGGATATAAGAGAGTTGTCGGGACCGGAGAAGAAGTATCTTATATCCGGGTTTCTCTTATATCTGGGTTTGGTCTATTATATATACATTAACACAGGCTCTAATTTGGGACCAAAGAAAATATATCTTATATCCGGGTTTCTCTTATATCCGGGTCTCTTATATCCGGGTTACACTGTATTATGCGTTGTTTTCCTCTGTCCTTCTTACTTCACGTGAGTATCAGATTTTCAAAGCTTTCCTTCCTCATTATATGCCCCAGAAACCTCAACTGTCTCTTCCTAGTGTTAAGTATTAGTTTCCTGTTTGTTTCCATTTTCTCCAAAACTTAGTCGTTACTCAAATGTTCGGTCCATGGTATCCTCAGCATCTTTCTGTAGAACCACGTTTCTGTTTCATCAAGTCTCCTCTTTATCTTTGAGGAGATCGTCCAGCACTCACTGTCATACAGGAGGACAGGTGTCACATAGTAGTTTAATAATCTTGTCCTTGTTTCTAGCAAAATCTTCCTGAGGCATGATTACCAGGGCAAAAAAGAGGAAAAAAAAGTTAAGACAAATACAAAAAACTGAGGCAAATTCAGCTGACGTTGTCATTTTAAACATAACCTGTGGCGCAGGTTCTCATCATTCAAGAAAAGTGGTTTCAAACTTGACTGTTAATGACTTTTGTCGTCAAATATAATTAATGTGACGGTCCTCTTTAGTTATTTGCTCAGCGTAGCTTACTCTGGCACAAGGCCACAATAAGAGCTCACTTTAGAAAATTGAACTCGCTACACAAATCGTTCTCAGATTTCCCTATCACACCCATCCCTTTGGGAGTGTAGATTTCCTCCTCCATTTTGAATTAATTATTACTTAGTCTTTTTGTTTTCACACTTATACATTTTAAAATGTTAATTACGACGTTATTCACTTAGCGTATTTTTGCGCTGCCGCTGTGGTCACTACTCCCCTCCATCTCACAATTGTGGTTCATGATGACATTCAGGAATAAGGCAACGGATTTTGATGTTACCCCGTCCCTCCTCCTCTCAGAGGTGGATTTATCCTTGAAGTTACCTTCTTCTAGCCTTTGCCTATAGGGGCAGGACCTACAAGGTAGCGGCTGGTTTGAATTCAGAGTTTCCGTCTCCTAGACTGGTTGCCACCCAAGGCTATAGAACCTAGTGTGTCATGCTATTTTACCCATAGGTGGGGAGGGAAAAGATGGATTCTTACCTTTCCCAAATAAGTGAAAGTAATGGACTCGACCGGAATTCGAACACTACTCTCCAATTCTTCAATCCGAGCCGCTAGCCATTACTCCACCGGGCCAAGGCAATTGCTGAAATAATATATGAAACCAAAGTTAATGTCAATTAGATGAAAAAATAAGAAAAATACTGGACGTAAACACTAGAGTTCTATGTAAATTACCGAAACATCTCGTTATAAGCAGCTCTGTACATCAAACATTTCTCCCCCACCAGCAACCTCATCTTGTTTAAAAATGGGAGTGCGTGCTGAAAGTCTTTTAAAAATAGAAAATTGCCCACTTGAATTCCAGACAAGTCCAACTCGTGACGGCTCGGAATTAACGCTCTTGCTAGAATTCAAAACGACATGAATAACACATCTCGCACAGTCAAAACGTGAAAAGAAACTAACAACGCCCCCCACCCCAAAAATGGCCGAAACTGCTTGGAACAATGGATGATATGGACAGTTTTTGTAGTCCGTCACTCCTACCAAACGGAAAAATGTAAGAACGCTGGAAAAGCTAAATAAAGAATTAATAAAATTTTCCTTGTCCGTCATATATATATATATATATATATATATATATATATATATATGTAATTTATTTGAAAATTATAACATAAATATGTTATAAAATCACTACAAAAATAGCCATTTTGTTTCAACACTTCTGGTGTCTTATCAAGTGTTGGGGTTGAATGTAGAAAAAAAGGGTTTTAAAAGGTTCAAATCGACCAAACACGCCTCGATAGGGGAAAACATATTTATGTTATAATTTTCGAATAAATTATATTTGCTCTACTCTGTATTGAGCACCCTTTTAAGAATAGTATTTTTTGGTTATTGGAATTTATTCCGTATACACCAGTCCTATACTTGGTATATATATATATATATATATATATATATATATATATATTATGAAACTGCAACGGACTACCGTTGACTGTTTCGAGTGGCGCCTTCTGTAGCATGTTCGTCATGCGTAGCCCTCTTCATCCGCTGGTTCAACAGTTGAGATCTGTTGTAATCATTATCCGCTTGTTCCACCGTTGGTGTCTTTGGGGTTGGTCGCGCTTAGTCGTCTCAGTTTCATAACTGGATTCTGGATGTCTCATTCCATATGTGCCGCATAGGAAGGTCATGAAATCAAGTTTGCCGGTCACTTCCTGGCAAGCTGCGTTCCACCTTAAACAAATTCACGCCATCAGCACTTTCTTCCACTCTGATTTTCTTTCACCTCTATCCGACGCTTACAAAGCCAATCAGCGATAGGGGATGGATGGCGGGGGCAGGGTTTGATGAAACTGGAAGTTTCTAATCCTGAATTTACACGTTGGCGCGAATTTAGTCATCAAGTCATAAAGGGAAGCGATCAGCAAAGAAGGAATTACATTCTTGGATAAAGCCTACGACGATATTGTATATTCAATAAATCAAAAACATTCAATTGACTTATCTGAGTGACCGACTGGAGAGTTTCGCATCAAAACGATCTTCAGGGTCAGGTGTTGGATAAATCGATTGAAATTATTATCAGATCTCTTATTTATACTCCTCGGAACAAACGCTAAGCATAACTTTGAAAGTCTTACCACGTTAGAGTTTCGTTCGAAACATAGTAACATCTAAAACCAGTTATTTATTTTTTTTAGTTGTATCATCCCCCATTAAGGCACTCGGATGTGGTGGAATGGTTAGCATGCTTGTCTCGCTAGATCAGTTACAACTGAATTATGAGTTCAATACTCGTTTGATACCCCATCCCTTTGGTCTTGTGTCACGTCTAAGCTACGCATAGAAAATAACCATTATATATATTAATACAAGTAAAAGTTTTGTCACTTAGCTGGTTGATGTTACCTTCAGCATCCCGAATCCAGAGTTTCGTAGACGGACCCGTCCGTCCACACGTCAGGGGTTATCAGCAACTGACTGCTTATACTTCTCGATTTTTCTTTTGTATATGCACATCATTAATGCCTGTTTCTTTTCTTTTTTTCTTTTTTTTTGGTGGGGGGGGGTCATAGTGTATGTACGCATGCGCGCGTGCTTCTGCGCGGATGTCGTACGTGTAGAATGACGTAATTATTTTATCCTTTTTGTCGTTTTTTTTTTACTTTACACTCACTCCTTAACCTTTTCTCTCTCTTTATACATACATACATACATACATACATACACACACACACACACACACATATATATATATATATAATTATTAGAAAAAATTCTCCTTTCCGAGGGTCCAGATGTTTTCTTCATTCCTCCATCTCCATTTTAAGTTGTCCTCTCGTAAATTTTTCACCGTTATATTTTAAGAGAGGTAATTATTGAAATCAAATAGCTTTATTAATTCCAATCAAATGATAAAAGAAATTCCTATTTCAATGGATTATAAAACTTTTATTTGATTTAATGTCCAGTTCCCCATGACTAAAATTCATCCCTTTAGATGTGAAATTCCTCCTCTGGGGGCCAAGCGCCCCTCTGTTGAGAAACAATGCATAGACTAACGAATTGATCTGCGAAATGTGCTTGTTAACCACTGCACCATGCTAAGTGAACTTTTAAACAATCACTGAATTTAGTATCCTATAAGGCCATAAGTATAGCGCATCTAGTAAGAATCGGTTTTCTTTTAACCAATTTCTTTTATATATAAAACTTTAGTATAGCTTATAAATGTGGTAACATTGAAAATGACTGTCGAGTGTCGAAAAAGAAAAAAAAAACGATGTAAATTCACTTAAGCTGCCGGCTTTTAAATCAGCTCTTAACAAAGTTGATAAATTTCAAATATTAAACAATAAATTTAATACTCGCTTTAAAGATGCACACCGTGCATACTTTTAAGCTAGCTCCTGTGTAGGGATAATTGGGCCTCCAGTCTAAAACTAAAAGGACCTCTGGTGCAGCTTATAAAACAGCAATGATAATTTAGAAGAAATAATTTTGAATTCCTCAATTCATTCTATGTAAATTCAAAACCTCACTTTAACTCTGATTTGTGCTATAAGTCCAAATCCTGCCAAAAGACCGATTTGGGCCGAATTTAATAATGAATCTACTATAATTACAGTATTTGATAGTATACAAAAAAAATAGTCTTTCCCCTAAAAAATATCTCAAAAGATATCTCCTGATATAATCTGTTTTTTTTTTAATTCGCAGTATGAAAAACAAATTATCAAAATTAAAACCTGAATACTTTCAATTGTGCAAGACACACTCTGAGCCGATCCGCCATGTTTACCGCGCTCACTCACGCCCGAGGAAGAAAAAAGTAAAAAGTAAAAGATATCAGACATCATAACTTAATCTTCCAAGTAAGATAAGTTTTTTCCTATCACTTTTCTGATTTTATGATGAACTTAATCATAAAACAAAATATGTAGATATCTGCGTCCCAAAATGGCATCGCTTTCGCTTCAAGTCTCTTCTTTATCAGTGAGGATACTACCCAACGTTCACTGCTATATCAAGCTAAAATGAACGAATTGCATTCACAGTTGAACAAGCAAACCGAGGAATGCTTGGAGAATTCGAAGTCTTTTCCATGCTAGATTAACTATGATTCGAAAATCTAACTGAACGTAACGTATGGCAATCGGTAAATTAAATAAAATCAATAAGTAAAATAATAATAAATAATAAAAAAAAAGAAATACATTTTCCCATCATACTATCACTAAAGAAACCAGAAAGGGATTTGGTCATCTGCGCAATTCTATTACTCCACCTTGGCTTCGCCAAACACCCATTAGGTGACGCAGTTTAAGTTTTATAAAAAGACAAATATTTCCTTCTTCTTCTTCTTTCTTCTCATGCTCGTAGATGAAGACGTCCGTGTTGGGAACGTCTCTTTCCTTGTGTCGACTGACGACTGAACTCTTTTTCCATTTTCCAATGCATAGCGTTCGGATGTGTTTTGCAACTCCACCGATGAAGTAAGTACAACATTTATTTTGGTCGTTCCAACTCAGCGCAAAACTCGCTTGAGCTCGAACATTATAACCATTCTTATCATTACTTACTCTAACTTACTTCTGAATCAGAAAAAGAAAATGGATATACACAAGAGACATTGAAAACTTTTCCTACATTTCCTATAAGAAAAGAATAAACGGTCCGTAGTAGAAACCCAAGTTTTTGTTGCTTCTTTTTAATTGTTCATATGTGAACATGCACACGCCTACAATACACCATAACGCAACCTTAAATCTCATAGATCGCCATTATAAAGTTAAGATGTGAAAATGCTGTTAAAATTATCGATTTTCGTGTTTAATAAAGGTATGAAAATCTCTAGATCATACTGTATAGACATCTTCCTTCATATATCTTATTACTGATATAAGTTTAATGCATCGACGCCTTATGATTTCTGTGAAGATATTTGTTTCTTTTTTTTTTTACATTTTAAGACACAATGTATGAAATGATTCTCAAACTACAGTGTAACCCGGATATAAGAGAGTTGTCGGGACCGGAGAAGAAGTATCTTATATCCGGTTTCTCTTATATCCGGGTTTCTCTTATATCCGGGTTTGGTCTATTATATATACATTAACACAGGCTCTAATTTGGGACCAGAGAAAATCTCTCTTATATCCGGGTCTCTTATATCCGGGTTACACTGTATATTTACAACGTCGAATATTAAAACGAGATGGAGAGCCCTACTTTTTCCGGCTTAAACGTAAACTCTTAATAAATATGAAAATTAAAATGACCTAAAAGGCAAATGGAAATCATATCCTTTGAAATATTGATTTTTTTTTATTTTAAGAAAGTCTTCCTTTTGAAAATCTCATTGACTTAATGAAAAATTTTGCTTATTAGCAGCATTCTTGAATCTTGAAAGGGTTGGGTCTTATTGACAGGTTGTGTGGGAGTGAAGATTTTCTTGACGAGACAAGAAGAATACCGTGGAGAATTTTGATATGAATAGGGGTGCCTCAGGACGTAGCGACGCGCTAGCAGGAAATCAAGTGTAAGGGTCTTTGTAATTCTAACCGGTTATATTTGGCCGTAGGCCAGTCGATAACAGAAAAGGATGATGACAGCCGCCCGAAGAGACGCAGACAAGACCAGCTTGACCGGACTGTCCAGCTTTCATGTTTATTTGAATCGCATATTCTGCTAAAAAGCATGGCATCAATTCTGATCTATGTCCATGCCCAGTTTTCTTTGTCTATAAATACAAGAATTGTCGTTATTCATTGTCAGAGATCTGAGGAATTTTACCTCTGTAGGAAGCTATGAAGTGGCTCTTCCTATCACTACTGATTGCCTTTTGGGCTAATGAATTTTCCAGTGAGTTTACAACTTTTTAGATTTTTTTTTATTTATGTTATTGTTGTATTATCTAAGTTTGTATTTGCATCAAATATGGTGACAATTTTTTTCTTTATTTACCCACTGTTTTTTTCATCCAAGCAAGGCAGCAAAGCCACTAAGACACAAAGGGGTTACTTAGTGTGAAATAATTAGAAAACAGAAACATTACTAAGGAGCGACAACAATAGAAGAGGAATCAGGAAGAAAGTGGATAACGATTGACATTGAAACTCTTTTAAGTGGGTACATGTGTCTGAGTTGATATCTTTGCTATATTAAACAGTGAAATTAATGTAAACCGGCCTAGAAATCGAGAAGTCCTTACTAACGAACTTTCTCCTATCATGAGGCAATTTTTCCGTTACTATGGTCTTCTCGATTTCTAGGTCGGTTGACATTAATTTCACTGTTTAAAATAAGAAGGATATCAATTCAAACAATTAAAAAGATACTAATAACGTTTATAGTAGTAATATATATATATATATATATATATAGAGAGAGAGAGAGAGAGAGAGAGATAGATACATATATATATATATTATAATTTTTTCATATAGACAAAAACATTTTACTCACTACATAGATGCAAAGGGCCTGCTTACAAACAGACGAGGTACAACTAAATGCACCTAAACAAAGTTGCATCTTTGTAATGAGTAAAATGTTTTTGTCTATATGAAAAAATTATAAAAAATAATTATTGCTCTACTATCAGTATTGAGCCCTCTTTTGAATTAATGCTGGGAACGTTAGAATTTATATATTACTTTCATTCTCATATTATATATACATATATATATATATATATATATATATATATATATATATATATATATATATATATCGGATTTACGCCAAGCAAGGCAGCGAAGCCACTAAGAGACAAGAGGTTACTGTGTGTGAAATAATTAGAAAACAGAAACGTTACTAAGGAGCGAGGGCAATAGAAGAGTAATCAGGATGACACTAGATAACGAATAACATTGCATTTAAATTTTTTAAGTTCAAAGTTAACTGGAAAGCATAAAGCAAGAAGTACAAGAAAAGAAACTGTTAGCATACAGTTTATGGTTACATCTTAGCCAAATCACCTGGGAATTGATGGGATCTAGTTGACAATCTAGTATTGCGTTTAAATTCACAAATTCTATGTACCATAACGAAGATCTCATCCGAACAATTACCATGAAAGTATTTATAGAAAAGGCACAGGGAAGCTACATTAGGGTGATGGGAAAGTGACTGAAGCCGAGACACCAGGTCAGGACCAATAATATTGCTGATTCTACTTTGGATTTTATCAAACATTTCTAAATATATAGCAGGTGCACCGTACCATATGGTGCAGCAATATTCAAAGCATAAACAAATGGTAGACTTATAGATGTGTAAGATAGATTCTGAGCAGAAAAATTGTCTTGCACGAACCAACTTTCTTGGCAGCTGACCTAGCAATGGATTCAATATAGTCAATTCATGTCAGTCGAAAATGTTAATCCGAGAAAGCGCACTTAAAAAAATCTTTTAAAAAATAAAAATTAATAATTACGAAAACGATGCGTTTTTACACAGAGGAATTAGGAACACCAATTTTCATCACAGAAATGGTTACTTAATTTATGCTGGTATTTTAATATAAATGCATATATATCTAAAGAATCAATGGATTTTATTTTTAAATCTGACATTTTTATTACTTTAAACGCTATTTTAGTGGATATCCGTATTTGAGTAGACGCTGCGTTTATTTTAAATAGTCTTTTATATCGTTTACCAGCCTAAACATTCGAGAAAACTATATATATATATATATATATATATATATATATATATATATATATATATATATATATATATATATATATATATACCAATCAACAGTATGCTATTTTCAAAACGGGCGATTGTTCCTCTTGGACACCGACGTGTTCTATAGTTCTTTCGGTTTCTCCAAACATATATCGCAATTTTCCCACTGTTTTTATCTATGTTATATATATATATATATATATATATATAATTCGCTGAAGGCCTAACGGATGAAACGTTCCACAAAAAAACTTTTACAATTTGTATTAACATCTTTTCTTTCAAAATTGTTCTTGCTATATAAGAATTTATATATCATTAGCCTATATATATATATATATATATATATATATATATATATATATATATATATATATATATATGAGAAAATATATCAATGTATAAAAAGAAGTTTTCATATGACGCGTTTCGTCTTTTAGGACTTCGTCGGACTAAATCTCTTACATTACTGCCACTACACATGCGCACGAACGAGGGTTGCTTGGAATTTTAAATGTAATTTTTTATATATAATCTAGCCGATTTCATTTATATTCTTTTCCATCATATTTGTTATTAGATATCCCAGAATTTTCTTATTAGATATCCCAGACTTTTCTTATTAGATATCACAGTGTGATAATAGAAGATCTGCCAGTAATGGTGAAATGCTGTAGAACCAGGCGGCTAGAATATATAATAGAAAAAAAAACAAAAAAAAAACAAATGAATTAAAATTTAAAATTCCCAACACCCCTCGTTCGTGAGCATGTATAATTGCACCAACTTAAACAAATTTAGTCCGATGAAAATCTAAAGGACAAAACGGGTGTTACGAAAACATTTTTACACTTTTGTCATACATTTTTCCCAGTATTGTTCTTGATATATGTAAATTTATATATGGTTATCTTGTATATATATATATATATATACACACACAATTTTTGAGAGTTAATTAATAATTCCTTGATTCTGCTATCGAGTGATTTCGGAATACATTCCACAGAGCAATCTGCACCTTTGTTCCTTTGAAAGCGGGGGAGTCCCTGAGAAACAACGAACAGACGCAAAAGCAAGATGTTTTAATCAATATCTTAAGGATGGCGTAATTTGAATTTTGAAATTATAAGGAATTTAATATCGACCATTTTACATTTATATCTAGATTAAGTTTTGTGTTACACAAAACTACTTTGAAACCAATAAACTTTATTATCAGTATTTTTAAAATAAAAATACCCTTTCAGCTTTTATACTTTTTGTCCCAAGGATGCAGGTTGTTTTAAATGTAGTAGTATTATTTTTATTATATTTTTTAAAGATTTGATTGCGTGTCAGAAACCGGGTGAGTTCATTTAACATGGACACGAAACAGTTAGAGCAAGTCCGTCTAACAAAACTGCAAGATTTGTTTCTTTATATTGGGAATATCGGGAAATGATGAAAGAGCCCATTTATTCTGAGAAAACAAATATTAAAACTAAACTTCATTCTTCCAACATTAAAACTGTTTTTTTTGGGGGGGGGTCTTCTTTTTTTTTCATATCAGCCCTAGATGAGATCTCATGTTCGTTTTGATTTTATGATATTGTCCACCTATAAAAGTATGAAAATTCGTAGGATAATACTGTATAAACATCTACCTTCATATATATTATTTCTGACATGAGTTTAATGCATCGAGACCGTATAATTTCTGCGAAAATATTTTATTTTTTTACATTTTAAGACTCAATGTATGAAATGATTCGCAGACGTTTTTCTCTAATTAAAATTGTGACGTCTTAGGGTCTTAAAAGACATGCTGTATGTCATCTATTATATTGCAAATCCCCACATTTCGTAAGGAATATTTAATTCTGACTCAAAAACAAGGATATGCTGGTGAACGTTAATTTGCAAAGCTTCTTCACTCACAAAAAATGTTGCTAAAATAAATCATACATAAAGTAAGAGAAATAAAAATTTAAACACTAGAGAATTTTTTATAAGGATCAGTTTATTCCTTTTATAAATCTGGGCAATGAAATTGAATCACTTTGTTCTGTTTTGACTTGCTCTAATGACATTATTATAATTACAGTATTTGACGGCATACAAAAAAAAAAGTCTTTTCCCTATAAATATATAAAAAATATCTGATAGAACTTGTGTTATATAAACGCGGTGTTAAAAACAAATTATCAAAATTAAAACCTGAAAACTTTCAATTGTGCAAGACAGTCGCTGAGCCGGTCCGCCATATTTACCGCGCTCTCCTACGCCTGACGAAGAAAGACAAAAATTAAGAAATATCAGATATCATAACTTTTAATCTTTCAAATAAAGCAACGTTTTCATTCTTATCGCTTTTCTGATTTTATGATAAACTTAATCATAAAACAAAACTTGTAGATATTTGCGTCTCAAAATAGCGTGTCAGCTCGGATTTTGACTTACACATTTGAAAACTGAAGTGTGAGAGAAAACTTGGAAGCCAAAGAATAAATTTAGACAATTTCAGACGTTCTTGAATGCATATAAAATAAGGTCATTTCCAGTCGGTAACCTAATAATTTAAAGCACAGTTCTCTTAGTTTATGACAGCTGTAAAAATAGTTTGTAAAGAAAATAGAATAAAAAATATTCATTTTTTCAAGTTTTTAACTGCGTTTTTGACAGCATTTGAGGCTTTATCGCAAATATTATCTGCTTACTATAAAGCAAAATACCTTTAGAAGAAAAATACTTTTATTATATCTTTTGGGGTCTCTTTTTCTTTGGGGCCCCCTTTTCTTTTAATACCGTCTGTCCGTGCTTATTTTGTTTAAGGGTTAACAATAACATGGAACTGCAGTCATTGCAGAAAGATATATCTTATATAAGTCCTACTCGTGTAAACACCCACGTCGTAAAAATGATCTAAGATTTTATTAATTTTTTATTTACTATTATTAGGTTTTCAAAGATTTTAAATATATTTTTCCAATTTTTATTAAAGTTCTCTCTTCTTCAACGGAATCGGTTTTTCCCTTGCTCAATTTCGTAAACATATTCGAAAAGTCTACTGTGGTCATAACAACAACACAGTCAACTAGCATTGCCAACGCGTAAGAATTGATCCTAATGCAACAAAAATTACAGATAAAAATATACAAACGCACAATATGTGGTTTCGATGTTTCCCCTGGTTAAGATAGACTCTTCCAAATGTACCCAGTTATGGTGAGTGTTGCTTTTGTTATGATCAAAGTTGCGACTCCAACCCCCCCCCCCCCCACACACACACACACCTTGTTTCGTCCTACCGTTTTCATCTCGACTGGGTCAGTTTTTGAATTTTCTAATGCCCATAATTTGTTATCCTTTGCCTCTCCCTTAGCGAAAGAGCCTCTTGATTTTGTTGGAAGACTTAATACAGCGGTCACTTATTTTTGTGTGGTGGACGAGTCCTACTAACATAATTCTATTTTTTCGGGGTTATCACCTCCCCCACATCATTTCATTGATAAAATTCATATATATATATATATATATATGTATATATATATATATATATATATGTATATATATATATATATATATATATATATATATATATATATATATATATATATATATATGCGCATATTGGGACTTTTAACTCATGGTGTGTTTTTTCCTAGTAGGTGCCCAGTGTGTATGAGGTATTTTGGTGTATGAAGAAGCGAATGGGGACGGATAAATTCGTATGGGGAATGAGTATATTATAACGAATGAATGTGTCGTGAATGCGATTAGCTAGGTATAAGTCATGAC
>OZ038501.1:52006909-52031909 GCA_964036315.1 Acanthosepion esculentum
TTTGTCGCCATATTTGTCACAACGTTTCGGCCGTTGTACGCTCCGGCCTCCTTCAGATGGTTGGAATTTCGAACCGAACCCTTTATTTCGATCACTGGGGTAGACTGTTCTAGTTCCACGAGCTATGGACACAGTGGATAAAGGAGTTGGTTAGATCCAGTGACAGACCCAAAGAGTGTGAGTTCAATACCCGGTTAAGGCAGTGGAGAACTTTCACAGGGAAAATTAGCAGGAGATAACTGATAACTGACATCCATCAAACATGGCTCGTGGAACTAGAACAGTCTACCCCAGTGATCGAAATAAAGGGTTCGGTTCGAAATTCCAACCATCTGAAGGAGGCCGGAGCGTACAACGGCCGAAACGTTGTGACAAATATGGCGACAAAGATGAGGACAATAGTCCGACTAATGTAAATACTGTAAAAAACGGACATATTTAAAACAATGTAATAGGAAAACTAAGCACAAAGAAGAAAAGATATATAATTACCATAAAGACGTAAATCGACTTCAATAGAATTGTTTATGCTTTCGTCCAATTTGAGTACATTTCCTTATTAATAAATTGCCTACTAAAAAATCATGTAATTGTTTTTATAAATGTCTTAAAAATACTTGCTAGAATCTCACGATTCTTGTAAAGTGGACAATACTTAGTGGTCATATGGCGCATTTCTTTTCATATTGGGATTTGATAAGGGATGTACAGTGTGATAATAAGTACGCTCTATATGGATATGCCTGTCATGTAATGGATGTTGGCACGTAAAATGGAAACAGCAATACGTGTTCAAACTCTGGTCTTTTCTTTTGTATTCATTATCACACTACTACTCTCAGAAAAGGCACTAATCCGTCGTTTCTTCTCTTCCCTCCCCTAAGTATGGGTTACCGTATATTAACGCGTATATGACGACATTTAAATGCCAAAAATCACCCTTAAAAATTGGGGGTCGTCTTATACTACAATTCTAAAAAAGAAACATTAAATTCTGAGTGATGTTTGTCGGTAGGTTATGTAATAACCAATAACGTACATAAAAAGATTCACATTATCAAATAAACTGATAATAAAAGTAATAAAACCATTTCTACCTTATATATTACTAGCATAAATTCATAAATTGCCTATTCGAAGAATAATTCCATAACAATGAAACCAACTTGTTTCCATGAAAGCTCAGCTGAGAAAAAAAATATAAACATCGAGTTATGATTGCGTTCACAGCAATCTTTATCTTTCGCTAATCTTTCAGTAATTATCATGGTGTCGTTAATCACAGCAGTAATAACGTTTAGGATAACTAGATAATTAGACTCTTCAATTGGCTCAGACTGAATAAAAAAAGATGTTGAAAGCGGAATGTAATTTTATCGTACATTATCGTACTGTTATTAGCGGTATGTTTTTGATTGTCGATGAAGTATAAGTAAATAGCCATTAGTACACCAGGCTGTTTGTAACTGCTTAGATATAGGAAAAGAAGAGGAAGAAGAAAAGGAATCAGTATTCGCAAGAGATCACGTGATGAAACGTAAACAAAACAATGGTTTCCCTTTTAGGGGACCTGTCTCGGAAAAACATGATATAGAATCGGTTTTGTTATTCGTTTGTGTAGTAAATAAATTACAGTCTAGTGAGAATTGAATTCACTACACAAACGAATTGCTTTGCAGGACGGGCTTATTAATCATCACGTTACGATAAATATAAATAAACGGAAAACATAAAGCACTTTTGAAATTTACATAAAATGCGAGATTGGCTCAAGTGACCTGAAGAGACATGCTATTAAAACCCTTATTACTGCTGAGTAGTGAGTTCGATCCTCTCTGAAGGCTTATGCAAATCAAGCTACATCGAGTAAATACCGTTTCATAGGCTCCGAGGACGCTATTTTTTCCGAGGTTTCAAAAATTGACCCTGCGTTCTGCGAAGATTACTTTATTCTTTCTTTTCTTTTTTGTCTTCTCTTTTTATTTTTAATTGTAAGTCAAAATTCAAAATTAAGTCAGAATGAGAAAACTGAAATTTCTTTGAGATATAATGACGAAAGAAGACCAAGAGACATTAACACCCACAGGTCATATTTAAGGTAAAAAAGTAAAGGAAACAGTAAGTAACCTATTAATCGAGTTTGTGTTAAGGGGTAGCAGAACAAAAAGAAATAGTAAATGGTCAAAAGTTACTTAGAGCAACAAAAGACAGGAAGATGTGAAGAGCCATGACTGCCTCGTCCCGAAGGCCGGAAAAATGCAGTAATTAATTTCCCTGTGTATTCAAACATCTAAATGGTAATGTCAGCAGATTTATGAGAAAAACTAGAAACAAACTGAATTCCGTAAATATACAAAAATTGAAAGGGGTGTAAGACAAAGATGTCTTCTCACCAGATTTATTCAGCTTGTACAGCAAGGTGATTCTGAAAAAATTAGAAGTCCTACCAGGATTCATTATTGGCAGCCACAGTCTTAACAACATAAGATATGCATCAGACACAGAAAGGAAACTACAAGGACTCCGACATAAGACAGTGAAGGAAAGCAAGAAGAAAGGACTAAACATCAATTGCAAAAAGATAGAACGTACGATTGTTAGCAAAAGGAAAATTCCAAAATGCAAATTACAAACTGGAGATTCCAAAATCAAACAACTAGAATAATTTAAATATCTGGGAAGTGTTTTAACCGAGGACGGAAAGTACGACACCGACATCCGAAGGCACATTGGGATAGCGAAAGATGCCTTCCAAAAGCTAAGCAAAGTATTAAGAAACAGTAAAATATCGGGGAAGTGTTTTAATCGAGGACGGAAAGTGTGACATCTGAAGGCGCATTGGGATAGCGAAAGATGCCTTCCAAAACCTAAGCATATTTCTATCAAGAAACAGGAAAATTTCATTAGAAACAAATAAAAGAGTATTGAACTGTTACGTAATATCAGTCCTCCTATATGGCAGTGAATGCAGGACAATCTTCTCGCAGATGAAGAAGAAACTTGAGGCGACAGTTTTAGAGAAAATTGAAACAAAAAGGACACTTATAGAGACAATTGACATTTCTAAGAAAATAAAGAAAAGGAGCTTGGAAACTTTGACACTCACAGGACATACTGAAGGCAAGCGGGACAGAGGAAAACAACCTACTTAACGATCTTAATTAAATGGATGAGAAACAGGGATTAGGAGAGATAACAAATAGACAGACTTTACTAAGATATACAAAGGATAGGAAATTGTGGAGAGACATGATCGCCAACGTCTTCAAGAGATACGGTACATAGAAGAAGATATTTTTTTTCAGAATTCGGCTTCATTGTGGCCGCACCTCTCCCTTCTGTCCTAAATGGGCGACACGCGAAGAATCTTGTTTAGCGAGCCAGCAAAAGATGGAGCATATGTCTACATATAATTAATCTTCTATACAGAAGCTTTTCTTCAAACGGCTGGAAGTTGAATTAAGAATGACCGTATTTGGTAATAAAGCAGGTGCAGCTTCATAAATAAATTCTGCTTAGGGGCCTCCATTAAAACGGGACATAAATGTTTTTGTCGGTGAAGAATAGAGTATGAATTCATTATCTGTTGATCGCCAACTGAGGTTGGTCCAATCAACAAAATCTTCGCGTTTAAAAACTTTTCTAAAAGGTAAAACTATTTTGCAAAATATATAAATATATATTGCAAATGTATAAAAGAAGAAAAGAAAGACATAAGTATAAGACTTTATTAGTAATTTGAAAAAATAAACTATTATGCCCACAAATCTGTTAATGTCTGAGTTGTCAGATGTTGAGAGGGGAAAAAGTTAATTTTTGAATAAGCTTAATGTTTCCATTTGTTTCCCGAGTAAGTCAAATATTTTCTTATTGTCGGGGATTTTTTTTTTTTTTTTTTTAAGAGATAAAAATCTGGCTTTTTCAGTTTGGCATACCTCCCCTCATAAAAAAAAAAGGAAAAATTGTGAACATTTATTTTAATACTTTATTTAACGTATTTCGCTGCTTATAAGACGCACCGATGCATTAGACTCCCCCCCCCCAAATATTTTGAAGGAAGTAATCGACAAAAAAGTTTTTTCCTTGTACTTTATAGCCCTCCCCACTATCCCCAATTTCACCTACGGAATAACATATTCCGGTGTGAAAACCTGACTAATTATGACAAATTTATCACAGACCGAGAATAACCAAATTTATAGTAACTATTTCACTATTTAGAATTAGAAGAGAAGTTATAGTGCATACTACCACTGAAACCTAACCTTAGCCGGGCTACTGTATTTGCTCGGCAATATTTGACACTGTTAGTGTTAAGTATCGTACGCGTACTTACTTAATAAAGCGAAAATACCCAGCAGATGCTGAGTAACGCATAGTATACAGTAGTATTATTCTTAAAAAGTCTACCATAAATGCTGCTGCTCTGTGACCAATAGTTTAAGAAGGAAGGAAGGAAGGAAGGTATTACTTAAGCAGGTGTTACTATAGCAGGAATTGCCTTTCCTATCAATATCCCAGTATCCCAACTGCATAAGCAACTTCTCTAAAACGTTGTTAAATTGATTTGCACTCTTTAGTACTGGACTTGTTTCACTTTCAAGGGCTCAAAATCGGATGTAACTGGAGAGCTGATGCTTAACCCATACTCGTTGACTTTCGATTTATAGGACGCAGGGTGGTTTTTGGAAACATGCGTCTTATAAGGAGAAAAATGTGTGTGTTTCGTTTCGATCTCTCAATAAAATGCTTTCGAGATGGGTCGCTATTATCAACTGAACTGTGTCTTAGAATCTATTGCAGATGACATTATTGTCATATTTTCTTATTTCAGATGTGTGGGTAAGGAACAACAGGAGTTCACGTTGAATAGGAATAATTAACGAGCTTTATTTTCAGGGTCAATACACGATGGTTCCCTCTCCTCCTCCTTTTTGAAGTGTCTCTTTTTCCTTTGTGTCTGCTCAGGGTTATTCCCCTTAGATCACAGTGCTAAGGTATCACCACATCTCCCTCTGGTATCTACAAGTCCAGTCTTTTGGGTTCAATCACCGGTTTTCCTGATCTTGTCCTGAAAGTGTACTCTGGACTAAGTGTTCTTCGGTTTGGTGATGAAGATGGTGTGTGTGTCTGTGTGGGCACTTGTATGTTTGTTGTGTCACTGACACATTCTAATCTATCCATCAGAATCAAATGGTGCCTATTTCGTCGTATAGTTCTATTAGGCCCTTTGACTATATAAGATGGTGGTGCTGTTTTGTTTGCCACTGTACCGGTGAATTTGGCGTCAGTCCCTTACACCTGTTTCGCTGGTAAGAGATCAGATGCTCGGTGCCACTAGTTAGAGTTAATCCAATCAGCACTCTTCCTCTGTTTTTCCTTCGACCTGACAGCAGCATCGTCTAGTAGTGCTAGGTCCAGTTGCAATGGATCAGTTGATACTGTAATGCGCTACCTGCGCTCCACCAGCAACTGAGCTGGGCTAAACCCATTCTGTAGTGGTGTTGATCTGTATGCCAGCAAAGCAAGATCTGTCGCTTTAGTCAGATGGTTTTTGGCTGTCTTGACTGCCCATTCAGATTCCTCGTTGCTTTGTGGATACCTCTGCTGGTTACATTCCAAAATCCATATTCCGAGGCAAAAACAGAAAATGCACTGCATGCAAATTGTGGACCATTGTTAGTCACTAAGGTCCTTGGCAATGCATGACGCGCAAACATTGATTTCAGATGATCTGTAACATCTGAAGCTTTTGAGTGTGAGGTTCGCTATCTCTGTGAACCGAGAGTAATAGTCCACTGCTAACAAATGCTTTTGGCCTTTAAGGGTGAAAACGTCCGCTCCTAGTCCCTGCCAGGGTCTATCTGGGAGTTCTGCTTGAGCAAGAGTATCTGAATGGTTAGTGTGCTTTTTTATGCATGTTCTGCATTTCAGCACTCATTCATTTAGCTGCTGGCTTAATCCGGGCCACCACACACTCTGACATGCGCACTTCCTACATTTGACAATATCCTGGTGACCTTCATGGAGTCTACCAGGGATGCTATTCCTCAGTACTGATGGAATGACTAATTTTGTAACCTTAAGCAAAATGCGTATCCTGTACAGTTTGGAATGCACGCTGTCCAGTACATTCTCAACACTCCTGAATATGCTTTCCATCGGCGCCTGTGTCGATCTTAAATTTTACTTTTCTGACATCCAATTTAAGGTCAACCATCTATGGGTCTCCACCCATATTGATATTGCTTCCAGAAAAACTCCACTATCATCCTGTTATCTCGTTGACAGCTGTTGATGTGCACACACGCTTGCAGTGTCCTTTTTTCCCCATGTCTTATCTTTAGCAGGGCATTGTGTTTTGGAGTGGTAAGGGCTATTTCCACACTTATAACATCTATTCTGACTTTTATTTTTAATTTTGTCTCTAATTTTTGTAGTGGTTTCACTTTTCGTATTATTCTGTTCACAGAACATGGCTATCTCCTCTCAGATTGTACTGTTGCTGCCTCAAAGTTTCAGTTTGTCAGGTCATCTCAATTGTTTTTTTGTTTTTTTTTTTCAGTGTGAGATTTCCGTCTAATTGCATTCTTTCAGACAAACGTGAGTCTGAAATCTTGACAACCAAATGGTCCCTGATAAATTCGTTTTTTAAAAACCCATAGTTACAATGTACGGCCAACGTATATAGAGCTGTCACAAAAGAATCCACAGACTCGTTGGATCTTTGTTGCCTCCTATTAAAAACTGCTCGTTCGTAAATTATATTTTTCCTTCCAATAAAAAAATGCACGAAAACCCTTTTTAACGGCATTGTAGTCATTTATTTCCTATTCAGACAATTTAAAATTTTGCAGGATATCGTCTGCCTGGCATCCCATACAATAAATTAAGGTATTTACATAGTTTGCTTGTTTAGTAGTATGAAGATTACTTGCTTGCCGGACTCTTTCAAAACGACGCATCCATTTTCCCCATTCAAGCGGCTTTCTAAACTCGAAAGATTCCGGGGGTTGAATAGTGAAAGACGCACATGGTTACTGTTGAGTAGGGACGGCCATGTTTCTTTTTCCCGATTCACCACCTTTTGTCTTTTCATACTTCCCTTTTTTTTCAATGTCCTGAAAAGGGTAGGAATACTTCTGCCTACTCACTAAAGCCCCTTCTGACACCATGCCGTGCTTTCTTATTTCAGATGTGTGGGTAAGGAAAAACAGGAGTTTAAGGTATCACCACAAAGTCCTATTGCTATTTACATTATTTATATCAAGACTAATATCTTTATTCTTATTATCGCAATGTTTTGACCGTTCGGTTTTCCAACCTTCTTTCAGGTTTCTGTCGATCTGATTAACCTTCAAGAAATTTCTAATTGAGCCCTTTATTTAATCTACTGTATTAGAGTGTTCCACTGCCCATCTCTATGAATACCTTTATGTCTTTTTTTAGTTGCTGTAGGGTGGGGGTCAAATCGAACTGAAAACACTGGTTCTCGTTCGATCACCGAAGTTAAGCTATGTCGAGCCCGGTCAGTACATAAATGGGGGAACACTGGGTACTGTAAGCAACACTCTATAATCCAAAAAATTTTTAGGCTTTAAATAACGCACTAAGGGTTGATAAACCGTAAAATAAAAAACTAATCAACCAATCCCTTTTTAATACTGCTCAGTGATTGTTAACCCTATTTCCACTGAATCAGAGTCTATACTTTCCGGCCCTTGAATTGAAGTAAGAATTACTCTTCCACCAAATCAGGTAATTGTAAGTTCGATCCCTGGACCGGGTAGTAGAGACTCAGACACAGTAGAAACACAACGAGTAGAAAAAAGAAGACAAGTTACTACCTAGACATGGACAGCAAAATGAGAACAATCTAACCCGTAGAATAAAGGGCTCAAATTAAAATTTCCTGATGGTTAGCCGGATCAACAGATACCTGAAGAAGACTGGAGGACCAACGGTCGAAACATTGAGATAATAACAAGGCTGAAGACATAAGTCTGAATGTAAGTAATGTAAAAATGATGATAACTCCTTATGAGTTTCAGACAGGCTTCCTACTGTATCATGAAATGATTTGGAAACTGAATGACTCTCTCTTCAAAATTGAGTTAATCAACTTCGTCTGACACAAACGTAAATATGAGAAACTGTAATCTGAAAAATCATGTTCCGCCAGATTTCTCAGTGGAGTGGACATACCATGTCTTTCAAAAGTCAGAAATGAAAATTCTGGTTGGATGTTTTTGTTTAGCGGGATATCAACCTCTATGAGTCATTTAATGCCGAAATCTAAAAATATTTTGTACGAAATTTTATTTCATTTTTGGAGATAATAATGTTTTAGTGATACTAGTTTTACTAATTAACACATAGCCGGGGGAAGAAGAGATGGATTCATACCCTTCCCAAGGGTATTTGCGCGTAAGTGAATATAACGAACCCAACAAGAAATGGAACTCTGCTTTCCGATTAACAATTCCGAACCATTATCCATCTACGCCACCCGTAAATCCAAGCTTACAGCACCTGGTATTTTCAAGCGGTCGACCATCTGGGTACTGGCCAAACTCGACGTTACTTAACTTCACTTTAGTCACGGGCGCCAGTGAGAATGCACTAACGTAATATCCACTAGGAAAGAGGCACCACTTTGATTTTAATTATTTTTAATGCCACGCCTCATCAGGATGTAGGCGATAACTCTGCACTGATTCATTTTCTTCATTTTCTCTGATTTGCCATGGAAATATAGTGGGGTGGCTGCCAGTTGCCTTCTGTACAGTTTGGAATTCAGAGTTTCTCTTCTTTTCAACCACCTAAAGCTTGATAGCTCAATGTACCCTGTTATTTAACTCATAGCTTGGGGAGAAGAGACAGATCCATGCCTTTCTCAAAGGTATTTGTGTGAAAATGAACGCAAATTTGAACTCGTCTCGCCAATTTAGCTTTCCGCACCAATTTAGCTTTCCGCGCCAATATCCGTTACACTACCCACTAAAAGTACAGAATCCTAAAAAGAAATCTCATTTTTTCTGTACTGAGCGCGTATTAGTTTTAGTACAATTGTATTAGTTTTAAGAAAGTTGTGAATATAAAATTATTCTTGTAAATAAACAAGCTAATAAATTGTGATGGAGAATATTTCCCTACAAGTTTGGACTCGGCCGTCGGACGAAGGACATAAAAATACTCCTACATTAGCAGGAGGAGCAGTAGCCTTTGCTGAAAAGCAGTCAGTCACGGCTAAACATTCTCTTCCCAAGTTTCTATTCTACATTATGTTTTCCTGTACCAAAAGGTGATAAACTTGTTCTTAAACCAATTCCGGTTTTCTACTGTTGTTTTTGATAACTCAGTTACAACATAAATAAGTAGCATTTAATATTTTTATTGTCAATTCCCAAGAACAAAAAAAATGTATAAATTAACTTTCAACATATGCTTAGGTTTTATTACAATTCTAATCATCACGTTTTTAAACAATAAACATTGCCGAGGAGTAAAGGTAGTTCAAATAATAGCGGCGTCAAAGGAAAGCCGTTGTTTTGGAACATCATTTTTTGCCAGGCACGAGGATTAATGATTGCTATGTTTTTTATCCTCTGAATATTTCTCAATTTTAAAACATGACAGTTCTATTTTTAGAACAATCATATTATTTAGAGAGTATTTCCTATCACCATGCTACCTTAAAAAATAATGTTATAAATATTGTATATATAATTTTTTTACAGGTGTTTTAGCATCCTTTCGCGTAGTTTGTTACTATGGAAGCCTATCAGCCAAGCGTGATAGTGAAGCAAGATTCTTGCCTTCGAATATTGACCCAAGACTATGCACAGATTTCGTCTACGCTTTTGCCCAGGTGAATGGAAATTCAGTGCGACCTATTGGAGACGCAGCTGAGCAATACAAATTGTAAGTAGAAATCTTGCCACGATTAAAGACGTGTCTGATATGAAAGTAACATTTTGGAGCACGCACTTATACTTAAAAAACAAACGCACTTACGTAGGAGTTGTTGCCTAAATGTTTTGGGGATATTTGGACAGTAACTAAAAGTTTAAGGGATATTTGGACAGTAACTAAATGATTGGGGGATATTTGGATAGTACCTAAAAGATTGGGGGATATTTGGACAGTAACTAAAAGATTGGGGGATATTTGGACAGTAACTAAAAGATTGGGGGATATTTGGACAGTACCTAAAAGATTGGGGGATATTTGGACAGTAACTAAAAGATTGGGGGATATTTGGACAGTACCTAAAAGATTGGGGGATATTTGGACAGTACCTAAAAGATTGGGGGATATTTGGACAGTAACTAAAAGATTGGGGGATATTTGGACAGTACCTAAAAGATTGGGGGATATTTGGACAGTAACTAAAAGATTGGGGGATATTTTGACAGTAACTAAAAGATTGGGGGATATTTGGACAGTAACTAAAAGATTGGGGGATATTTGGACTGTACCTAAAAGATTGGGAGATATTTGGACAGTAACTAAAAGATTGGGGGATATTTGGACAGTACCTAAAAGATTGGGGGATATTTGGACAGTACCTAAAAGATTGGGGGATATTTGGACAGTAACTAAAAGATTGGGGGATATTTGGAATGTAACTAAAAGTTCAAGGGATATTTGGACAGTAACTAAAAGATTAGTGGATATTTGGACAGTAACTAAAAGATTGGGGGATATTTGGACAGTACCTAAAAGATTGGGAGATATTTGGACAGTAACTAAAAGATTGGGGGATATTTGGACAGTACCTAAAAGATTGGGGGATATTTGGACAGTACCTAAAAGATTGGGGGATATTTGGACAGTAACTAAAAGTTTGGGGGATATTTGGACAGTACCTAAAAGATTGGGGGATATTTGGACAGAACCTAAAAGATTGGGGGATATTTGGACAGTACCTAAAAGATTGGGGGATATTTGGACAGTACCTAAAAGATTGGGGGATATTTGGACAGTAACTAAAAGTTTGGGGGATATTTGGACAGTACCTAAAAGATTGGGGGATATTTGGACAGTAACTAAAAGATTGGGGGATATTTGGACAGTACCTAAAAGATTGGGGGATATTTGGACAGTAACTAAAAGATTGGGGGATATTTGGACAGTAACTAAAAGATTGGGGGATATTTGGACAGTACCTAAAAGATTGGGGGATATTTGGACAGTACCTAAAAGATTGGGGGATATTTGGACAGTAACTAAAAGATTGGGGGATATTTGGACAGTGCCTAAAAGATTGGGGGATATTTGGACAGTACCTAAAAGATTGGGGGATATTTGGACAGTAACTAAAAGATTGGGGGATATTTGGACAGTACCTAAAAGATTGGGGGATATTTGGACAGTAACTAAAAGATTGGGGGATATTTGGACAGTACCTAAAAGATTGGGGGATATTTTGACAGTAACTAAAAGATTGGGGGATATTTGGACAGTAACTAAAAGATTGGGGGATATTTGGACTGTACCTAAAAGATTGGGAGATATTTGGACAGTAACTAAAAGATTGGGGGATATTTGGACAGTACCTAAAAGATTGGGGGATATTTGCACAGTAACTAAAAGATTGGGGGATATTTGGACAGTACCTAAAAGATTGGGGGATATTTGGACAGTACCTAAAAGATTGGGGGATATTTGGACAGTAACTAAAAGATTGGGGGATATTTGGACTGTAACTAAAAGTTCAAGGGATATTTGGACAGTAACTAAAAGATTAGTGGATATTTGGACAGTAACTAAAAGATTGGGGGATATTTGGACAGTACCTAAAAGATTGGGGGATATTTGGACAGTAACTAAAAGATTGGGGGATATTTGGACAGTACCTAAAAGATTGGGGGATATTTGGACAGTAACTAAAAGATTGGGGGATATTTGGACAGTACCTAAAAGATTGGGGGATATTTGGACAGTAACTAAAAGTTTGGGGGATATTTGGACAGTACCTAAAAGATTGGGGGATATTTGGACAGAACCTAAAAGATTGGGGGATATTTGGACAGTACCTAAAAGATTGGGGGATATTTGGACAGTAACTAAAAGTTTGGGGGATATTTGGACAGTACCTAAAAGATTGGGGGATATTTGGACAGTAACTAAAAGATTGGGGGATATTTGGACAGTACCTAAAAGATTGGGGGATATTTGGACAGTAACTAAAAGATTGGGGGATATTTGGACAGTAACTAAAAGATTGGGGGATATTTGGACAGTACCTAAAAGATTGGGGGATATTTGGACTGTACCTAAAAGATTGGGGGATATTTGGACAGTACCTAAAAGATTGGGGGATATTTGGACAGTACCTAAAAGATTGGGGGATATTTGGACAGTAACTAAAAGATTGGGGGGTATTTGGACTGTAACTAAAAGATTAGTGGATATTTGGACAGTAACTAAAAGTTCAAGGGATATTTGGACAGCAACTAAAAGATTGGGGATATTTGGACAGTACCTAAAAGATTGGGGGATATTTGGACAGTAACTAAAAGATTGGGGGATATTTGGACAGTAACTAAATGATTGGGGGATATTTGGATAGTACCTAAAAGATTGGGGGATATTTGGACAGTAACTAAAAGATTGGGGGATATTTGGACAGTAACTAAAAGATTGGGGGATATTTGGACAGTACCTAAAAGATTGGGGGATATTTGGACAGTAACTAAAAGATTGGGGGATATTTGGACAGTACCTAAAAGATTGGGGGATATTTGGACAGTACCTAAAAGATTGGGGGATATTTGGACAGTAACTAAAAGATTGGGGGATATTTGGACAGTACCTAAAAGATTGGGGGATATTTGGACAGTAACTAAAAGATTGGGGGATATTTGGACAGTACCTAAAAGATTGGGGGATATTTTGACAGTAACTAAAAGATTGGGGGATATTTGGACAGTAACTAAAAGATTGGGGGATATTTGGACTGTACCTAAAAGATTGGGAGATATTTGGACAGTAACTAAAAGATTGGGGGATATTTGGACAGTACCTAAAAGATTGGGGGATATTTGGACAGTACCTAAAAGATTGGGGGATATTTGGACAGTAACTAAAAGATTGGGGGATATTTGGAATGTAACTAAAAGTTCAAGGGATATTTGGACAGTAACTAAAAGATTAGTGGATATTTGGACAGTAACTAAAAGATTGGGGGATATTTGGACAGTACCTAAAAGATTGGGAGATATTTGGACAGTAACTAAAAGATTGGGGGATATTTGGACAGTACCTAAAAGATTGGGGGATATTTGGACAGTACCTAAAAGATTGGGGGATATTTGGACAGTAACTAAAAGTTTGGGGGATATTTGGACAGTACCTAAAAGATTGGGGGATATTTGGACAGAACCTAAAAGATTGGGGGATATTTGGACAGTACCTAAAAGATTGGGGGATATTTGGACAGTACCTAAAAGATTGGGGGATATTTGGACAGTAACTAAAAGTTTGGGGGATATTTGGACAGTACCTAAAAGATTGGGGGATATTTGGACAGTACCTAAAAGATTGGGGGATATTTGGACAGTACCTAAAAGATTGGGGGATATTTGGACAGTACCTAAAAGATTGGGGGATATTTGGACAGTAACTAAAAGATTGGGGGGTATTTGGACTGTAACTAAAAGATTAGTGGATATTTGGACAGTAACTAAAAGTTCAAGGGATATTTGGACAGCAACTAAAAGATTGGGGATATTTGGACAGTACCTAAAAGATTGGGGGATATTTGGACAGTAACTAAAAGATTGGGGGATATTTGGACAGTACCTAAAAGATTGGGGGATATTTGGACAGTAACTAAAAGATTGGGGGATATTTGGACAGTACCTAAAAGATTGGGGGATATTTGGACAGTACCTAAAAGATTGGGGGATATTTGGACAGTAACTAAAAGATTGGGGGATATTTGGACAGTACCTAAAAGATTGGGGGATATTTGGACAGTACCTAAAAGATTGGGGGATATTTGGACAGTAACTAAAAGATTGGGGGATATTTGGACAGTACCTAAAAGATTGGGGGATATTTGGACAGTAACTAAAAGATTGGGGGATATTTGGACAGTACCTAAAAGATTGGGGGATATTTTGACAGTAACTAAAAGATTGGGGGATATTTGGACAGTAACTAAAAGATTGGGGGATATTTGGACTGTACCTAAAAGATTGGGAGATATTTGGACAGTAACTAAAAGATTGGGGGATATTTGGACAGTACCTAAAAGATTGGGGGATATTTGCACAGTAACTAAAAGATTGGGGGATATTTGGACAGTACCTAAAAGATTGGGGGATATTTGGACAGTACCTAAAAGATTGGGGGATATTTGGACAGTAACTAAAAGATTGGGGGATATTTGGACTGTAACTAAAAGTTCAAGGGATATTTGGACAGTAACTAAAAGATTAGTGGATATTTGGACAGTAACTAAAAGATTGGGGGATATTTGGACAGTACCTAAAAGATTGGGGGATATTTGGACAGTAACTAAAAGATTGGGGGATATTTGGACAGTACCTAAAAGATTGGGGGATATTTGGACAGTAACTAAAAGATTGGGGGATATTTGGACAGTACCTAAAAGATTGGGGGATATTTGGACAGTAACTAAAAGTTTGGGGGATATTTGGACAGTACCTAAAAGATTGGGGGATATTTGGACAGAACCTAAAAGATTGGGGGATATTTGGACAGTACCTAAAAGATTGGGGGATATTTGGACAGTACCTAAAAGATTGGGGGATATTTGGACAGTAACTAAAAGTTTGGGGGATATTTGGACAGTACCTAAAAGATTGGGGGATATTTGGACAGTAACTAAAAGATTGGGGGATATTTGGACAGTAACTAAAAGATTGGGGGATATTTGGACAGTACCTAAAAGATTGGGGGATATTTGGACTGTACCTAAAAGATTGGGAGATATTTGGACAGTACCTAAAAGATTGGGGGATATTTGGACAGTACCTAAAAGATTGGGGGATATTTGGACAGTAACTAAAAGATTGGGGGATATTTGGACTGTAACTAAAAGATTAGTGGATATTTGGACAGTAACTAAAAGTTCAAGGGATATTTGGACAGCAACTAAAAGATTGGGGGATATTTGGACAGTACCTAAAAGATTGGGGGATATTTGGACAGTAACTAAAAGATTGTGGGATATTTGGACTGTACCTAAAAGATTGGGGGATATTTGGACTGTAACTAAAAGTTCAAGGGATATTTGGACAGTAACTAAAAGATTAGTGGATATTTGGACAGTAACTAAAAGATTTGGGATATTTGGACAGTAACTAAAAGTTTGGGGGATATTTGGACAGTACCTAAAAGATTGGGGGATATTTGGACAGTACCTAAAAGATTGGGGGATATTTGTACAGTAACTAAAAGATTGGGGGATATTTGGACAGTACCTAAAAGATTGGGGGATATTTGGACAGTAACTAAAAGATTGGGGGATATTTGGACAGTACCTAAAAGATTGGGGGATATTTGGACAGTACCTAAAAGATTGGGGGATATTTGGACAGTAACTAAAAGTTTGGGGGATATTTGGACAGTACCTAAAAGATTGGGGGATATTTGGACTGTACCTAAAACATTGGGGGATATTTGGACAGTAACTAAAAGATTGGGGGATATTTGGACAGTAACTAAAAGATTGGGGGATATTTGGACAGTACCTAAAAGATTGGGGGATATTTGGACAGTACCTAAAAGATTGGGGGATATTTGGACAGTAACTAAAGGTTTGGGGGATATTTGGACAGTACCTAAAAGATTGGGGGATATTTGGACAGTACCTAAAAGATTGGGGGATATTTGGACAGTACCTAAAAGATTGGGGGATATTTGGACAGTAACTAAAAGATTGGGGGATATTTGGACAGTACCTAAAAGATTGGGGGATATTTGGACAGTAACTAAAAGATTGGGGGATATTTGGACAGTACCTAAAAGATTGGGGGATATTTGGACAGTACCGAAAAGATTGGGGGATATTTGGACAGTAACTAAAAGTTTGGGGGATATTTGGACAGTACCTAAAAGATTGGGGGATATTTGGACTGTACCTAAAACATTGGGGGATATTTGGACAGTAACTAAAAGATTGGGGGATATTTGGACAGTAACTAAAAGATTGGGGGATATTTGGACAGTACCTAAAAGATTGGGGGATATTTGGACAGTACCTAAAAGATTGGGGGATATTTGGACAGTAACTAAAAGTTCAAGGGATATTTGGACAGCAACTAAAAGATTGGGGGATATTTGGACAGTAACTAAAAGTTTGGGGGATATTTGGACAGTAACTAAAAGATTGGGGGATATTTGGACAGCAACTAAAAGATTGGGGGATATTTGGACAGTACCTAAAAGATTGGGGGATATTTGGACAGTAACTAAAAGATTGTGGGATATTTGGACTGTACCTAAAAGATTGGGGGATATTTGGACTGTAACTAAAAGTACAAGGGATATTTGGACAGTAACTAAAAGATTAGTGGATATTTGGACAGTAACTAAAAGATTAGTGGATATTTGGACAGTAACTAAAAGATTTGGGATATTTGGACAGTAACTAAAAGTTTGGGGGATATTTGGACAGTACCTAAAAGATTGGGGGATATTTGGACAGTACCTAAAAGATTGGGGGATATTTGGACAGTAACTAAAAGATTGGGGGATATTTGGACAGTACCTAAAAGATTGGGGGATATTTGGACAGTAACTAAAAGATTGGGGGATATTTGGACAGTACCTAAAAGATTGGGGGATATTTGGACAGTACCTAAAAGATTGGGGGATATTTGGACAGTAACTAAAAGTTTGGGGGATATTTGGACAGTAACTAAAAGATTGGGGGATATTTGGACAGTAACTAAAAGATTGGGGGATATTTGGACAGTACCTAAAAGATTGGGGGATATTTGGACAGTACCTAAAAGATTGGGGGATATTTGGACAGTAACTAAAGGTTTGGGGGATATTTGGACAGTACCTAAAAGATTGGGGGATATTTGGACAGTACCTAAAAGATTGGGGGATATTTGGACAGTAACTAAAAGATTGGGGGATATTTGGACAGTACCTAAAAGATTGGGGGATATTTGGACAGTAACTAAAAGATTGGGGGATATTTGGACAGTACCTAAAAGATTGGGGGATATTTGGACAGTACCTAAAATATTGGGGGATATTTGGACAGTAACTAAATGATTGGGGGATATTTGGACAGTAACTAAAAGATTGGGGGATATTTGGACTGTAACTAAAAGATTAGTGGATATTTGGACAGTAACTAAAAGTTCAAGGGATATTTGGACAGCAACTAAAAGATTGGGGGATATTTGGACAGTAACTAAAAGATTGGGGGATATTTGGACAGTAACTAAAAGATTGGGGGATATTTGGACTGTACCTAAAAGATTGGGGGATATTTGGACTGTAACTAAAAGATTAGTGGATATTTGGACAGTAACTAAAAGTTCAAGGGATATTTGGACAGCAACTAAAAGATTGGGGGATATTTGGACAGTACCTAAAAGATTGGGGGATATTTGGACAGTAACTAAAAGATTGGGGGATATTTGGACTGTACCTAAAAGATTGGGGGATATTTGGACTGTAACTAAAAGTTCAAGGGATATTTGGACAGTAACTAAAAGATTAGTGGATATTTGGACAGTAACTAAAAGATTAGTGGATATTTGGACAGTAACTAAAAGATTTGGGATATTTGGACAGTAACTAAATGTTTAATATATTGGGGGATATTTGAACAGTAATTAAGATATTGGGGATTATTTGGACAGTAACTAAAAGTTTCAGGATATTTGTACAGTAACTAAAAGATTGGGAGATATTTGGACAGTAACTAAAAGTTTAAGTTTATTTGTAAAGTAAGTAAAAGTTTGGGAGATATTTGGAAAGATTACTGATTGATCAGGATATGTCAATATGTCTAGTGTTGTCTGTTGTCCTTGGCGGATATTTCACGCATCTATAGAAATCACTCGATCGGGAAGTAAAGAGCTTTAATTTGTGTCTTTTTTTATTTGGTTGACTAAATCATTTCGTGCATTAAAACACACGATTCTTTTGGTAGCATCTCGCTGTGATATTTACGTGGTGCTGCCCGAAATCTCGAAGAAGTTAATTGATTCGTTTTCTACGGTTTATCAAACCTTTGCAGATTTTTTAAAGCTGAAAATATTTTTAGATTGTGAGATTTTATTTTGGGGTGGGATGGGGGTAATAATGGTTTCGTGATACAAAATTTACTAATTAACCCATAGCTGGATGGAGAAAAGGTAATAGCGCGTAAGTGAATATAAGAAAACGAACGTGAATTGGAATTCGCCTCTTCGATTAACATATTCCGAATCATAATCCACTAAACCACCCGGATATCTAAACTTACAGGACCTAGTATTTCCAAACGATCACCCATCTAGGTACTGACTTGGTTCGACGTTGCTTAACTTCGGTGATCGTAAAATAAAATTTTTAAAAGATGCTTAACTATAAATAGCAATATAAAGCAGAATTTAAAATTTTAATTTAATTTAAATCAATGTTTTTAACACGCGGGGAACATTTGAAATAATTTTAACATCGTCAGAAACACTTGCATATAAATATATCAAGAGCTAATGGCACAGCAGTGTATACAAAAATTTATACGCCTTACACATAGGCTCAATGTACTTCTCAAAAGCTGACAAAATACAAACGACGAAACACCGTACCTTCTTTCATTAAGAGACAGTTGAAATTTGTGTGTTGGCATAATGAAAAATAGATAGCCAATCTTTTTGAAGATTCTTTTTCATGATTTTCACCTTTCAATTTCTATCCCTCCCAGACAGGTTATTCTTCTAAATATGTTTCTTTGTGTTATGCCCTAGCAGAAAGTAGAATTTTAAAATCCTCACAGTATTTAGTATTGTTGAAATTATCGCTAACATTTCTGCCGAGATTTACAAACTCAGCGTTTCGTTCAATTTCGCAAACCAATCGATGAAATTTGAATAAGCTGATTTGTTTGGGAAAATACTTTGACAAAAACCCTACTTTGCGGTTTAATAATTGCTTTAATTTAATTTAATGTTAAGAAAATTTCTTTTTTGCCTTTTATTCCTTTTTAACAGCGAAGAATAAATTCTTTGGATTTCTTACTCTTGAGCATGCAACATGCGTAAATATTTTTTCTGGAGCCAAATTCCACCCTTTTGAAGCGTTTGGCCTTGTGATTTGTTTATAGTTCTTGCAAACGCAGGGCGAACTGTAAACTGGATTCTTGTCTATAAAAACTTAAAGAAAAGATACGCAAAAAACAAGATTGCATTTTTATTAAATAAGTATTTGTTATTTTAATCATTTGTACTAAGGTACGCACCCTAGTAAAAACCAAATGTACTTTGTATCCCTTTACCATTTTGCACTTCTCCCCAAAATTTGGTTTCGATCACTCACTGTACGGTTATTTTAGAGGATGTGACAGACGGACGGACGAACGGAAGTCTCAGAATTATATATATATATATATATATATATATATATATATATATATATATATATTTAAAGGCATTTTTATGTTTAACATTCTTTTTTATAGATACAAGTATTTAAGTAAATGCTCTGTTTATAATAAACAGCATTAAATAACATTTACCGGCCTGAATGTCCGAGAAATCTTCATAAAAAATATTCGTCCTTCGACCTTGCCAACCGAACGATCCTCAGTGGCCGAATCGGTTAAGGCACGTCAGGCTATATGACGGTTCCGTATAGGATACAGGTTCGTATCCACAAAGAACATTTTATGTTAAAATCTTTCTTTTGGTTCAATTGAATTAAAAAAAAAACATTACAAGGATGCTCGGATGTAAGTCTTCAGTGTTGTGTTTTGGTTTTCTTTGCGAATTTCGGGTTTTAGACATCGTATTAAGTTGATATCTTTACGATAAACGTTTTCCTAAAAATATTATTTCACTGATGAATAAATGAATGAATATTTGAGGCTGTTATGTCCAATGAATAGAGATGCTACAGACGTTCCTAACTTAGTGACTTCTCTTGAGTTTATTTTTCGTTTGTCAAGGTTTGCAATGTAAAATGTTCGGTCTAGACTAGCTTGCTGCAATGAAAAATACACTCTTTAAAAAATCAATAGCTTATTTATTCAACCTAATTGTACGGAGATATTAGAATGGAAACAGAAATAGGCTTTCCTTTCGAACAATTCGTAACACTCGCGCTGCTGTGAACGTAATTATACGTCTTTTTAGGAAACGTATTAACTGTTGTCGACGTAGATATACGTTTCCAAGACATTGTAAAATAGCGTTTCCTGGCGTTCGTGTTATAAACCAACTAGCGCTTAGTGCTATTTGTAAAACATCATTGATATAATAGCATACAATACAACATTTTTGATGGCGTATTTTTATTAGATTTTGTGGCGGGGTGTCGTTTATCCCTATCTTTGTAATGCAGAGTATCCGATCAAAACCTAAATGTCGACGCCCAACAGAAATCGCCGTCGGTGTCTTTACAGTAAATTATTTCCAGTAAATGTCAATTCCCCCCCCCCTCAAAATTGGCCAGCACAGGCAGGCAACAATGCTATACTAACACAGCAATGACAGCGTTAATGTAACACACAGGCAGGTCGATTTTTGGTAAACGTGGTATTGCACTCAATTTGAAAGTTGGGGTTTCATTTGATAAATAACGACACAAAATATTTTTTCACAAATCATTACCATTTTTTGAGGAAATGAGTTTAAAGATTAAGTTTAGGTTCATAATTTAATTCCGGTGATCCGTGAAAGCCTTATAACAATTATAATTTACTGAAGCTTTACAAATTGTATACGGACAAGATGCACGGCATAAGCATATTATTACTAAATCATTGTTACATCAAATAAGACCTTCATTTACTTCAAAGGGAAATTACACTGAACAATTTAGCTATATTATGGTGTAATATGTTATACAGTGCAGTAAATTTAGTGTGATTTTCAACAAACAATGCAAATTTAAAATATTTTGACTTATAATTTGTATCCTATGTTATGGTTATTATATACACTTTTACCTAATTTTTCTTTTTATTAATCATGATATAACAAATGATCAAACAAATCTTCTTCATTAAGTAGCCATTTTTTTAAATATTTTATAATTTTTTAGACAGTTTTACTTATCGAATACAGTAAAAAAAAATGCATATTTTTCTTGTAATTCATAATTAGAATTCTGGTTTGAATATAATTTCCATTCGATGTATCAAATACAAAAACTTTATTCGGGTTTATTCTTAAAATAATAAAATTATGAAGTTAGTTTGTAAGCAAAAACCTGTTATTTCTGTATATTTTCCAGAGAAATTTAAAACCAAATGCTCAAAAATTGATACAAGTTATGAATATAATATTTGGTATCAATACTTACCATATCAAATCTCAACGTTTACATTGAGTGCAATGTTGATTTTTCTAAAGATTGTGAAAAATCAACCTCCTCTAATGGAACACCGTTTTTTATTCTTTCTTGTATATTTTCAGATACGCTGACATGGTCGATTTAAAGAAAGGTCATCCTTACAAAAACGCCTTTCTCTCCGTGACAAATTGGAAGTGGAAATCGCAGAACTATGAGCAACTGGCAAATGCCATAGTCGATTTTTTACGTCTTCATAAATTTGATGGACTCGACGTCAGCTCGGAGCTGCCGAGTAAAGAAAAGTTTCAATATTATTCGCAATGTATTCACGTAAGTCGAAAACTGATAACTTCATTATTCAACATTACATACAATAGTTAATTTTTTTCTCATGTTAATGATTCTAGTTTCAGCGTACTGTGCGTAATCTTATGTTAAAGTTCACGAATTCAACCATAATGAGATGAATTTTACCAAATAGCAGAAACTACATCAATTGAATACTTCTAACAACTAAAATAGATGACACGTGTTAGTCACGTCAAAATGATGATGTAATCAATGTAGTGACTTTCCACAGAACCTTAAATAGAAGGTTAGGAAGGAAACTCCCACTAGGATAAGTGATAGAAGTGGACTTGATAAGCTATTTTCATGAAAAAAAAAAAATGTTTTAAAAGAAAGATTTTTATAAGTTTCAACTGACAGTCATGATAACTGTTCGGTCAATGAATGCTGAATGTTTTCTTGTAAGGAATCAAACCATTAGTATTTCGATGTACTCCTTTTGTATAGAATAACTATCTATCTATCTATCATATATATATATATATATATATATATATATATATATATATATATATATATATATATATATGTATGTATGTATAAGCGTGTTGTGTGTGTGAATAGGAAAAGGAAAATTTTTCTTTACCAACACGTTTCATCCACTGATGGAGTTTATCAAGGTAAATCACATTTACCTTGATTTAGATCTGAAATTTTACACACACACACACACACACACACACACATACACATACATATTATGAAATAGATTATGTCCGACAATTATTTTAATATATTTTCTGTTTATAGGTTATTTTTATAGATACATTTATCTATTTAAGTAAATGCTCTGTTTATAATAAACAGTATTAACTACAATTTCATGTGTCCACTGTATCCTAAATGGTGTAGCACTTCAGGCTATATGACCCTTCCGTGTAGGATACAGGTTCGATTCCTGTCGGAGGACACATATTTTCTATGAAATTTCTCGGACATTCAGGCCGGTAAATGTAGTTAATAATGTTTATTATAAATAGAGCATTTACTTAAATATTTGTATCTATAACAATAACATATATACAGAATATATATACATATACATATATATATATATATATATATATATATATATATATATATATATATATATATATATATATTCGTAGTTTAGTAGAAGACGATGGAATGTTGCGGCGGAATAGCGCGTGATGCCTTCCAGAAAATAAGTAAATTATGAGACATGGCAAAATTTCGTTAGAAAGAAAGAATATAGTGCTGAATTGTTATGTAATATTATCCTCCTGTATAGTAGTGAATTCTGGACAATTCCCTCCCAAATGAAGAGAAGGCTTGAGACAACAGAGTGCCAGGTGGCAGCCTTTGGAATAACAATAGCAGATTTTTCAAAATATTTATGAAGCATGTGGGTGAAATAACCGACTTCGCGAAAAAAGAGAATACGACAAGACCAAATGGAAAATATCTTCCAAGACTCGGATTTCACAAACTAAAGTATTCAGAAGAAAATTTCCTTAGAAACAGTGATAAGAGTGCTGGAATGCTATGTAACATCAATCCTACTATATGGTAGAGATTGCTCGAAAGTTTCTTCACATATGAAGAGGAGATTTGAAGCACTAGATATAAGGTTATACAAAAGAATGCTGAGAATAACATGGACGGAGCATATAAGCAACGAGGAAGTTTTAAGGGAAATGGAAACTAAAAGGACACCTAAAACCAGAAAGAGACAGACGTTTAGTTCTACAGAAGGATGCTGAGAATACAATGGACGGACCATGTAAACAACGAAGACGTCTTAAGGGAAATGTAAACAAATAGGACACTTAAAATCAGAAAGAGACAGACGTTTAGTTCTACAGAAGGATGCTGAGAATATAATGGATGGAACATGTAAGCAACAAGTAAGTTTTAAGGAAAATGGCAACAAAACGGACAATTATATTTAGAATCAGACAGTGAAAATTTCTGGGAGACATAATTCCGAAAAGAGGATCTGGAGGGTTTGGCAATCCTCCTATATGTGGCAGAGAATGCTAGTCAATTTTCTAACAGACGAAGAAAAGTCTCGAAGTGACAGATGTAGTTCTACAGACAAATGCTGAGAATAACATGGACAGAATACGTAAACAACGAGTAAGTTCTAAAGAAAATGGAAGTAGAAAGATGCTCATACTTAAGTCAGAAAAATTTATCGGATACATTATAAAGAATGACGGCTTGGCAAACTCACAGGTCACGTTTAAGGAAAGCGAGTTTGAGGGAAAGAGCGAGTACCTTTATGGGTTTTGTGCGAATGGATGGTAGGGCAAGGAAAGCTTTAAACGTCATAGAGCTATAAACGAGAAGAAGTTGTGGAGAGCCATGATCACACCACACCCTTAATGGAAACAGCCTATAAATTATGATGGAGAGAGACTGAACATGTTAGCAACGACGAGGTTTTAAGGAAAAATGAGACGTATTACTTAAACCTTACTTAAAATCAGAAAGAGACGGCTGACATTTCTTGGGTACTTTATGAGGAAGGGAGGCTTGGAAAACTTAATACTCGCAAGGCATGTTAAAGGAAAATGAGTTTGAAGGAAACATCGAGTAACTTGATGGTTTTGTGCGAATAGATGGTAGAGCAGGGACAACGAGAGAGGTTAAATAGTCAAACATTACTGTGAGCTACAACGGAGAAATTGTGAAGAGCCATGATCACACCACATCCTGGATGGAAACAGCTTAAAATCAGAAAGTGACAACTGACATTTCTGGAGCATATTATAAGGCATATTGGAATGGCGAAATATACCTTCTAGAAATTAAGTAATGTATTAAGAGATAGAGAAAATTCATTAGATTGCTCAATTGTTATATCTAATTCCAATATGACTGACTGCGGAACAATTTCCTCACAGATGGAGAAGAAACTCGAGGGGAGAGACATCTGGTTCTACAGAAAGATGCTGAGAATACCGTGGACAGGACATGCGAACAATGAGGAAGTTTTACCGAATATGGGAACTAAAAGAACACTTACCCTTGAAAGATAAGATATAGAACAAATAGGAAACGTTTATCAATCTAACATGTTTCACTTTTATTAAAGCTTCGTCAGAGACTGAGAGAAAACAGACAAAAAGACAAAACTTTGGTATTTTCAATTTTGTTTAGATCGATTTTTATTGGTCAGTCATGT
>OZ038501.1:52036909-52049960 GCA_964036315.1 Acanthosepion esculentum
CAGATATTAATCCAATAGAAAAATTTAATCCACCATCAAAGGGATAAGAAAAATTAAATCCCTCATTAAAGGAATATATCTGAGAATGGAAAAGTATTTTAAAATATCTCTTTTCAGATATTAATCCAATAGAAAAATTAAATCCCTCATTAAAGGAATATATCTGAGAATGGAAAAGTATTTTAAAATATCTCTTTTCAGATATTAATCCAATAGAAAAATTCAATCCACCATCAAAGGGATAAGAAAAATTAAATCCCTCATTAAAGGAATATATCTGAGAATGGAAAAGTATTTTAAAATATCTCTTTTCAGATATTAATCCAATAGAAAAATTTAACCCACCATCAAAGGGATAAGAAAAATTAAATCCCTCATTAAAGGAATATATCTGAGAATGGAAAAGTATTTTAAAATATCTCTTTTCAGATATTAATCCAATAGAAAAATATAATCCACCATCAAAGGGATAAGAAAAATTAAATCCCTCATTAAAGGAATATATCTGAGAATGGAAAAGTATTTTAAAATATCTCTTTTCAGATATTAATCCAATAGAAAAATTTAATCCACCATCAAAGGGATAAGAAAAATTAAATCACTCATTAAAGGAATATATCTGAGAATGGAAAATTATTTTAAAATATCTCTTTTCAGATATTAATCCAATAGAAAAATTTAATCCACCATCAAAGGCATAAGAAAAATTAAATCCCTCATTAAAGGAATATATCTGAGAATGGAAAAGTATTTTGAAATATCTCTTTTCAGATATTAATCCAATAGAAAAATTAAATCCCTCATTAAAGGAATATATCTGAGAATTGAAAAGTATTTTAAAATATCTCTTTTCAGATATTAATCCAATAGAAAAATTAAATCCCTCATTAAAGGAATATATCTGAGAATGGAAAAGTATTTTAAAATATCTCTTTTCAGATATTAATCCAATAGAAAAATTAAATCCCTCATTAAAGGAATATATCTGAGAATGGAAAAGTATTTTAAAATATCTCTTTTCAGATATTAATCCAATAGAAAAATTAAATCCCTCATTAAAGGAATATATCTGAGAATGGAAAAGTATTTTAAAATATCTCTTTTCAGATATTAATCCAATAGAAAAATTTAATCCACCATCAAAGGGATAAGAAAAATTAAATCCCTCATTAAAGGAATATATCTGAGAATGGAAAAGTATTTTAAAATATCTCTTTTCAGATATTAATCCAATAGAAAAATTTAATCCACCATCAAAGGGATAAGAAAAATTAAATCCCTCATTAAAGGAATATATCTGAGAATGGAAAAGTATTTTAAAATATCTCTTTTCAGATATTAATCCAATAGAAAAATTAAATCCCTCATTAAAGGAATATATCTGAGAATGGAAAAGTATTTTAAAATATCTCTTTTCAGATATTAATCCAATAGAAAAATTAAATCCCTCATTAAAGGAATATATCTGAGAATGGAAAAGTATTTTAAAATATCTCTTTTCAGATATTAATCCAATAGAAAAATTAAATCCCTCATTAAAGGAATATATCTGAGAATGGAAAAGTATTTTAAAATATCTCTTTTCAGATATTAATCCAATAGAAAAATTTAATCCACCATCAAAGGGATAAGAAAAATTAAATCCCTCATTAAAGGAATATATCTGAGAATGGAAAAGTATTTTAAAATATCTCTTTTCAGATATTAATCCAATAGAAAAATTTAACCCACCATCAAAGGGATAAGAAAAATTAAATCCCTCATTAAAGGAATATATCTGAGAATGGAAAAGTATTTTAAAATATCTCTTTTCAGATATTAATCCAATAGAAAAATTAAATCCCTCATTAAAGGAATATATCTGAGAATGGAAAAGTATTTTAAAATATCTCTTTTCAGATATTAATCCAATAGAAAAATATAATCCACCATCAAAGGGATAAGAAAAATTAAATCCCTCATTAAAGGAATATATCTGAGAATGGAAAAGTATTTTAAAATATCTCTTTTCAGATATTAATCCAATAGAAAAATTTAATCCACCATCAAAGGGATAAGAAAAATTAAATCACTCATTAAAGGAATATATCTGAGAATGGAAAATTATTTTAAAATATCTCTTTTCAGATATTAATCCAATAGAAAAATTTAATCCACCATCAAAGGGATAAGAAAAATTAAATCCCTCATTAAAGGAATATATCTGAGAATGGAAAAGTATTTTGAAATATCTCTTTTCAGATATTAATCCAATAGAAAAATTAAATCCCTCATTAAAGGAATATATCTGAGAATTGAAAAGTATTTTAAAATATCTCTTTTCAGATATTAATCCAATAGAAAAATTAAATCCCTCATTAAAGGAATATATCTGAGAATGGAAAAGTATTTTAAAATATCTCTTTTCAGATATTAATCCAATAGAAAAATTAAATCCCTCATTAAAGGAATATATCTGAGAATGGAAAAGTATTTTAAAATATCTCTTTTCAGATATTAATCCAATAGAAAAATTAAATCCCTCATTAAAGGAATATATCTGAGAATGGAAAAGTATTTTAAAATATCTCTTTTCAGATATTAATCCAATAGAAAAATTTAATCCACCATCAAAGGGATAAGAAAAATTAAATCCCTCATTAAAGGAATATATCTGAGAATGGAAAAGTATTTTAAAATATCTCTTTTCAGATATTAATCCAATAGAAAAATTTAATCCACCATCAAAGGGATAAGAAAAATTAAATCCCTCATTAAAGGAATATATCTGAGAATGGAAAATTATTTTAAAATATCTCTTTTCAGATATTAATCCAATAGAAAGATTTAATCCACCATCAAAGGGATAAGAAAAATTAAATCCCTCATTAAAGGAATATATCTGAGAATGGAAAAGTATTTTAAAATGTCTCTTTTCAGATATTAATCCAATAGAAAAATTAAATCCCTCATTAAAGGAATATATCTGAGAATTGAAAAGTATTTTAAAATATCTCTTTTCAGATATTAATCCAATAGAAAAATTAAATCCCTCATTAAAGGAATATATCTGAGAATGGAAAAGTATTTTAAAATATCTCTTTTCAGATATTAATCCAATAGAAAAATTAAATCCCTCATTAAAGGAATATATCTGAGAATGGAAAAGTATTTTAAAATATCTCTTTTCAGATATTAATCCAATAGAAAAATTAAATCCCTCATTAAAGGAATATATCTGAGAATGGAAAAGTATTTTAAAATATCTCTTTTCAGATATTAATCCAATAGAAAAATTTAATCCACCATCAAAGGGATAAGAAAAATTAAATCCCTCATTAAAGGAATATATCTGAGAATGGAAAAGTATTTTAAAATATCTCTTTTCAGATATTAATCCAATAGAAAAATTAAATCCCTCATTAAAGGAATATATCTGAGAATGGAAAAGTATTTTAAAATATCTCTTTTCAGATATTAATCCAATAGAAAAATTTAATCCACCATCAAAGGGATAAGAAAAATTAAATCCCTCATTAAAGGAATATATCTGAGAATGGAAAAGTATTTTAAAATATCTCTTTTCAGATATTAATGCAATAGAAAAATTTAATCCACCATCAAAGGGATAAGAAAAATTAAATCCCTCATTAAAGGAATATATCTGAGAATGGAAAAGTATTTTAAAATATCTCTTTTCAGATATTAATCCAATAGAAAAATTTAATCCACCATCAAAGGGATAAGAAAAATTAAATCCCTCATTAAAGGAATATATCTGAGAATGGAAAAGTATTTTAAAATATCTCTTTTCAGATATTAATCCAATAGAAAAATTTAACCCACCATCAAAGGGATAAGAAAAATTAAATCCCTCATTAAAGGAATATATCTGAGAATGGAAAAGTATTTTAAAATATCTCTTTTCAGATATTAATCCAATAGAAAAATTAAATCCCTCATTAAAGGAATATATCTGAGAATGGAAAAGTATTTTAAAATATCTTTTTTCAGATATTAATCCAATAGAAAAATTAAATCCCTCATTAAAGGAATATATCTGAGAATGGAAAAGTAATTTAAAATATCTCTTTTCAGATATTAATCCAATAGAAAAATTTAATCCACCATCAAAGGGATAAGAAAAATTAAATCCCTCATTAAAGGAATATATCTGAGAATGGAAAAGTATTTTAAAATATCTCTTTTCAGATATTAATCCAATAGAAAAATTAAATCCCTCATTAAAGGAATATATCTGAGAATGGAAAAGTATTTTAAAATATCTCTTTTCAGATATTAATCCAATAGAAAAATTCAATCCACCATCAAAGGGATAAGAAAAATTAAATCCCTCATTAAAGGAATATATCTGAGAATGGAAAAGTATTTTAAAATATCTCTTTTCAGATATTAATCCAATAGAAAAATTTAACCCACCATCAAAGGGATAAGAAAAATTAAATCCCTCATTAAAGGAATATATCTGAGAATGGAAAAGTATTTTAAAATATCTCTTTTCAGATATTAATCCAATAGAAAAATATAATCCACCATCAAAGGGATAAGAAAAATTAAATCCCTCATTAAAGGAATATATCTGAGAATGGAAAAGTATTTTAAAATATCTCTTTTCAGATATTAATCCAATAGAAAAATTTAATCCACCATCAAAGGGATAAGAAAAATTAAATCACTCATTAAAGGAATATATCTGAGAATGGAAAATTATTTTAAAATATCTCTTTTCAGATATTAATCCAATAGAAAAATTTAATCCACCATCAAAGGCATAAGAAAAATTAAATCCCTCATTAAAGGAATATATCTGAGAATGGAAAAGTATTTTGAAATATCTCTTTTCAGATATTAATCCAATAGAAAAATTAAATCCCTCATTAAAGGAATATATCTGAGAATTGAAAAGTATTTTAAAATATCTCTTTTCAGATATTAATCCAATAGAAAAATTAAATCCCTCATTAAAGGAATATATCTGAGAATGGAAAAGTATTTTAAAATATCTCTTTTCAGATATTAATCCAATAGAAAAATTAAATCCCTCATTAAAGGAATATATCTGAGAATGGAAAAGTATTTTAAAATATCTCTTTTCAGATATTAATCCAATAGAAAAATTAAATCCCTCATTAAAGGAATATATCTGAGAATGGAAAAGTATTTTAAAATATCTCTTTTCAGATATTAATCCAATAGAAAAATTTAATCCACCATCAAAGGGATAAGAAAAATTAAATCCCTCATTAAAGGAATATATCTGAGAATGGAAAAGTATTTTAAAATATCTCTTTTCAGATATTAATCCAATAGAAAAATTTAATCCACCATCAAAGGGATAAGAAAAATTAAATCCCTCATTAAAGGAATATATCTGAGAATGGAAAAGTATTTTAAAATATCTCTTTTCAGATATTAATCCAATAGAAAAATTAAATCCCTCATTAAAGGAATATATCTGAGAATGGAAAAGTATTTTAAAATATCTCTTTTCAGATATTAATCCAATAGAAAAATTAAATCCCTCATTAAAGGAATATATCTGAGAATGGAAAAGTATTTTAAAATATCTCTTTTCAGATATTAATCCAATAGAAAAATTAAATCCCTCATTAAAGGAATATATCTGAGAATGGAAAAGTATTTTAAAATATCTCTTTTCAGATATTAATCCAATAGAAAAATTTAATCCACCATCAAAGGGATAAGAAAAATTAAATCCCTCATTAAAGGAATATATCTGAGAATGGAAAAGTATTTTAAAATATCTCTTTTCAGATATTAATCCAATAGAAAAATTTAACCCACCATCAAAGGGATAAGAAAAATTAAATCCCTCATTAAAGGAATATATCTGAGAATGGAAAAGTATTTTAAAATATCTCTTTTCAGATATTAATCCAATAGAAAAATTAAATCCCTCATTAAAGGAATATATCTGAGAATGGAAAAGTATTTTAAAATATCTCTTTTCAGATATTAATCCAATAGAAAAATATAATCCACCATCAAAGGGATAAGAAAAATTAAATCCCTCATTAAAGGAATATATCTGAGAATGGAAAAGTATTTTAAAATATCTCTTTTCAGATATTAATCCAATAGAAAAATTTAATCCACCATCAAAGGGATAAGAAAAATTAAATCACTCATTAAAGGAATATATCTGAGAATGGAAAATTATTTTAAAATATCTCTTTTCAGATATTAATCCAATAGAAAAATTTAATCCACCATCAAAGGGATAAGAAAAATTAAATCCCTCATTAAAGGAATATATCTGAGAATGGAAAAGTATTTTGAAATATCTCTTTTCAGATATTAATCCAATAGAAAAATTAAATCCCTCATTAAAGGAATATATCTGAGAATTGAAAAGTATTTTAAAATATCTCTTTTCAGATATTAATCCAATAGAAAAATTAAATCCCTCATTAAAGGAATATATCTGAGAATGGAAAAGTATTTTAAAATATCTCTTTTCAGATATTAATCCAATAGAAAAATTAAATCCCTCATTAAAGGAATATATCTGAGAATGGAAAAGTATTTTAAAATATCTCTTTTCAGATATTAATCCAATAGAAAAATTAAATCCCTCATTAAAGGAATATATCTGAGAATGGAAAAGTATTTTAAAATATCTCTTTTCAGATATTAATCCAATAGAAAAATTTAATCCACCATCAAAGGGATAAGAAAAATTAAATCCCTCATTAAAGGAATATATCTGAGAATGGAAAAGTATTTTAAAATATCTCTTTTCAGATATTAATCCAATAGAAAAATTTAATCCACCATCAAAGGGATAAGAAAAATTAAATCCCTCATTAAAGGAATATATCTGAGAATGGAAAATTATTTTAAAATATCTCTTTTCAGATATTAATCCAATAGAAAGATTTAATCCACCATCAAAGGGATAAGAAAAATTAAATCCCTCATTAAAGGAATATATCTGAGAATGGAAAAGTATTTTAAAATGTCTCTTTTCAGATATTAATCCAATAGAAAAATTAAATCCCTCATTAAAGGAATATATCTGAGAATTGAAAAGTATTTTAAAATATCTCTTTTCAGATATTAATCCAATAGAAAAATTAAATCCCTCATTAAAGGAATATATCTGAGAATGGAAAAGTATTTTAAAATATCTCTTTTCAGATATTAATCCAATAGAAAAATTAAATCCCTCATTAAAGGAATATATCTGAGAATGGAAAAGTATTTTAAAATATCTCTTTTCAGATATTAATCCAATAGAAAAATTAAATCCCTCATTAAAGGAATATATCTGAGAATGGAAAAGTATTTTAAAATATCTCTTTTCAGATATTAATCCAATAGAAAAATTTAATCCACCATCAAAGGGATAAGAAAAATTAAATCCCTCATTAAAGGAATATATCTGAGAATGGAAAAGTATTTTAAAATATCTCTTTTCAGATATTAATCCAATAGAAAAATTAAATCCCTCATTAAAGGAATATATCTGAGAATGGAAAAGTATTTTAAAATATCTCTTTTCAGATATTAATCCAATAGAAAAATTTAATCCACCATCAAAGGGATAAGAAAAATTAAATCCCTCATTAAAGGAATATATCTGAGAATGGAAAAGTATTTTAAAATATCTCTTTTCAGATATTAATGCAATAGAAAAATTTAATCCACCATCAAAGGGATAAGAAAAATTAAATCCCTCATTAAAGGAATATATCTGAGAATGGAAAAGTATTTTAAAATATCTCTTTTCAGATATTAATCCAATAGAAAAATTTAATCCACCATCAAAGGGATAAGAAAAATTAAATCCCTCATTAAAGGAATATATCTGAGAATGGAAAAGTATTTTAAAATATCTCTTTTCAGATATTAATCCAATAGAAAAATTTAACCCACCATCAAAGGGATAAGAAAAATTAAATCCCTCATTAAAGGAATATATCTGAGAATGGAAAAGTATTTTAAAATATCTCTTTTCAGATATTAATCCAATAGAAAAATTAAATCCCTCATTAAAGGAATATATCTGAGAATGGAAAAGTATTTTAAAATATCTTTTTTCAGATATTAATCCAATAGAAAAATTAAATCCCTCATTAAAGGAATATATCTGAGAATGGAAAAGTAATTTAAAATATCTCTTTTCAGATATTAATCCAATAGAAAAATTTAATCCACCATCAAAGGGATAAGAAAAATTAAATCCCTCATTAAAGGAATATATCTGAGAATGGAAAAGTATTTTAAAATATCTCTTTTCAGATATTAATCCAATAGAAAAATTAAATCCCTCATTAAAGGAATATATCTGAGAATGGAAAAGTATTTAAAAAAGATCTCTTGGAAGTAATTAAAACTGGCCTAGGCAATGTTATATTCGAAATGTAAGGCTGACTTCGATGTTTTGTTTGCATACACGAGTAATAGTAATATTATTATATGAAGAATTGCCGACCATTATTATTGTGTTTAGTACTTTTTTCGCCTGAACTTCAAATGGTTTTCATCGCAACACATCAGTCATTCTTTATTTCCTTTTCGCACTATTAATCCATCTAACGAGGAAAAAGGGTTTCAAGAATTTAACACTCACAAGACATGCTGAATGCAAAAAAAAGGCCAACAACGTATAATCAATCTAACGAGCTTGTGCAATATGATAGTAGAACATGGACTGAGAGTGAAGTATAAGGGGACAAATTTTCTTAGAGCTATATAGGAAGTTATGGAGAGCTGCGATCTCACACATCTTGAAGGGAGAAGACACATAGAAGAAGAATGTCCTATTAAGCTGCTTTTCCTTGAAGCCGATGTTCCAATTAACATGAATTCTGTTTGTTTCCAGAAATTTGGACTGGCTTAATCTGATGACATTTGATTTCCACAAAAAATCGCCAAGTCAAAAACTTCACCACAGTCTTCTGTTTCCAACTGCAAGGGAATCATCTCCAAACATTGTAAGTTGTTTGTTTTCGTATTATTAATATATGGTGATCTTTCATTTGTTGTTTTTAAAAGAAAAATTGCTCGGATCAGCTCCGGTCTTTGGCCCCAAAAGTGTACAAAATTGAAGTACCTAGTTCATAAAATATGTGCCTAGTCCATAAAAATTCTAACCTAAGACAACATCTCCCTATTACACTAATGGAAAATCCTGATTCGCTCTAACGGGATCTAAGCATTTTTCCTTTTCGGGAGCCGGACAAAGCGACATCTACGGGTGGAGGTGAACAAGTCCTGCTGTGGCACTGTTCGTAGTCGGGTTAAAAACAGCGCCAAACAAAATCTACATATGTAAGCGACGAGTCATTGTTAGTAGAGCTGAAGGAAATGAAATACATTTCAATAATACAATTATTGAAATCAATATGAAATGATTAGTATCAATGGAATACATTTCAATGTTTTCATGTGATTTTATATAACTATAACTGATTAACAAAGGAGAGAAAGGTTTACGGCGACATCATGTTGAAACTCCGGTTCCCGTAAGATCACCGAAATTAGGCAATATTGAAACTGGTCAGTTTCTAGATGGCTGACCGCTTGATAATATCAGGTGGCGTAAGCTAGGATGTGCGGGTGGTGTAACGGATAATGGTTATTTATTATTATTATTATTATTCTCTTTTAATTCTGTAGAAATATTTTACGCCCATCATTAAATTTAAAAAATAGAAGTCTACGCAGACTTACATACACAGACAATCTGAATTAAATTAGAATGGATATCTGTATCGCAACTGTTAATACCTCTTTCTGTCTGGTAACAACCTCTGGGTGAGAGGAAAAGAGTCTAAGCCAAAATGTTTTCCCATTTGAAGTAATTTTTATGACCCAGTCTGTATTTAAACTAAATACATATTTATATTTACTATATGGTAAATTTAGGGTTAATTCTCCTTTCTGTCTGGCAACAACCTCTGGATGAAAGGTAAAGAGACTAAGTCAAAATGTGTGGCCCTTTCAAGTCTTTTTTATGAACCAGTTTGTATTTAAACTAAATACACATATTTACTATATGGTAAATTTAGGGTTAATTTCCTTTTCTGTCTGGTAACAACCTCTGGATGACAGGAAAAGTGCGGCCCTTTGAATTTATTTTTATGACTCCTTCTTCTGGGTCATAAACAGAATAATTTTTCTAATAAATGCAATATTTTAAATGGGTCAGCGAAGTGACAGGTACTCAAATAGCATTGGAATAAAATGGAATGAAAGTAAGTCTTAACAAAATGACAGAGGAAAGCCATGTCACGGCGGTGCGAAAATGACTGAAGTCGAAATTCCTTCTTTTTTTATTTTTAAATTCTGGAATTGAGAGTTTTAATTTTTAACTCGTGTATTTAATGACATGAGAAGACCTCAGTGAGGAGAATTGAGGAAAGGACAATAAATAAACAGGGCCCAGGAAGACAGAAGATAGCAATTGACGTTGCATTTAAATATTTGAAGATGTTAGGTGGCAGGGAAGCAAGAAATCGGAAGAGAGTTCCACAGGCGGGAAGTTCGAGAAAAGAAACGATTAGAGTTGTTTATCCTAGAATGTTTTCTATCCTGGAATGTTAGACACCGTCCTGCACCCCGGCATGTGAGGTGTCCACAAAAAGGAGAAATGTCAAGTGAACTGTAGATTTTTGTTTTACCTCTGGTTCTATGTACAGGTAGGAGCCTCATTTTAAAATCGACTTTGTGACATATTCTATTCGAGTGGGTGACCAATTAAATGCGTATAAGAGAACTTTTAAAAGCAAAATTAAAATTGAGGTTAAATGTTTAACCAAGATAAATATTTAAAAAAATTAAATGTTTACCCAGACGCCGTAGACCACTAGTGCTTTTACCTGGCCAAATTCCATGGAATAGATATTAAATGTAAGAGACCGGTGTGTGTGTGTGGGGTTCTTGTTATGTTATTATATCCGGTAGTTTGAAAGAAGTGAAAGATATCTGGGTGAATCACACGATATCAATGTTTCCACTTACGAACTTGGGAAGAAAAGCAGTTAAATGTGACGTGTCTCCTTTGTCGTATTGTTACCTTTTATTTTATTACACGTAAATACCGAAACTGCAATAAAAGCCACCAATATAAATCTTACAAAGAAAGGAAAGCGTATGGTTTTCGCTTGAATCTAATTGTTACTTATCTGCATATAGCCGGGCACTTTGACGTGATGTAATGGTTTAGCAAGTTTGTCTCGCTAGATCAATTACGACCGAATGCGTTCGATCCTCACTGAGGGATTCATACTTTCGTGCCACATCTAAGCTACGCTGAGAAAATCATTATGGGTACTTCGGCGCGGTTTAATGGCTAGCAAGCTTATCTCGTTAGCTTAGATCAATTACGACTAAATAGTTCTATTCACACAGGGTGCCATATCTAAGTTACGTTTGGAAAATCCGCATGTAAAGTGAGAAGGGTTACAGAAACAATGTATTTTATTTTTATAGGAACCTTTTTCTTCTTCTTCTTCGATGCGCCGTGTCCATTCAGGATATTGGCAATCATGGTTCTCCACAATTTTCTATCCGTTATTGCTCTTACTAAATGTTGTCTTTTTGTTATCTCTCCTAAACCTTGTTCAGCCCTCGATGTACTCAAGTTTGCTTTGGTAGGTCATGCGTTATTTTAATTTGTCCCTCTTGCCCTATTATCTCTCCTGTGAGTATCCAATTTTCCAAGTCGTCTTTCCTCGAAATCTCAACTGTCTCTTCTTGGTGTTAAGTATAAATGGCCGTTTTGTTTCCGTTTTTTGTAAATCCTCGTCGTTACTGACAAGTTCGGTTCTTGGTCTCCTCAGCATCCTTTTGTAGAACCAAATTTCTGTTGCTTCAACATTTCTTCATCTATGAGGAGATTACCCAGCATTCACTGCCGCATAGGAGGACTGATATTACATAACAGTTCAGTACTCCTTTCTTTGTTTCGAACGAAAATTTTCTGTTTCTTAATAATTTGCTTAGTTTCTGGAAAGCACCTTTAGCTATCCCAATGCGCCTTCGGATTTCAGTGTTGCACTTTCTGTTCTTTGTTCAAATGAATCTTTTAAAGCAAATATGCAAATCTGGGAAGTGTTTTAACAGAGGATGGAAAGTACAGACGAATTTTATGTGATATTTTCATAAATCTTTCTTCTAACTATTCTTGTTCTTTCGGTAGTCCATACGTTACACCCTGCCAATACCTGATAAAGTGATTTTATCTAAAACTCCGTCGTTGTTCACATGTTCAGCCTTTGGCATTCTCAGCATCCTTCTGTAGTACCGCATTTCTTTTTCTTCAAATCTCTTCTTCACCTGCCAGGAGATTGTCCGGCATTCGTATATAGGAGGACTTATATTACATAACAGTTCAGTACTCCTTTCTTTGTTTCGAACGAACTTTTTCTGTTTCTTAATACTTTGCTTAAATTCTGGAAGGCATCTTTGGCTGTCCCAATGTGCCTTCGGATTTCAGTGTCGCATTTTGTTAAAATGAATCTTTTAAAGCAAATATGTAAATCTGGGAATTGTTTTAACAGAAGATGGAAAGTACAGACGAATTTTATATGATATTTTCATACAATCTTTTTATCTAACACTGCTTGTCCTTTCGTTAGTAAATACGTTACACCCTGCCAATACCTGATAAAGTGATTGCGAGGAAAAACGGAAAAGACATATTAGAGACGCGGATTGGTTTCAGTGAAAGACAGAGTGACAGAATAAAGAATTAAGATAGACGAGGTGATCACTCTCTCAAGTCCAGTATTCACTGGCATACAGGAGGACTGATATTATATAACAGTTCATTACTCTTTTCTTTGTTTTCTATCTACGCAAAAAAAATAAACTGAAGCTGTTGTTACGTATGACACAATTCAATTCGGTCAAGCATTTCATGATTGTTCACTATTTTCTTCCTTTTCTCTCTTTATAAATCAAGCTGCGGCTTGTTCAAAGCACAATTCACTACCTTTCTTTTTCACCATTCATTACTCACTCTCTTTCACATATTTTTTCTCATTCCTCTCTGGACCCACTCTGTTTTTTCCTTTTCTCT
>OZ038501.1:52050160-52090160 GCA_964036315.1 Acanthosepion esculentum
CTTCTTTCGATATATATATATATATATATATATATATATATATATATATCTGTGTGTGTGTGTGTGTGTGTGTGTGTGTGTGTGTGTGTGTGTGTGTGTGTGTGTGTGTGTGTGTGTGTGTGTGCTACTATATGCTTAAATAGTGATTAAGTATTTAATAATTTCTGATTTGGTAACTGATGGTTTCAAGCCGAATAATAGTAGACATGTAAAAAAAAAAAAAAAGAAAGCTGGGGAGACTGTTGCTGCCAATCAAGAAAAAATGGTTAACAAGCTCATATGACCGACTACTTCAAAAAGACAGAATCCATGGATGTTAGCAAAAGGAGCAACCCAACATGTATAGGAGAGATAACAAAAAGACAATTTATCAAGAGCTACGAAGGACAGGAAACTGGAGAGTTATGCTCGCCAATGTCGTGAAGGGACGCGGCACAGAGAAGATGGATTTTGTGTAGTGAGGTCGATACTCATTTACTGTCCAGGCCCTACTAGACAATTATATTGTTTTATATCTACTGTCTATGTAACTTTAAAAAATAGAGAAAGGAGATAAAGTGGTGAAAAAGAAAGAGGGAAAGCGGATAAAGAAAAGAGAGAGAGAGAGAGGTAAAGAAAAAGAGGGAAAAGGAAAAGCGGAAAATAGAAAAAGGGGAAAGAGAGGCGGAAAGAGAGGAGTGATTTAAAAAAAACTTCAAATGAAAGAGATTGAGTAATTAAGACTGACAAAAAATAATGCTAACCTTGTTTTATTGAGAAGAGAGAAAAGGAAGAAAATAGTAAACAATCATGAAAAGCTTGACCGAATTGAATAGTGACATACGCAACAACAGCTACAGTTTATTTTTAGTGCAGATAGAAAACAAAGAAAACAGTAATGAACTGAAACCAAACCGCGTCTCTAATATGTCTTTACCGTTTTTCCTCGCAATCACTTTATCAGGTATTGGCAGGGTGTAACGTATGCACTAACGAAAGGACAAGCAGTGTTAGAAAAAAAGATTGTATGAAAATATCATATAAAATTCGTCTGTACTTTCCATCCTCTGTTAAAACTATTCCCAGATTTACATATTTGCTTTAAAAGATTCATTTTAACAAAATGCGACACTGAAATCCGAAGGCACATTGGGACAGCCAAAGATGCCTTCCAGAATTTAAGCAAAGTATTAAGAAACAGAAAAAGTTCGTTCGAAACAAAGAAAGGAGTACTGAACTGTTATGCAATATCAGTCCTCCTATATACGAATGCCGGACAATCTCCTGGCAGGTGAAGAAGAGATTTGAAGAAAAAGAAATGCGGTACTACAGAAGGATGCTGAGAATGCCAAAGGCTGAACATGTGAACAACGACGGAGTTTTAGATAAAATGGATACAAAAAGGACACTTATACTTAACATCAGAAAGAGAAAGTTAAAATTTCTATGGTGCATAAGGAGGAAAGAGGGCTTAGAAAATTTGACACTCACGGGAAATATTGAAGGCAAGAGGGACAAACTAAAACAACGCATAACCTATCTAGCGAACCTGAGTAAATGGGTGGCAAAATAAGCGCCTCCTGTTCTATTTACCTCTGTTCACTTCTTCGATCAGCGTCAAGACTATGATATTCTGAGAATTCTGCCTCGTTCTAATTCCAGAAGCTATGAATCTCTTGTCTCAGATCTGTTTGGTTTGGTTTGGTTTGGTTTGTTTTACTAAATATTAATCTCAATGGGTTATTTAATGCCAACAAGGTTTTTATTGCTGGAAGTATTTTTTTTCTTCAAAAATGAATTGCTGGTAATAATTTTTTACAAAAATGCATTGCTGGTATTAAAACCTATTCTTACACTTTCATAGTGTTTTGAGCTGGTACCCTAACAGGTGCTACCACCACGGGTCAGGGTGGACCTGGGAACACCATCAATCAAGAGGTGGTTCCACGTTCCTTAAAGCCTCCTGATCAGAGGACTTGCTGTCGGACGTAGTTTACCGTCATACCCAGGACGTGTCTCAGATCTGAACAGGTCATGAAGTTTCTTAGAAGTTTAATACTAAGGGTAGACGGTTACATTAAGGGGTACTTTATATAGATAGGAGTGGAAGATAACAGTCAATCCTAGCTTTGAACAGGTTAAGATTCTAGTGATCGGGGAAACATCCTCTTGAGAGTCTGTTCCACAGGGCAGTGGTTCGCGGGAAAGGCTGTTGAAGTGGAACTTGCTTCACACCGATGAAAGACATAGGTGTTTTTTTTTTGTTGTTTGTTTGTTTGTTTACAGCATGGTGCATCCTTTACAAGGCCCGAGTGCCACTCGAGGTAAGGGGTTACGTTAACAGGCAATTTGTACGCATATTAAAAAGAAGCTGTTCGAGTGGATCTGACTTCTCACGGATGGAATACGGATAGAATGTGGTTGTTGTGCTACAATGTAAATGGTGTGGCCCGATCTAGCCATGAAGGTTAGACTTGGTGGAACCAAGGAGTGTAGTTCGTCCGAGCACTTTCCGTGGAAGCAGCAACCGAGCAGTGAGAGGCTCGCCACTTCCCGCCTCTTATAGAGAGGTTGAAGGAGCGGAAAATAATTCGGTACCAACGAGGATTTGGAGACGCTTTTGAACTCTATCAAGACAGGAAAGAGAGGTCTGGACAGCTCCCGCCAAAAATATGACAACAGACTCCATTTTCGGCCAGATGTGGCTCTTATAAAGGTAGAGGATAGCATAAGGAGTCAACTACTTACTGGAGCGCTAAAGGGAGCCGATTATTGTAAGAGCTCCTATGACAGATGGAATGATAGAAATGAGGTTCTGAAAATGAATTGGAATAAGGCGGAAGCATTAGCACAAAAAAGGTAGCTAATCTGGCTAAGATTTTCGTAAAATTGAAAGCAACCTTAGCCCAGAAATTCTTTTGTCACCTCGCCTAACGACACAGCTTCCATTGTAGTCAGTCGAAATTTATGGAAGAAAATTTACTTACAATTGAATTTTAAATAGATGGGATATTTGGAAGATAAAGAGTTTCTAGAAATTTTAAAATAATATTCAGTAATGCTAACAGCTTAAATTAAGGAACGAGAGAAAATTTCTGGAATATTTAATAAAAAGGGGTGGATGGAATAAAGATGTACCAAGTAGATTTTTCTCCTAAAAGGAATAATCATCCCGGTCTATCTATTTGAAACACAAAGCGGTTTTGTTTTCATTCATTTTTACTAATTTTTCTATTTTTCTATCTGTAACTGAAAAGCTCCATTGTCTTAGACACATGAATGATGCGCCAAGGTAATTGTCAGCCTAGGCAACTCTTGCTAGTCTTTTATAAACTTGATGCATAATCTATGGCTGCAGATATAAACTATCAATGTTTATTCATGGACACAAGTATAAACAACTGATTTTTAGCAGAACTAAACGACCGATCTTTAGCTTTGGACGGAAGTATAAACAGACGATGATTAGCGATGGTCGCAAGTATAAACGACTGATGTTTAGTGTTTTGGCCTTGTTAGGACCAGAAATAAAGACGCAACGAAAGGAATTGAATTAAACAAATATATTAACAGAAACAGTAATACAAACATATACAAACGAGAGTGTTACAGCAAGAATGTTCGGTCCGACTGTCAGAGCTGACTGCTGGGAACTTCCCTCTCCAAAAAGGCAGTACCTGCTCCTGTTTATAGCTGGTAGAGTATATGCGTGCGTGGGTAAATTACCATAGCACTTAGCTAAAGACACAATTATATACGATCAATGTTTAACTATGGACACAAATATAAACGACGAATTTTTAGCTGTGGACACAGAAATAAACCACCGATGTTTAGCTATGGACGCAGATCCTGACTTGGCATCTCGACTTCAGTCACTTTCTCACCGACGTGGCTTCCCTCTGTCTTTTCTACAAATATTTTCATGGCATCTAAGGTCCCACCCTTTTACTGTTGAAATATGTAAATGTAAACGCCATTTCTACACCAACAGTTTCTTTTCTCGCGCTTCCCGCCCGTGGAACTAACTTCCGTTTACTTGCTTCCAATCTTCAAAAATTTAAATGTAACATCAATCGCCATCTTCTATCTTCTTGAATCTCTTTCATCATTTGTCCTTTCCTCCATCCTCCCTATACTCAGTTTTTCCTCTCAATTCACCCCCTGTAACCCCCTGCGTTCTAGTGGCATTCTCACCATGCTTGGGATGAAATGATTAAAAGAAAATTGGCCACTGTTTAGCTATGGACACAAGTCTAAACAACTAATGTTTCGCCATGGACACAAATGTAAATGACCGATGTTTAGCTATCATATTTCCCCACAGCTCCAAGTGTCAACCTTTTTTCACTCGGCTGTAAATGTTTTTATATTTACCGTTTGTTTCATCTTCCTGTATTTACTTATGATGCGCTTTACTTTATCGTCTATTTTTCTTTTTTGTTCATAGAATATTTGATTTTTGACAATATTTTTATCTTAGTTTTCTTTTGGGTTGCAATTATAAGCTATTCTTTTCCTCTTATTATTCTCAAGCAAATTACAATCGTCCACTGGATGAAGCAAGGCTTCAGCGCAAACAAGATCTACCTGGGAGTGGCTTTTTTTGCCAGAACTTTTCGGATGGAAGGTGTTGACCGCGTTGCTAAAAAAGCAGAAACAGTACAGCTGGGTTTTCCAGGAAAATTTACCAAAACGAAGGGCCTACTCTCTTATTCAGAGGTGAGGTTATAGTTTAATTATCTTTTAATTTGTTTCAATAAAATCAATGTTTCTTTCTGTAAGTTGTTTATGCTATAATATATGGACAATATATAATATTAATATATATGGACAAGATGTATGAAAATACATTTTAATTGTTCATTCATTCACTCTCTCTCTCTCTCTCTATATATATATATATATAGAGAGAGAGAGAGAGAGAAAGAGAGAGATAGACACTAATAATAATACATTTACTACCTCCCCATATAAAAAAACAACTTGCCCTCTAAACTATAAAAGTGAATGCCCTGACTATTACATAAAAGCTATTTGTACAAAATACACCGTGCAAAAGTTAACTCCTTCACTAAAAAAGTTTCTACACTGAATTAAAAAACATGAAATAAACTCTCATTAATAATGACTTTCCTAATTACATCGTTGATGAACAAATTAAACGAGCCATTATAAATACTAGCATAAATAAAAAAGAACATAATACTTCCTCAAATAACCCTAAACATATAAACTTACTATACCGTAATAATATATAATAATTGGATAGCTCCCCCAAGTTGTTGTGTCAGAATTTAAGAGGAGATAACTCCGACAATAATTACTCAAATAACCCTAAACATATCGACCTAATATACTGTAATCAAATGCATTCTAACTATAAACAGGATGAAAAAAAAAACCAAAGTCTAATAAGTACTAATATATTCCCCACTGATCCCAGTAAAAAAATAGAACTAATTATATACTATACTAAATTATCTCAACCAACTTAATCATATGCGATAAAACTTCTCCGCCAACTTGTGTTTTGGAAAAGTCCGACATTGTATATCAGTTTAAATGTCCTTTGTGATATTGTATCTCTGACAAAAAAGTACATGTATTGGCTTGACGACCACAATATTATCAAGACGTCTTATACTTCATTTGTCAGATAAAATTTCTATTGCACAACATAAATGCACATTCCTGTCCACCATCACAATACAGGAAAATATTTGTTGACAACACCAATATACTCCACACGAAAATAATAAAACCAAAACTTGAAATTCTCCGAGGACATTTATATCAAAATCAACCAACCAACATTCAAGGAATTTTTTTACGAATATAGCAACAGTATATTAACGTGCATATAACATTTATATGCTAATTCCATTTTACATTTCTACCATTTCCCGGTCAGCTCCCTTATATTGAAACGCTTATTTTGTAAATATTTCATAACTACAACGGATAAATTTTAAAATTTTAAAATGACAATAATAGAGCGCGTGCGTGCTGTTAGTTTTTTCTTTATGAGAAGGAATGCATATTTTATCATAGTTACAATATCATGTTTATCATTGTAATTTACTCCTGAAGATGATCTTAAAAATGTCGAAAGTACTTGGGTAAAAAAATTACAGCACCTTCGTTGATGAATTACATCTCAACATCGAGAAACTGATTAGACAACTGGAAAGGATCACTATAAAAATAAGTAGACACAATATGTCTATATGATTCAATTAAACATATTTGAATGAAGATATGCTGATATATATATATATATATATATGTGTGTGTGTGTGTGTGTGTGTGTGTGTGTGTGTGTGTGTGTGTGTGTGTGTGTGTGTGTGTGTGTGTGTGTATTTGGGCAACAATCCCATTTTTGATATAAGTTACATTTAAAATCTACTGACAAGATTCCCAGATAATACAGAAACGGGGTCTGCGGAGAGTCGTGATCGCTTACGTTTTAAGTGACATGAAATGAAACCAGTAAAAATGGACTACGGTTGTTTTAAAAAGCGTGGTTATTTGAATCATTGAATGATTTAAACTGTGTTGAATAGCAGTGTTGACTGAACACTTTAGCCTTGGGTGGCAAGCTAGTCTACAAGAAGGACTAGCCTAATTCAGAACAGTGACGAAATGAAGGGGAAACCAATTCACTATCGACAATTCACAAGTAAAAATGTAAAAAGATTCTATGTATATTCATGGGCGCTTATGTCCTAAAGTGACAAGGCATTAAAAATGATTCATTTATTTATTGCTGTAATATAATCAAATATTCATATTTAAAAAAAAAGGTAAATTTATTCTGTATTTTTAAAGTTGTTTTAATTAATTTATTTGTCTTTATTTCAGGTATGCCAATTAAAAAGCCCGGCAAAAACAGTCAATGGAATAGATGGCCCATATATCGTAACTGACACCTTGTGGGCTGGCTATGATAACCAGCGAAGTATCTCATTAAAGGTGAGTACATTTTATGCATATTTTTAATTAATTCTTCTTGCAGTGGAATAAGCATGAATACATTGGTTAACATAAAAGATAATTAATGTCTCATTTCTCTCTCTCTCTCTCTCTCTCTCTCTCTCTCTCTATATATATATATATATATATATATATATATATATATATATATATATATATATATATATATGTAAGAATTTTCATAATCTGAAAGAAGATATTTCAAACAAATTTTGTGGAGGAAACCTGCTTATATTTATAGACGAAAAGGAGCTTTCCAAATTCATATGTCGCGACATCAAATGTGTTGAAAAGTTCTTGAAAAGGGCATCGAGCAAGAAGAACGTCCATTTGTGACAAGGTGTGTGGTGGCCTTTCTCATGTGGGGCAAGTAGAATCCTGAGATATCGAACCGGATAAAAATACGAGAGAAATCCTGGTTGCTTTTTAATGATTATTGAGATTAAATGTAAATATGGTAAGAAAAGTAATTAAGAAAGTTAATTACTTTTGAGAAATTTAATTTAATTTAGGGGTTCTTAAGGAGCTGAAATTGAATAACATTTTGCAAATAACTTATTAGCTAATTCTAACGGAGAATTGGGTCAACCCGACAAAAAACTGAGAGTTGGTTGCGGGTGATTGCAGTAAGCATCAGGAGTTATGTCCCCTTCTACAACTGGCTCTTGAGAGAGGACATTCTACTTAAAGTAGGTGGCGCTGACAAAATTTGCATACGAACGATACTAGCCAATAGTCAGCGTGTATCTACTGACAGATATATAACAGCAGCTTTTCTCATTCGGGAAAAAGGGGGGATCTCGACATGCGGACAGTCGGAGTTGGAATTATTTAGAAAACCAGATAGGACGAACACATTAATATAGCTGTGTTTGCCTCCCGAAGAACGAGTCCGTCTCGTACGTGTGCGTACATCAAGAATGTCAGTTAAGACTCTGAAGACGAAGTCCTGTTCATCATCAGGTTTATTAAAAGCTAAAAGGATAAAATTATAAAAAAGATATGCACATATAACTAGTTTAGTCTGAACACCACACAAAAAGGGGTAAAAAGGAATATAACAAAAGCAGACATAGGCATGAACATAGAAGTAAGACCATTTTACTGAATGTGTAAAGAAAGGTAGTGAATACTTTGTTTACATGAATATTTTAAAAATTCCTTTGGTAAGTTCCTAGAAAGGAAGAAAGTTACACGAAAGTGGCATTTGGGAACAGTGTGTAAGCGGTGAACACGTGGTTTGGTTTGTTTTACAGCCTATCATTCGCAATGCCGACATGATTTTTAGGATAGGTTCGTATGTATTCTTTGAAAGTTTCATTGAGGTAAAGAGAGTTTTTGTCGAGAGTCAAATCTATTGCTGGTAATATTTTTTTTCAAAAATGTATTTCTGGTATTTTGACTATAAAAATCTACTTTTATACTGTCATTGTGTTTTGACCCCAGTTTGGGGGTTAAATAGCTGGGACCTTAATAGATACTACTACCTTGGGTCAGGGTGGACCTGGGAATAACAGCAATTAAGAGGTGGTTCCATTCTCTTCAAAACCTCGCGACCAGATGCCTTGTTATCGGATGTAGTTTATCGTCATACCTAGGACGATGAACACGTGGCGGAAAGGATTCTGTATAATGAGATGCAAACGTAAAATAAACGCATGAAAGATGACTACATTAAACAAATGTTCAAATAAGAACGATAAAAAAGACCAAAGTAGAGAGAAAAGGTTTTTACCTTACATACCGATGATGCTATCGTTAGGGGTAAGAATTAAGAGGATGAGAAAAAAAAGAACTATGTGCTTGGGCCCATGCTTTTTACAGTGATGATTCCGATGAAAACTAAAGTTAACAGGAAGTGGTAAAAAACGGCTATCAATCAAAAAGTAACTAAACCGAAAAAAAAAAGAGAGAAAGGGAACATCTGTCTATATTTCTCGGATGAGGTATTGTAACTATTGAAATTATTTACATTGTTCGAACTGCCGATGCTCCGGCCGCTGGACGTTCCGGCCTTCTTCGGGTGATATACGTTGGAATTTTGAAGCGACCCTTTTATTTAGTTCATGGGAGTATATTGTTCCAGTTCCACGTGCCATGCCTTTTCTGGATATCTCACTTTTTAGTTAATTGCTTTTAGTATCTCATTTCTCCAAGTTTTTGTTCACTTGGACTGTGGCCAGGTATTGAACTCACAACTTTTGGGGTCAAATCACTTTTGGATTACTTCAATCAATGTTTTTATCCACTGGGTCATGTGTCATTGGACTAAATAAAGGGTTCGTATCGAAATTCCACTATATAACACTTGAAGAATGCCGGAGCGTACAGAGGTCGAAACGTCGTGAATATGACAATAAAGATGAGGACATCAGTCCGAAGAATGTAAATAGTGTAAATAGCAAACAAAGGGGGGAGGGGAAACAATAGAGTTTATGTACTGTAGCAACAGGACACGCTGTGTACAGCCCTATACCCATTCACTAAATTTGCCAAATCCGGTAAAAGTGACGAAAAGTAAAAAATTACATCCTTGACCGAAATAAAAACAATATTCATTCAAGCATGTTTAGCTCAATCATCATCTCCAATTAAATTAACAATTCACCCCTGAAGATGACCTTGGATGAGATTGAAAGTACTTGTAAAAATGAATTTAATAACAACAATAAGAAATTGATCCGAGAATTTGAGGGGGTTATAATAATAATAAATAGATTAATATGTCCAGATTATTCAACGAAACATGCTGGAATTAAGATATGATGCCTATATATATATATATATATATATATATATATATATATATGTGTGTGTGTGTGTGTGTGTGTGTGTGTGTGTGTGTGTGTGTGTGTGTCTGTATAAATGTAGACACTGAAGTTAACACACAGCGGCGACAGTCTGTTTCATGCTTATACACAATCGTTAGCTTGACGATTACGTATAAGTATAAACAGACTGTCGCCGCTGGGTGTTGACTTCAGTGTCCACTTTTATATGCACATACGCTCTATCTCTGATATTGAGGACTTTAACCCCTAAATATAGCCTAACTTAAAATTATATTTTATCATATATATATATATATATATATATATATATATATATATGTGTGTGTGTGTGTGTGTGTGTGTGTGTGTGTGTGTGTGTGTGTGTGTGTGTATTGGTGAAAAAACTACATACATGAATGTTTTATCGTATTCATTTTATTTATATTTAATTATGAGGAGAACATTGAGAATTGTTGAAGGCTGAGAAAATTGAAAGAAGCTGTGTACATTGGCCTTGTGGATAAATATACAGGTTTGATCTTGACATTTTTTATGTGTTCATTTATTTGTTTTCTTCTTCAAGGTCAAATGGGCAATTGAAAATGGCTTAGGTGGAGTTTCAGCTTGGTCTGTAGATCTGGACGATTTTACTGGAAAATTCTGCGATCAAGGTCCATTTCCGTTACTTTTGGCAATCAACATTGCACGGCAGTAAGTATTTAAACACATTCTGATAATTAAAAGCTATGAAATATTGGGCGAGTCCAAGAGTTGGTGTAGATTTTCAGTATCCTCTTTTTTTATCAGCTTTAAAAAAAAACATTCCCAACCTCAGAGTATACTTACAATAGTAATAAGTGAGATCAATATGTTGGTCCAGAATTTGTTTGTGAGCGTTTATCTACTGTGTTAATTTAAACTTGAAACAAAAGTAACAGAAACGGTCTGTTTAATGTGTACGATACTTAATGAAGTCAACTGCTGTATGAATTTATCGGATGATGTAATTATCATTATTTACATTATTTATACGGCACGGTGGAGTAATGGATAGCGGCTCGGATTGAGGAACTGGAGAGCCGAGCTCGAATGCATTTCATTCACTTTCCCTTGGGAAATGTATGAATCCTCTACGTCTGTCCGGCTATTTACCCAGCTATGTGTAAATAGCCGGGCAGATCGAGTTCTATAGCCTTGGATGGCATCTGGTCTACCACAGAAAGAAATGACAGCCTGTTGTGGCTCGTCAGTCATGTATCGAAAGTTTCATACGTGGAAAAAATAAAGAATGAATAATTTCTATTGTGTCATCTCTTTTATCCTTCTTTTGCTATTTCCCTATAAGAAATATTTTTAATCATGTCAACCCAAGCAAGATACAAAGCCACTAAGGCGCAAGGGGTTACTGGGTGTGAAATAATATAAAGAAAAGAAAACACTACTGAGGAGCAATAAAACAACAGAAATTACGAAGACAGAAGATAACGATTGATATTGCATTTAAATTTTTGAATATCAAAGTTAACTAGAAAGCAAGAGACCAGAAGAGAGTTTCACGAGAAGTGCGAGAGAAAAAAACCGTTAGCATAGAACTTGCGGATGCATCTAACCATTTCAACTGTAAAATGATTGCCGCCAATCTAATACTGTGCTTAAATTTAAAAAATAAAGTCTAGATACAACAGAGAAAAGTGATATTTATTCTGTATAATGTACAGAAATGTGGCACAAGGCCAAGGGGGGATTGGGGAAAAAAGGACGGTCTTCATCTGTCTTAACTATAACTTAGCTAGCCGCAAACACTGACCCAATCGTACGAACAATATTCCTTACACCAAAACACCACATTCATACGTACCGATAAAAGTTCATCAGAACAATTATCATGAAAGTATTTATAGAAAAAAACACAGGGAAGCTACGTTACGGCGGCGGGAAAGTGACTGAAGCCGAGATACTAGGTCAGGACCAATGACATTGCAGATTCTTCTTTGCATTTTATCAAGGATCTCTAACTATATACCAGGAGCACCAGACCATATGTGGTAGCAACATTCTAAACATGGACGAATGGTTAATATATCACATTTTTTTTATATTTTCTCAATCCGTCTTTCTAAATTTTACTCAGTCTCGTGATATCCAACCAGCAAGCTATACTTTTCTTTCAACTCCATCCATTTTCCCCCTCTCCATCTATTTATCTATCTATCTATATCTATATATATATATATATATATATATATATATATATATATATAGTGTAACCCGGATATAAGAGAGTTTTCGGGACCGGAGAAGAATTCTCTTATATCCGGGTTTCACTTATATCCGGGTCTGCTCTATTATATATACATTAACACGGGCTCTAATTTGGGACTAGAGAAAATCTCTCTTATATCCGGGTTTCTCTTATATCCGGGTTACACTGTACATATATATATATATATATATATATATATTTCCTATCACACGGTTTTCTTTATTAGATGATGATTACCTTTCCTCTTTTATGCCCATTTTTCCTCTCATTTTTCCACTTAGCATGATTATGTAGGTTTCTCACTCAGAAAGTGGGATAGTGGCTCAAAATGAGAAATCGAAGAGACAAGTTCGAATTCCAGTAGTGTTCGTTACATTCACTTACGTGCAAATACCCTTTGGAAAGGTACGAATCCATCTCCTCTCCACTCCTCAGCTATGGATTAAATAGTTGGACCTGTATTTGGAAAAAATCATTGTTATTCTGTAAAAGATTTTAATGCAATATTCACTTGCTAAAAAAGAATTATTCGTACGATCCCAAATATTCTTCGGCTTTAAATAACGCACAAAAGGTTGATAAGCCATAAAAAATCAATCAGCTTCTCTGTCTGAAGACTACGTATAGTTACTATTATATATTGATTCATTGAAATCTGTTTTATTGTTATATGTTACAAAGTTTTGATCGCTGTATCATCCGGACTTCTCTATGTCTGGAATCCATTTCCACCTCCTCAGCTATGGGTTAAATAGTAGGTCGTGTATCCAGAAAAATCATTGTATTCTAAAAAAAAAAGTTAATTCAATATTAATTCTCAAGAAAATAAAAGTATTATTCGTACAGTCCTAAATATGTTTTGTCTTTAAATGACCCACAATGGGTTGATAAGCCGTAAAAACAATCAAGTAAAAAGTGTAACTGATTTCCACTCACATGGGCCAATGATGGTCCTAGATAGAATAGCATTAATCCTATTTTTTTAAAACTATTTCTGTGATTTGACACTTGTTTTTTGAAATTTTCAGGTCTATGATGAACACAGCTCTCTCGTCTCTCGAAAACCAAGGTATCGATAAATCAGTGCATAGTGTGGACTTTTCTTTACTGGCAAGAAAGCCTGTTTCGTTTTTCGGACAAAGCATGGGGGGATCCCTGCAATCTATGGGTTTCACTCAGTTGAAAGGAAAGCCAATATCTCAGGATACGAACATTTCCCTGCTAAAAGGAAAATCTCTGTTGCCTTACAGGAAAGGCATCAATGGTTCTATGAACTTTTCTAGGTTAAAAGGCTCACTTCTTTCTCAATATGGCCAAAATATTAATGGCTCTGTTCATACGGTAGATTTTAATTTGTTGAAAAGAAGACCTGTTTCTCTCTATAGACAAAATGTTATGGGAAATGTAAACTTTGCTAATTTAAAAGGAATGCCGGAATCATTACAAGTCCAAAATGTTAATGGGTCTGTTCATACTGTTGACGTCTCTCTGAGACCAGGATTTCGAAAAAACGCTGCACAATCTATGGACTCTTTAATGTTAGAAGGTATATTAGGCTCTCAAAATATAAATACGTCTGTACATACAGCCGACATCTCTCTGTTAAAAAGGATACCAGGATCTCTCAGAAACATGGGTCAGTCTATGGACACCGTAATGTTACAAGGAGGATCAAGCTCTCAAAACGTTCGAAATATAAATGGTTCTATACATACTGTCGATTTTTCGTTATTAAAGAGAAGGCCTGGATCATTACAAGGTCGTAATATTAATGGGTCTGTGCATACAGTTGACTTCTCTCTTTTAAAGAGACCAGGATCTCGCCAAAATATTGCCCAATCAATGGACACCGTAATGTTACAAGGAGGATCAAGCTCTCAAAACGTTCGAAATATAAATGGTTCTATACATACTGTCGATTTTTCGTTATTAAAGAGAAGGCCTGGATCATTACAAGGTCGTAATATTAATGGGTCTGTGCATACAGTTGACTTCTCTCTTTTAAAGAGACCAGGATCTCGACAAAATATTGCCCAGTCGATGAACACCGTAATGTTACAAGGAGGATCAAGTTCTCAAAACGTTCGAAATATAAATGGTTCTATACATACTGTCGATTTTTCGTTGCTAAAAGGATCACCAAAATTTCAGTACAAGGAAAAAACTAACCCATCTGAGGGCTTTTCTGTAGTGAAAGGAAAATCACAGTCCCACTATAAAGAAAACACCGACGGATCAGTGCATGCAATGGATTTTTCTATGCTAAGAGGAAAGATTTCTCCAAAAGATCCTAAAGCTGAAACATCTGTCCACACCGTCGATTTTTCTTTGTTGAATAGACAACGTATTTCCCCTCCGGAAAATAAAGTAAAAACTTCTGTTCACTCTGTGGACTTCTCAATGTTGCAAAGACAACCAGTGCCACCACTAAGAAATAAAGTGAAAACCTCAGTTCACACTGCTGACTTCTCCATGCTAAAAAGACAACCTATTCGTCTTCCTGAAAAAAAAGTCAAAACTTCTGTACATACAGTCGACTTTTCCATGTTTGAAAGGAAACCTGTTGCTCCTCCAGAGCACAAAGTCAAAACATCTGTCCATACAGTGGACTTTTCCATGTTGATGAACGAGCCTCCACCCAAAGAAACAACAACAAAGGTGCTGACAACAACCACAACGGAACCAAGTACTACTCCGAGTACAACAACAACAACTAAAGCTACAACAACAACTAAAGCTACAACAACAACTAAAGCTACAACAACAACTAAAGCTACAACAACAACTAAAGCTACAACAACAACTACGGCCACAACCACAACAACTAAGGCTACAACCACAACAACAACTGAGAAACCAACTGTGCCAACATGTATGCTTTCTCGAGAAGCGCCAACAACAATAAAACCGCAAGCCACAAAAGATGATATCAGAAGAATAAGGCTGGCTGCCATTTTGAAGAAGACACAAAGTTTACAGATGATCACAGAACAAAAGCAAACTTCAATATGTAAGTGTCAATAAGATTTTGTCTTTTACAGATAATTACCTAAGACTTATCTCCCCTTCATTTTTTTTTGGTAATTTCTAATTTTTACTTATAAAATGGTGGGAAAAAAACTATAATTGACATAAACAGGTGATATTTGTTTGTGTGATAAAGCGAAGGATACCGATTAAACGATAACACGAGATTTGAATTTTCATCAAAAAATTTTAGAAATAAATCGATAAAAGTGGATTTATATGAAATGGAGTTATGGGCCGAATATTTTCTAATAATGTATCGGCTATGATTTGAATCTGTCTAAATTGTTCATTATACCAAATCTTACCTTATACAGATTTTTAAAGTTCTTCTTCTCAAACACTTTTATTTATACCTGGCGCGCGGACATTATAGTAGACACAAATATTTAACCAAAAATACTCGGCTCACTTTGAATATTTTATTTAAAGAGGATAACTTTTCTAATAGCTTAACTTAATAACTATACATAAAGGGTGAAACTTTGCAGAGTGATAATTTGATATACGTTTTAAATTCTGCGTAATTTTTATCTTTTCAAAATTAGGGGTGGATTTATATGGCAGGTATAATATGCAAACCGTTTCCAACGAGTTGTAAACAAGTGGGACAGCAATCCTAACAATTACTGTACACCACTTACCGTACCACCAGCAGGTTGTCCCAAATATAACCCTCAACAAACTTGGGTGTGGAGGAACACAAATGCAGTATTCTATTAACGTTACGGCACCATCACGTCCAACTGCTAATACATTAAGTGGAAACACTGATCGAAGCCCCCTTTAACTCAGGCGGCCATTCAAATACGTAGCAGTACTATCAAAAACTACCTGGTATGATGTGTAATCTATGGTATTAATATTTTAGTTGATGCTGACTTTAATGTGTTTATCAGTAGACCTGACCAATTTTAAATGTTCGCTATCATTAATTAATCATAGCTAATGATTGGAAGCTCATGAAGGATTGAAATGAAGTTCAAATATATATATATATATATATATATATATATATATATATATATATATATATATATATATTGCAAGGTCATTTTCCAACTTATTCAAGATGATTTTCGCCCTCCCACCTTCTAACTTTCTGTCCTGGAGTAACAAGGTGCCTCAGAGGCTTCACATACGATCACATTTTCAAGTCTTTTTTCACTGCTCTTTGGACTGTCATAGCTGAAACGTCTTATGGATTGAGTTGGATCTTTTCTAATTGAACTCTTTAGCTCTAATTTGAAATGATGATCCCTATTCACCGTCCTCTTGATGGTTCCTGATTGGACTTTGAAGATGGAAGCCAGAGTATGAATGTTGGTACCATTACTGAAAGCCTGAATCTTTTTCCTCTTACCATTGTTCATTTGGGGAGATAGTGGGGCTGACACAAAACGATTTTAACCTTTTCCCTTTCTAACTGAATGACTCAAAGGGTTTTTTGTGACCTTGTTGGGGCCAGAAATAAAGACACAAAGAGAGGAATTGAGTTAAACAAATATATTAACAGAAAAACAGTAATACAATCATATACAAACGAGCAAGAATGTTTGGTCTGACTGTAAGAGATGACTGTTGGAAACTACACTCTCAAAAGCAGTACCTGCTCTTATTTGTACTGGGAGAGTCCATCTGTTCATGGGTAAATTATCATAACAGTTTTTCAGTTATTCTTACGACAAATGGTGTCAAGATGGCTAAACGTCTTATCTGAAAACCTGGGAAAAAACTCAGTTAGTTTAGTGGTTTTTAGATATTAAACATTTTTGTGGGATGGATAATTATGCTGTTATGATTTGCTGTTACACCCGGTATATATATATGTTTTTTATTTATATGCGTGTGTTTGTTTTTGTGCATGTTTGTGTATATATGTATGTTTAAGTTTATATATATATATATGTGTGTGTGTGTGTGTATATTTATATTTGGTTTGTTTACTTTTTACGTTGCAGTGTGGCTTGATATATATATGCTTGCCTCTGTACACATATATATGCGTATGCGTATATATTTGTGTGTGTATATGTAGATATATATATATGTATGTGTGTATGCGTGTATATGTATATATATGTGTGTATATGTTTGTCTGTAGGTAGGCTTTTCTGTGTTTCTGTCTGTAGTGAAGAATGTGTGTACACTGTACACATATATCTGTAGGTAGCTTTTATTTTCTTTCACCTACTGTGCAGTAGTGAGTATATAAATATATGAAATATATATTTTTATATATATTTGTGTGTTTGGAATTTTCGTTTTTATATATTAGATGGTGTTTATTTTTATACGTATATATCTGTTTTAATGTCTTTTCTTTCCCTATTGTTTGTTTCCCTATTCTATCAAACCATTTTGATCTATGCATATTTGCCCGTATAAATTATATTTTAATAAGTGGTTAAAATCCGTTTAATAACACTTTCAGTCTTAAATATTTCTTGGTTGTTGTAACGGAGTGTCTATGTCAATGTATGTGGGTGTATGTACGGGTCTTTATCAGTGTCTGTGTGTGTGGTAACTTGGATGCACCTTTCATTGTGTATGTATGATTTTTTTTTTCTTGTAAAGGGTCGTAGAGATATTTCCTGTCTCGTCACTTTTTTGTGTGTGTATATATCTAAATACGTCTGCGTGATTATGTATTATAATCTGATTGTGTATGTATTGTCTTTTGCAAGATGTCATCCTCCCCTGCCTATATTTAGAATTCAAATGTATCTATGCTGTCATGAAGTTCAGAGTAACAGTTGATATTAACGTTTATTCCAACTTAATTTCAATAAAAACAAAATAAATAGAATAACATATGTATTTTTTTCTTTTTTCCTCAGTAATTTTATAATTTTAAACTTAATAGAGATTAAATTTAAATTTTAAAATAGGTAATTATTAATTTCAAATTTTATCGTATAATTTAATACTTATTAGTTAGAATAAACTCTATTTTAGTCTAACCCTAACATTAAGGCATTAAATAGTTATTATAACCTTATTTCGTTGTGAAGTTTTTTGAATTCTCGTATACCTGTATTTTGATTGGTCATTCCAGCTTATGTAACAGCGTTTCCCCTTGCGAGGGATCGATAATTAATTTGAACGTTTAAAAACCCTTTATTCTATCACTTGATAAGACACCAGAGGTGTTGAAACAAAATGGCTATTTTTGTAGTGATTTTATAACATATTTATGTTATAATTTTCGAATAAATAATTATATTTGCTCTACTCTGTATTGAGCACTCTTTTAAGAATAGTAATTGTTGGTTATTGGAATTTATTCCGTATACACCAATCCTATACTTGTACATATATATATATATATATATATATATATATATATATTATATATATATATATATATATATATACACACACACACACACAAGTATAGGACATTTTTGATTTTTAAACAGTTTTCTTGGTGTTTACTAGCTTTAACAATTGAATGTTATAACAAAAAAAAAAGATGCATTTGTCTTGAATTGAATCATTATCCCCCTTATATTGGCGCTTTAGCCCACTCAGTTATATATGTAAACGTGTTGCAGTTTATCTGAACATTATTATGAGAGCTTAATTTTGTTTTGTTTTTGTTGAAACAATTTGAAAGTTTGAAATGCTTTTTTGTAGTAATTTTTTTTCCTTTCATTTTTGGAATTTCTTAAAATTCAACTTAAAACTTTTATTGATTTTATTTACATTTTTAGTTTTGCACTTTTGCAAACGGATGAGAGATGATTTCTATAATCACTGGAGTCATTGTGGCAAATACGTTCTCTGTGTAAATGGTTCCACTTTTATTGGTACCTGTATACAAGGCCTGAAATTCAACCTGGAAAATGTGATGTGTGAGAAAGATACAACAATTACCTGCACAGGTAAAACTTATTTTTCAATATTCTCTATGTTAAAAAATAATGAATAGAATCCTTTGAAAAGTCTACATTCAATTTATTTTGTATGTTGTACAAAATTAATTCGTATGATGTCAAATTTTCCAGCAATTTTTTCTCTTTTTTTTTTACTATGTAAATAAATTTGGTTGATTTTATATGTCAAATTCTGTTGGGTTATTTAATGTTGAATTTTATATGTGGCACCCAGTGAGGATCAAGCTTACTAGTCAGGAGCAATGTCTGAGTAAAATAGCCTTGCTAACCATAATCTCACACCGAGGTACCTATTTATTTGGGCTGATTGGTTTCAAGACATGTCAAACCTTGTTGGGTTTTTTAATGCCAAATTTTTTATTGGGCACCCGGTGAGGATCTAGTTTACTACTCAGTAGCAATGATCGAGCAGACTGGCCTCTCTAGCTGTTACCTTACACCAAGGTGTCTCTTTAGTTGGGTTGATTGATTTCATGACATGTTAATCCTTATTGGGTTATTTAATGCCGAATTTTGTATGGAGCACCCAGTGAGGATCAAACTCACTACTCAGTAGTCATTTTCATAAAGACTAGCCTCTATAACCAATACGTCACACTGAGACACCTTTCTGGTTAGGTTGGTTTATTTTACAACGCATCAATATTTGTTTGGTTATATAATATTGAAGTTTGTATAGGGCACCCAGTAAGAATCAAACACAATACTCAGTAATAATATTCAACCTTGATAACCTTAATATATTAAACAATGAAAGCAGCCTGTGATGTTCATTGACAGGCTGATGAATGAATAAATGAAAAATTACTATAATAACATTTGTGCTTAAATATGGAACTTTATGATTCATCAATGAACTTTACAAAACTGATATAAAACATGACTGAACAAACTTTGACACAATTCAGTCATTGTCAACAGTGAAGAATTAATTCAAGGTCTATTAAATACATATAATGTGAGTGCCAGTGGGCGTGAGTAAATACTGTGAGTTATAATGTGTTTGTAGACCAGGCATCGGGGTTTGTTGCAGGTATGATTCACTTGGTGAGGTTGTAGAGGACTGTTGGTTAGCGTGTAGTTAAATTAGGAACACGTGCGTTTATTCCTGCTAGAAAAAGTTCCAACTACAAGAATATGGCGGACTTAAGTTGAGTCCAACTGAAGATATAAAGAAAACAAACAAAACCGATATATATATATCAACAAATATATGTATTAAACGACAAAATTTACAACGGGCATAGACATTAACATTTGTGTCTGTGTGTGAACATAAAGAGTTTGTATTTTGGTGAATGTTCGTATGTATGTGTATGTGCGTGTGTGTTTCATGGCATTTTCCCGCAAGTCGGAAAAACGCAGATCTCTGCGAGAGATCACATTTTCAAATGTGTCCGCTGAAATGCAAAGTGAAAAAGAGAACGCGGCAAGAAGCCGTCCAGTATTTATAGTATAGGGAGAGCGCCCCCTAGTGAACAATTAGGGAATTAAGGAGGAGCTAATTCCGATAAGGTGATGTGTTGCAGATGTTAGATGATATTAAAAGCCTGAATAGGTTGGAGGTGCTGTCGTGTGATGGGAGTTGTTACTAAATAATTTACTAATTGTATTGTTGGAAATATTTAGTTATAGTGTGGGAAATCTTTAGTTAAGGTGTGGGATTTTTTTAATCATATCTATCTATCTATCTCTCTCTCTCTCTCTCTCTCTATATATATATATATATATATATATATATATATATATATATATCATGAGTTGTTTTTTATTATTATTTTTTGGAAGGACTAAAGGACTACAGAAACTGTTTGTAATGGTTATTGTCCCAGGTGCTTTCAGCCAATTCATTAGCCATCTTCAAGGGGTCCATTGTTAATGTTTTTCCATGTCCATGTTATAAGATGTATAACTTAATTTTAAAATGATGTTCACTCTTTACAAGTCCCAAGAGCCATTATGATAGAATAAGAGGCACAGTTTATGAGTATATGTGGGAAAGATAACAGTAAGACCTTAAACTTGAACAGGTTAGGATTGTAATGAAAATGAAACTTATATCTCCCCATTGGAATACAAAGTGAGTGAGGGTGGTTCACTACAATGTGGGTGTCATCGCCGGTCTTAATTGTAAAAGTTAGAACTGGTGGAACTAAGGAATGTAGTTCATCATCTGAACACTTTCCATGGAAGTAGCAATAATGTAACAAGAGGCTTGTAGCATTTCATCTATAGAAAAAGGGTTATAAGATGGACAATAATTCATCACCCACAAGGATGTGGAAACACTTTTGGACTCTATCAAAACTGAAACTATATATATATATATATATATATATATATATATATCAGCAGTACTTCATTTTCAATCTGATCTGGGTTTTGTAAAGGTAGAGGATAACGGGAGGAGTCAGGTACTTACTGGAGTGGTAAAGGAAACTGATCATTTTTCCAGTATTTTTAGTGATGGTTCATATGTACAAGTTCTGCTTGAGGTCAAAGTTGAGTTTAAGTCCCAACAGACATTCAAGAAATGAGGCTTGTCTGTGAGTATATCTGTTTATTCTGTAGAAGTATTAGTCACCTTAGGCTGTGTGGGAAGGTGCAGCCATGCATGACTTTATGTTGGGGTGTCTTCTTAGATTGTCACAAAATTCTCCTTGTCTGTCACATGTTTAAAAGAAAGTTTGCTGCCCAAATATATGTGTGCCTGTGTGTTTTTCATTACATAATGAAAACAAGGATTTTTTTTTAATTGTTAGTTTCTTGCTGTTTATTTCCTTTTTTTTATGTACAGCAGAACAGTTATCTGGATTCATTGAATGTAAATATTATGCCAAGGTTTGTGACCCAAGGTTTGTTGATTGTATTCTAGACTATTATCAAGATCAAGTAAACATTGGGGATGTACCTTTTTTATGCTTTAAGTAAGTACTTTTAAACTCAGGATTATGATATTATTACAAAATAATGAAGGTATGTCTTTTGCTCAATCAAAATATATTGAAATAATCCAGCCGAAATAATTTGAAGAAAGAAAGCGTCATCCAATACGTTATCTCTCATTCAAGCCAAACTGAAACTGAAAAGAGAATTTCTGAGCATTTTTTTTTTTTTCATTCTCTTCAACATCCTGAGAAGAGAATGTCAATGTAACTTTTGATTTTGGAGGAAATCAAAGCTGAGATTTTTTTCTGCATGTTATTTTCTTGAAGTTTTATACTCATTATTTTTTTAAAGTTTTTTTTATCATCTTACCTCAAGCAAGAGAATAAAGCCACTAAGATGCAAGAGGTTACTGAGTGTTGGAGAATATGAGAAAAAAAATTATTAAAATAAGAGAACAATAAAAGAACCAGAATTAAGAAGATAACAATTGACACTGCATTAAAATCTTTGAAGATCAAAGTTAACTGGAAAGCAAGAAGCCAGGAGAATGTTCCACAGGCAAGAAGTGCATGTGGAATATTTTATAATCATTAATATGTTATTTATTTTTGTATATTAATAACATATTAATTAATGTTATTTTATATTTTTTTATCATTAATATTTTTTTACTCTTTTTAATTTTTGATTATATCTTTCAGACCCTCCAGAAATTTCTTCCACAACCACATCCCCATCTGTGTTAAATTTATCGACAACAAAAGAAATGTTGCTTAAAGGTAAGTACATAATCAGTCGGAGGTGCAGGAGTGGTGTAAATGTTACCAGTAGCAAAAATATAGTCACTAAGCCAAGTTTAAATTTCAGTTATGCCTGTTTAGGTTCACTTCTCACTAAGGCCTATGGAAAAGGTATGAATCCACTTCTCCCTCTCAAATTTTGAGTATGTGTTTGTATTGCTATTTTGCATGAATAATCACAAAATCTTGAGTAATAATGTAAGTTAAGCAAAGAGATCATTTGAAATAAGAGACTGAGAAACAAAAATTTTTTAACCTCACAAATGGTAAGATAAGGTCAAATTTAAACTCGCAAATACTAAACTACAGTCATATTTAGCCTCATGAATGTTAAGCTAAGGTGAAATTTAACATCACAAATGATAAGCTGAGGTAAAAATTAACATTATAAATGTTAAGCTAAGATAAAAATTATCATCACAAATGGTAAGCTAAGGTCATATTTGACCACACAAATGGTAAAATAAGGTCATATTTAACCTCATAAACAGTAAGCTATGGTCAAATTTAATCTATCAAGTCACAGGTGGATATTAGAATTTGTTTGTGGTCATTACAATCTGTTTTACAGAAAAGTGCTTACATTCTTGTGGGTAGATTATTACATGGGTTTAACTTGGGAGAAAACACGAAAGAAAAGGTGATGCTGGCCTCCAAAATCTTTGGAGATCACCAGGGGTCAATTTGAGATGAAAATAGCTTTTTCGATTAGATGTAAGTACTTAAAGTACTAATCATCTACTTTTTTCGTTAAATTTATGCAACCCTGAAAATATTTCTAAACAAGAATTTGTAAAATTTTCAGCATTAAATATATCATTATGCTGATAATGATATAGCAGCATCACTCCCATGACCAAATTTAGCCATAGGGTTGCTGCACAGCTGGGCACTCCCATCATTTCACTCCACATATATGGATTGAAAGCTGAAGAGGTATTCATTCATGTGTAGCGTGTGTTGGGCAAGTACACCTGGTTGAAGGCTCATTTTGGTTACAGCCATTAATTCCATTTGAGAAACCCTCTTCTTTGGCCATTGACTTCTGTCTAGGAAATGCTCTAACTAGCAATGCCGTGTCATCATTGTACTGACAGCATACATAGTTAGATATAGACCTCAGTCTACTCCATTGTTGCTAGATGGCTGTTGACACTACAAGAAGTTTCATCCACCCTTTGACAGGTCTTGTTTTTAATTTCACTCAATGTCTAGTCATCCTCCTAATTAGGAAAGCCTGGTGGGAGCAACTGGATTTCTTTGCATTAGTTTTAAATGTAAAATATGGTTCCAAACTACAGAAACTACCAGCTACAAACGACTGCTGCAAGAAAGGCATCCTTACTTGAACAAATAATGCATTCAAAGATATAAACTCAAAGCTGTTGCAAGATTTACATATTATTTCACCCACAGTAACCCTTTGTCTCTTAGTGGCTTTACTCCCTTGGTTGAGGTGAAATGATGGGAAAAAAAAGAGGCTAACAACCATATCTCATTAAAACGTTTTCCTGTATGATCATTGAAGTTAAGCAATATCATGCCTGGTCATTATCTAGATGGGTGACTGTTTAAGAATATCATGTACTATAAGCTTTGATGTGCAGGTGGTCTAATGGATAATGACTCAGAATTGTTAATTGGAGAGCTGAGTTCCAATTCCAGTTGGGTTCGTTATGTTTGCTTACATGTAAAAACCCTTGGTAAATGTATGAATCTACACCTTCTACCCTCCTCAGATATGGGTTAATTATTAAGACTTAGTATCCCTAAATTATTACATAAAAAAAAAATCTTACAATCTAAAAATAATTTCTGGCTTTAAATAACCTGCAATGGTTTGATAAACTGTAAAAAATAAAACAAATCAATCAATAAGAAAAAAGATATTCCTAAAGAAGTTCAGCTCTACAAATGAACTGACACAACTCTGTACATTTGAGTGATTGTTCCAATACAATAGCCAGATCAGGCTGAAAATGTGGTACTGTTACCATATTTGGGTGGGAGCTGCCCAGTCCTCATTTTCCTGTCTCGATAGAATTCAAAAGCATCTCCAGGCAGAATGTGGTGAGTCTCTCACTGCTCTATCACTACTTCCATGGAAAGTGCTTAGATGAATTACATTCCTTAGTTCAGCCAGGTCTGATCTTTATGCCACTTACATTGTAGTAAATCATACACATTCTCCATATTCCAATGACACAAAGTAAGTTCCACAATACCAGCTTCTTCCTCTGAACCACTGTTCTGTGGAACAGACTACCAAGAAGATGTTTCCCCTATTTCTACAATCTTAACGTGTTCAAGTCTATAGTTAACCTTTAACTTGCCCTCCTATCCACATAAACTGACAGTTAACATAACCCTCTATGTCAAGTGGCTCCCAGGCCTTGTACAGAGTGAACCTTACTTTAAAAAAAGACAAAATCTGATTCAGAAAACCCATCATGCTTCTCAGAAATCTGAGCCCTCCAAAGTTGAGCAATGGAAGACGGCATATCTGTTAAACGGATTTTTTTCACATGTCATCAAAGCTGTAGTAAATGGTGCCAGCAAAATAGTAGTACGTGCGCATTCTGTGGTTCCCCACTATTCCAAGCTTGAATTCAAGTGGCTTCAATTCTCATTATGGCTCAGTTTTACTAGAACTTCCAATGAAGCACATGGAGAATCTTTCAAGGTCAATAGCCTTAACTATAACATCTTGCACCTTTTATGACCTTCTCTATATTGGTGGTTCTTGGGTTGGGTCCATGAACAACCTTTTCATACTGCCACCAAACTAAGGAGAACTAATGTTATGCATACAAAAGCCATGTCATTTGTTTTTTTTTTCTTTTGGGGTGAGAATGGTACATTAGAAAAAGATGTGCAAGTGGTGTAATGGATAATGGCTCTGAATGAGAAATAAAAGAGCTGAGTTCGAATTCCAGTCAGGTTTGTTACATTCACTCAAATGCAAATACTCTTATAGTGCAAATCTATCTCTTTTCTCACCAGCTATGTATTGAATAGTGGACAGACTGGGTTCTATAGCCTTGGGCAGCAACCAGTCTACCACAAAAAGAAATGGAAGCCTACAGCAGCTAAAATCTTCTGTGTAGTCAGTCATGAATTGAAAGATACATGATTGTCAAAGTGTGTATTATTTACATATAGTAAGTATATATTATTTACATATGAAAATGTAGCTATAGTTGAAAAAGATATTCTTTTTCAACTATAGCTACATTTTCATATGTAAATAATATATTTTTATTTGATTGACATATAGCCATGATTTGTCTTGAGAATAACAGTGGATTCATGTCCTCATTGCCTTCTTCACAGTGACTTTATTGAGACACCACCTCTAGTTAATTGGCCGTTGACTATTTTGAAGGCAAGAAGTGCATAGGGAAACAGCAAATAACCCACGTGAGGAAGTTCTATAAATGGAAGGCAGAGCAAGGACTTGAAGGGATAGTATAAGAGGACAAATTTTGCTTAGAGCTACGAAGGAAAGGAAGCTGTAGAGAGCTATGATTTCCTGATGGGATACAGTAAATAAAGAGAGAATATATTTTTATCTGTTGTGTAATAAGAACTATATTAAAGAATATATTTGTTCCTGTGGTATATTTGAAATTATTTTTCCCAGTAAATTTCATGCACACATTTAATGTATCTACATATGTATGTGTTGTGCATAAGTGACTTACATGTTCTTGTACCATTTAATGTGCACACACACACATGTACACACACATACACAGTTTAGTATAAAATGTTGGAATAATGCATTGCTCTTCCATCTAGTCTGGACAACACTTGCCCTGGGCTTCACTATAAAATCATAAAATTAGAAGATATATTTAACAGAAAGAAAAGGTTTGATTTGGTTTCTTTCATTTTATGACATATCAACCTCAATGTGTTATTTAATGCTGACAAGATTTTTATTGCTGGTAATGTTTTTTTTTTTTCAAAAATGTATTGCTGGTAATTTTTTTTTTTTTCAAAAGATATATTGCTGATATTAAAACCTATTTTTACACTTTCAAAGTGTTTTGACCCCAATTTGGGAGTTATCTATTTGCCCATATCTGGGACCTGAACAGGTGCTACCACCTCTGGTCCGGGTGAACCTGGAAACACCAGCAATTAAGAGATGGTTCCATGCTCCTGAAAGCCTCCTGATCAGAGGCTTTACTGCCAGATGTAGCTTATCGTCATACCGACTACACCACATTATGGTGGTGGTGGTGGGGTGTGTTGCGGGGGTCTTACCTCTCTGCAGAGGTGCAGTTGGCATATTCTGAATGCTCAGCTGACAGGGTGACAGAAAGTAAAGAAAAACTTCTCAACAGTTTAATGTCCTCAAACTGTTTCTTTATTATATTTGTTGTATGGATGTGAAATAAAATAAAATAAAACAATAATTGGCTTCTTTTTGCTTACTTAGAGTGACAGAGTTTTTCTACTGGGTTGGACAAAAAGTTTGTTTTCTTTATTAAGTAGAACATTTACTTAATAAATGAACAAACTTTTTAGCAAACTCAATATCTTATTGACGATTGTCTGATTGGAAGTAAAGTTCTTGTGATTTCTAAATAAATTTAATGTTGGAAAACTTTGATAAATTTTGTTTTCTCTACAAAAATCTGCTCACCTTTAAAAGCATTAAGTTCTAGCAATTTTTTTATGTTTTATTAAGCATTACTTATTTTGTGTTGTTACTATTATTGAATTGTTTTGTCCAAGCCAAAGTCATTCAGATCCATACTTGTTTATTTGCTATCAAATATAGATTTTTCTTACTTTTCTCTTCTAAAGAAACAATAATTTCTTTTCTCTTTTGACTATAGATTTCTGCATTGGCAGACTGGATGATTATTACGTCCATCCCGTTAGCTGCAAGTTTTATGTTCTTTGTGTCAAGGAAGAATACTTTCTTGGACATTGTCAGCCTGGCTATTATTTTAACTCTGCAAAAAAGATATGTGACATGTCTGAGGGAAATGCTTGCTTGGGTAAGTTCAGTTCTTTTCTATCATCTTTGATTCCTTTGACTTGTTTTACAGAAGTCTGATTCTGACCGAAATGTCAAAGAAATGGACAATATTAGATAGCAAACCCAATTGTCACTGGATGCCCCATGCATGTAGCTTTCTATCAGATTCCTCCTCCTTCTCCTTAGTGTCATTAGAATGCCCTGTAAAGTTTAGGTCCCTAGACTCATCATGCTAAGTGTTGTCACCGTGGTTTTGATAGTAAGTTTTATGTGTGGAGTCACCAGCTCCATTCTCAATCAGTATTTAATTCAGAGTTGTGTTTCTCTTACAATAGTTACCAGCCAAAGCTAGAGAGTTCAGTCTGCCCTACTATTTAACCTCTAAATGCAAAAGTGAATGTAATGACTCATTGTGCCTTCTCAGGTTAATGTTCTCAGCTGAAATGAATAGGAAAGACTATATTGAATCCATTGCTAGGTCAACTGCTAAGAAAGTCAGTTCATTGTGTTGTGCAAGACAAGTTTTCTCTCCAGAATCTATCTTACATATCTACAAGGTTACCACTCACCCATGCTTAGAATATTGCTGCCACATATGGTCCGGTGTGCCTGCTATTTACCTTGAGCTCCTTGATAAAATCCAAAGAAGAATCAGTAATATTATCAATCCTGATCTGGCAGCTTGGCAACAGTCATTTTCCAACTATAAGGTTGCCTCTCTGTGTCTTTTTTATAAATATTTTCATAGTAATTGTTCAGATGAGCTCTTCGCTATGATACCTAGAATTTTTTAATTTAAACGCAGTATAAAACTGGTGTTGAGATCTCATCAATTTACAGTTTTGCTGGCTAATTGTAGCTGTAAATTCTATGGTAACTTTTTCTTTTCTCGCACATCTCAGTTGTAGAACTCTTTTCCAGCTAACTTTAATCTCCAAAACTTTAAATGCTATGTCAGTCATTATCTTCTGCCTTCCTGATTGCTATTTCCTCTTCCAGCTCATTAATAATGTTCCTGTTCCTAATTTCTTCCACTCCCAATAACCCCTTGTGTCTTAGTGACTTTAAAGCCTTGCTTGGGATGAAACTGATTAAAAAAAAACAAATGGCCTTTACTGGAATTTGAACATGATATAACAACATAACTTTCTTTACCAATAACCACTACTGTATGTACACATCAATACACACACACACACACACACACACACACACATATATATATATATATATATATATATATATATATATATATATATATATATATATATATATATATATATATATATAGGAGGCACGGTGGATTAATGGATAACGGCTTGGATTGAGGAATCGGAGAGCCAAGTTCGAATTCCAGTCGAATCCATTACATTCACTTACATGCTAATACCCTTGGGAAAGATGTGAATCCTATTCTTCACCCTCCAACTATGGGTAAATAGCAGGACAGACTGGGTTCTATAGCCTTTGATGGCAACTGGTCTAGGAGAAGGACAACTCTGAATTCAAAACCTGCGGATGGTCGTTTGGGGACCTTGTGGCATTCGTTGCACCAGGTCCCTGTATTCGTTCCTCCAAAAAGTGTGGATGGCCCTGCACAAAGCCTTCACCGCTATAATCAAATCTCATGTGTCGGTGTCGGGCTTTCAGTTTCTGGGAACTGATCTGCCTGACCCTCATACGTCGAGTTCGATGGGAGAGTCCATCATATATATGTATATATATGCATGGAAAGGACCTTCAATCAGTGGTTAACTGAGGCAAAAAGTGGCTTGTAACTATAATCACTTTCAAAACAAAACAGCTTTCATTTAATCACCACAGAGAACCTTTACTGCCTGCCATCAGTATGGCTGATGCTAAACTCCAGGGGAGGAACACTTTGTGCCATCTTGGCCTCACATTTTCCATTGACATAAAATGGAACAACTATATCTAATCAACTGCTATATCTACTGGTAGGAAAGTTGGGACACCGTGTCATGTCAGAAAATTTTCTTGTCAGAATACATCTTGCACATTTATAAATCTACCATTCATCCGTGCATTGACTACTGTTGACATATCTAGTCAGGTGCTCCTGCTGTACATCTTGAGATTCTTGACAAAATCCAGAGAAGAGTCTGTAAATGTAATTGATCCAGACCAGACATCTTGACTTCAGTCACTTTCCCACTGACATGACATGGCTTCCTTCTGTTTTTTCTACAAATATTTTCATTGCGACTGTTTGGATTATCATTTTTCCCTAGTGACCCAACTAAAGGAATTTAAATGGGCTACTAGACTGGCAACTAGGTATCACTGTTTTTTACTGTTGAACTAGCTAGATACAGCCACCACTTCTACAGTTTCCTTTCTTGCACTTCCCACCTGAGGAAATTGCTTCCGATTTCTTGCTTCCCTGATAACTACAATCTTCAAAAATTGAAATATCAATCACCATCTTCTGTCTTCTTGAAAGCTGTTCCCTTTTTGTCCTTTCCTCAGCCCTCCCCATTTTCAATCTTCTCATTTCCACTCACTTTCACTCCATATAACCCACTGCTTTTTAGTGGTACTGTCACCTTGCTTCTAGTGAAGCAATTAATATATATATATATATATATATATATATATATATATATATATATAATAAATATATAGTTTTAAGGTCTGCTATATTTATGGGTAAAAGTGCTCAATATCAGGGATAGAGTGTATATAAATATAAAAGTGGACTTTAAGGTCAAAACAGAGTGGTGACAGTTTGTTTCATGCATAAATGCAATTTTCAGACCTGAAGAGACCTCGAGGAAAAAGGTCTTGGAAAATTTGACTTTCACAGGACAGATTGAAATCAAGAGGGGCAGAGAAAAACAACATATAACCTAGCTAGTGAGCTTGAGTAAATTGATGACAGAACAGGTTTTAGGAGAGATCACAAAAAGACAAAAATTAGAGCTACAAAGAACAGGAAATTGTGGAGAGTTATGATCATCAACTTCTTGAAGGGACACACGACACATAAGAATTGTGGTCATTCATTTTCCTCAAGAATGTTTGTAAGACTTTGTTGTAAACAATCCATTTTTCATTGCCTGTGATCATTCTATTCAAAAATGGGTCATTTTTGTTGCATTTGAGCAGCAAGTCACAGATTTAAATTTGATCCATTAGACTTTTCATACATCCAACTGTTTTCGTACGCCCTACAATGTTCATATGAGATGACATATCTCTGCAGTATCCTGTATTGTGTGACCGGGATTACTTTTAATTGGAATTTTGATTTGGTCATCATCAACAACTGTAGGTCTACCAGAACATTTTTCATCTACCAGATCAAAATTTTCACAACTGAACTTATCGGACCACTAACAAACAGTACTCTCAGCTATGGCACCATCTCTATAAATGGCACATAGCTTTTGTTGTTAGCACAGAAATAAAGGGGACCAGAAATAAAGGGGCATCAAATGATGAAAATGCTTCTCATTTTCCTTCATTTTCACTTTTAACATAAACTCAAAAACTTTAAAATTCCCAATCTACATGTGAACCATACAGAAAGTTGCATTAACACTTTTCAGAATCTGTATACATATCACAAATTTCAGTCACATGTGAAACAAAATCCTGTGCTCAAACATCATCTACTGAAAAATGCTACAAATTTTTTGTTCCAATCCAACTTTATAAATTGTCCAAATTTCTTCAATGGTTTAGTCCTTCTTCCTTATTTTTGATTCTGGCCAATTTCTTAACATTTTCAGAATATAAACCTGAGTGCTGTGATTAAGAGAAAAAAAGCACAAAAATAAGAGGAAAAATAAAATTATTTTATTACTTTGCTTTGAATATTGCTACCACATCTGTTCTGGTGCTCCTGCTATATATTTAGATATTCTTGATAAAATCCAAAGAAGAATATGCAATGTTACTGTTCCTGATCTGGCACCTCAGCATCAATAACATTCCCACTACTATAATATAGTTTCCCTATGTCTTTTCTATAAATACTTTCATGGTAATTGTTCTGATGAACTTTTCTCTGTGGTACCTAGACTTTATGAATTTAAGCATGGTACTAGATTGGCAGCAAGGTCTCATCATTTTACAGTTGAAACAGCGAGATGTATGGCACCTCTCACTTGTGGAACTCTCTACTGGCTTCTTGCTTTCCATTCAACTTTAATCTTCAAAAATTTAGATGCAATGTCAATTGTTATTTTCTGTCTTCTTAATTATTGTTCTTTTATTGTCTTCTCTCCTTAATAGTATATTTTTCTCATATTGTCTTAGTGGCTTTATTACCTTGATTGGGGTGAAGTGATTAAAAAAAGACAATTTAAAGTTTACGTTTTTTATGTTGTATATTAATGTGTACTATATGTATGATTTGGCATTATTTAAACTGATTAGTCCATTCATAAAAAATAGAGGAACATTTTGGGGGAATGATTTTTGTAAATTGGCATCTATTCAAGTCATAACATTTATCAGAATCGAAAAATATTGATTTTTATTTTATATTTTCTTATCATTTTAAAAGGCAGGGGATCTTGTTCTTAATATAATTAAGTTCCAAATCAATTCCTGAATTATCTGGACTCTGTTTCCATCTACAAATGTCAAGTTTTTAAATTGTGCTTATATCATCTGTAGTTATTAATGACATGCACACAGTTTCAAACCTGACATTTGTAAATAAAAACAAAGTCCAGATAATTCTTTAATAAGTCAGGGGTTGATTTGACACTTCATTTATTTTATGAACAGGAACCCCATTTCTCGAATGATTTAAAAATTAATATACAGGTTTTAGACCATTTCCAGGTGCCTGTGTTGGGCAATGTTTTCTTGTAGTTTCATTCACTGTATTTTTATTTATTTCCTCTTTATTTCTCCTAAGCACCAACTTGTTCTGATAGTTTTCTTCAGCACCAATATTCAGAGAACTTAAAATGATTACTTGGTTACTTATTTTAGTGCAGCATACTGCACAAATTCTTGTGTCCAGTCAATCATGAATCAAAAAGAGACATGATTGGCCAAGCATGTATCATGCATGGCACCTAAGGAAGCCATAAATAACCAACAGTACATTTTTATAGCCATCTGTCACTTATATAATTGCCACTAAGAAATAGGCAACAATATTCAAAGGACTTAAAAATGATTACATGGTTACTTATTTTAGTGTATAATTTTACTTAAAATTATTGCCATGTAACATAAATAATAGTCAGTGCATTATTTAAACAAATTGACCATAAATACCCCAGCTATAGGTTATATAGTAAGACAGATTGTGTCCTATAGCTTTGGTTGACAACCAGTCTACTGCAGAAAGTAATGGCAGCCTACTGCAGGAATTCTTCTGCTCAGTCAATCATGAATCAAAAAGAGACCTGATCACCATAAATAATCAACAGTGCCCTTTTATAATCATCTGTCATTTATATTATTCCAGCTAAGACTCTGTTTTTAACATTTACATAAGTAACCGTTCTAAGTAATCAAAATAACTACTGCATAATTTGTTGTGATTTTTAAAAGTCATGAATAAGACAAGATTTCTAAATATTTTAAAAGACTAGATTGGAAATGAATAACAAAATTATTTTTTAAAGTTAAATATGCAAATTAAATATCTCCATTATTATTTTGTTTTTTGGTACTAATATTGAGAAAACTTAAAAATGATTACCTGGTTACTTATTTTAGTGCATCATTTTACTTACAATTATTGCTACATAACACAAACAATAGTCAGTGAATTATTTAAACAAATTAACCATAAGTAATCAACAGTACCTTTTTATAACCACTTGTCATTTATATTATGTCAACTAAGACTCTTTTTTACATTTACATAAGTAGTGGAGTAATCATTCTAAGTAACAAGGTTAATTGAAATAAGTAATGTGTAATTTGTTGCAGATTTCTTAATCTTTTTGTTGCTTTTCATAGAAGAGATTTTGGTTGACCTATTTTTTGACTATTAAAAAGTATAAAATTGGAGAGTGAGAGAGAAAGAGAGAAGGAATGGCAGAAAGACTGTACATTTTTTGAATACCAGAATCTCTCAGCAAGAAATAAAAGATTTCATTTCATAACAGATTTTATAATTGTTAATAAAGGATAATTATTGCACTCTTGATAAATAAAATTAACTGTTGCTAGATCCAAGTGAGTTTTTACTCCCTTGTCAAAAATACATTACTTTCCAAAAAGAACTTGATACAAATCATGTGTGCATATCCATTTGCTTATGTGTACATTAAATGGTCCAGCCACATGCAAGTCAATCATGCACAACACAGACATATGCATATACATTACATATACACATACAAAGTCACACACAAACACTTCATGACAGGCAGAAAATCAGCTCTTCTTTTATATATATATATATATAGAGAGAGAGAGAGAGAGTTTATGTAGATTTTCAGTGGGTAACATAATTGCTGGCAAATGAGAACGCTTGTATATTTCTAATGAATGTTGTTACATGTTTCAGGACTTTTGCACCCATCATCAGCTAAAGATTGAAATTGATTAAATTTTTTAAGTTCAAATATAATACAAACTTGTAAAAGACAATAATTCAAAATTCTTAGAAAAAGAAGAAATAGCAAAAAAAGAGAGATTTTCACATGCAACATATGTTATAATTGTATAATTTTCTTTTTCATTCTCAAGACCATCATATATGATTCAATTTGTTTATTTAAATAAGATTACATTTTGTAATACAAAATACTTCTTTAATAGCCAATTTGTATGGTGTGTCCTCCAATTTGTATGGTGTGTCCTCCAATTTGTATAGTGTGTCCTCCAATTTGTATGGTGTGTTCTCCAATTTGTATGGTGTGTCCACATTGTCTTGTAATTATACAATTTTTTTTCATCCTTAACATTGTTTATATATGATTTGACTTGTTTGTTTAAATAAGGCTCCCCTTTAGTAATCCAGAATACTTCTTTAATAACCAAATTGTATGCTGTGTCCACCAATTTGTAGGTATGTCCACTCTGTCTTGTAATTATACAATTTTTGTTTCATCCTCAAGACTGTTTATATATGATTTGACTTTATTTAAATATGGCTCCCTTTTAGCAACCCAGAATCCTTCTTTAATAGCCAATTTTGTATGGTGCTTCTATTAATTTGCATTGGGTGTCCACCCTGTTGATGATAGAGAAACAAATGGAATTAACCTTTTTGAATACACTGATCGTTATTTGACAAATATTTGAAAATTGATGACTTTTTATCAACAACGTTGATCATGTTCCGTAAGACATCTCATCAATGTAACTGACTTTACAGTGAGTGCATTCAAATTTATATTCAATGCGTTATAAGAATCAAGGAAAAGACAAAGCAAATATATCAATATTCATAAGAAAGCCCATTTCATCATGGAATTTCAAACCATGTATTTTTCAAAACAATTGTTTGTACATTTCAGAAGTGGCAAGCAAAGAAGTTGAAGAGAGAATAAGCAAACCAACACTTGAAAGTAAGTAAAAAAAAATGCAGTTTTCTTTTTTTCTTCTTTTTTATCAGAAAAAGGTAAAATTGAAAAGTTATCCACTTTTGAAATTTATCATTTGTAGGAAAATGTGAAGGAATTGCAAACGGCAAATATCCACATCCAACTGAGTGCAATCTCTACATCTTGTGTCTTAATCAACACATGTTCATTGGAAGATGCCAACAAAATACACACTTTTCACCAGAACTGAAGATCTGTGACCATTCTCCAAGACTTGACTGTAAAGGTAAGATCTAATCACTTTGTTTATCTTATGATTCATGCATCAGACATGCACTCATTTATTCAGGCTGGACACTTCATTCAGTTCACTCGAGACTCTGCAAGTAACTCAGATTTCTGGACTTTCTGCACTGGACCAAGGACTAATATGGGCTTAATATTTAGTACATAATATTAATTACTTAATATGGACTAGCTAAACATCAATTGTAAAAAGACAATGTTTGGTTTTTAGCAAAAGCTGATCTCAAAAATGACTTACAATCCATTGTTAACAGTGGCAAATAATGGCTAATTAATTTTAATACTTCCAAAATTAAACTCTCTTTAGATCATCTGAAAGAACCTCCTTTGCCTTTCATCAGTATGGCCGATAATAACCTCAAGGGAGTAACTCATCATGCCTTCTTGGGTTAAAGTTTTCCACATACATGAAGTGGAAAGATTATATTGAATCATTTACTAGGTCAGCTGCTAGGAAAGTTGGTTCACTGTGTCATGCCAGATGATCTTTCTCACTAGAATCTATCTAACATATTTATAAGTGTACCATTTGTTCATCCACTGGACAGTGCCGGCACATCTGGTCTGGTAATTTTGCTACGTATTTAGACATTCTTGATGAAATTCAAAGAATAATCTGCAATGTTATTGTTCCTGATCTGGCAACTCGGCTTCAGTCACATTCCCACCAACTCTGTGCCATTTTTATAAATACTTTCATGGTAATTGTTCTGATGAACTTTCCTCTATGGTACTAGACCTTATGAATTTAAGCGTGGTACTAGATTGGTAGTTAGGTCTCATCATTTTACAGCTGAAATGGCTAGATTTAACTGTAAGTTCTATGCTAATAGTTTCTTCTATCACACTTCTCACTTGTGGAACACTCTGCAGGCTTCTTGCTTTCTAGTCAAATTTGATCTTCACAAACTTAAATGCAATGTCAATCATTATCTTCTGTCTTCTTAATTCCTGTTCTTTTATTCTCTCTCCTTAAAGTTTAGTTCTCATATTCTCTAACACTCAGTAACCCCCCCCCCCTTTGTGCCTTAGTGGCTTTATTGCCTTACTTGGGTTGAAATGATTAAGAAAAACAGAAAAAGAGTTCAACATGCAAATTACAAATTGGAGATACCAAAATCAACGATTTAAATATCTAGGGAGTGTTATTTATGGCATTATTTTAAGATATTTTCAGCATCCTTCTATAGAACCACACCTCTGTTGCCTCAAGTTTTCTCTTCATCTGTGAGAAAAACATTCTTCATTATTTACTGCCATGCAAGAGGAGATATATTACATTGCAGTTCAGCACTCTTTTCTTTGTTTCTAACAAAATTTTCCTGATATTTATTCTCAAAATCAATTTCTATTTTCAATGTTTACATTATGCAAATTCTTGTCTGTGGTCAAAATACAGATGGTAGTAAAGGAAAGCAAGAAGAAAGGACTAAGCATCAATTGTGAGAAGACAGAGTGTATGGTTGTCACCAAAAAGAGGAAGCCAACCTGCTAATTACAAATTGGAGATACCAAAATCAAGCAAGTACCAAAATTGAAATATCTAGAAAGTGTTTAACAGTGGATGGTAAATGTGACGCCAAAATCCAGAGTTGCATTGGGATAGTGAAAAATGCCTTCCAAAGCTAAGCAAAATATTAAGAAACAGGAAAACTTCATTAAAAACAAAGAAAAGAGTTCTGAAATGTTATGTAATATCAGTCTTCATATATGGCAGTGAATGCTGGACAATCTCCTCACAGATGAAGAAGGGACTTGAAGCAACAGAATTCTGGTTCAAAAGAAAGATCCTGAGAATACCAAGGACCGAACCTGTAAGCCATAACAAATTGTGAGAGAAGATGGAAAGAAAAATGAAACTTATACTTAGCATCATAAAGAGATAGTTGAAATTTCTAGGGCATATAATGAGGAAAGAGAACTTGGAAAATTTGACACTCACAGGACATATTTAAAGCAAGAGGAACAGAGGAAAGCAGCATATACCCTACAAAATGCGCTTGTGTAAATGGTTGGCAGAACAGAGATAGCGAAAAGACAAACTTTACCATGAGCTACAAAGGATAGGAAATTGTGGTAGAGTCAGGATCACCCACATCTTGAAGGAACATGACATCTAGCAGAAGATGGTATCCCCAGAGACTATGGAGATGTGCTCAGGATAATTCTTCAGGTGCTGCATCTTAACTTCTGTCTCTCCTGTATTCTACAAGTGTCCCCTAAAGTACAAAATAAGTTGTAAGGTTCACCCTTTACAAGGCCCAGAGGCCACTCAAGGTAGAGAGTTACATTAGAAGGCAATTTGTGTGGATAGGGAGTGGAAGATAATGGTCAACCTTAGCCTTGAACAGGTTAAGATTGTAATGGTCAGGAAAAAATTTTCTCGAGAGAGAGAGAGAGTCAGTTCCCCAGAGCAGTGCTTCATGGGAAGAAGCTGTTTGAGTGGAACTTACTTCTCACTGATGGAATACAGAGGGAATGTAGTGGTTTACTACTATGCAACTGGCATTGCATATTCTTATCATGAACATTTAAATTGGTGGGACCAGGGAATGTAGTTCGTCTGAGCACTTTCGATGGGAGAACAGATAGAGCAGCGAGAGGCTTGCCACATCTGCCTGTGGGATTTGAAAAGCAATAAATTAGGCCAATCTTTTTGCTCAATGCACCCTTTGCACTAGAAGTGAGAACGTTATTCCTCCCCCCCCCCCACTTTCCAAGATTGTCTGACTCAAAAGGTGAATTCCAAATAATATGCATATATATTTGAAAATCTTGATTCTTTTCCATATTAGTACATATAAATTTACATGGATTATTTTTTACAGAGGAGGTTTACAAATTCAATAGCAATAGAAAATGTTCTTGGGTTTTTAAACTTGAATACATGTACAGTAATTTGTTTTAATTCATAACTAATTATTAAAGAAATAAACTGAAGCAGACTTCAATAAACAAAAGGTCCAATCAAATACCAGGGTATTGTAAGTCAATAAATAAAATTCTGAAAATAAAATTCAATAAATAAAATTCTGAAAATAAAATTCAACAAATAAAATTCTGAAAATAAAATTCAATAAATAAAATTCTGAAAATAAAATTCAATAAATAAAATTCTGAAAATAAAATTCAACAAATAAAATTCTGAAAATAAAATTCAATAAATAAAATTAAAAAACAAGAAAAAGTAAAAGATCCTCTCCTGAAAATCTTAAATCGCCCACTTGGGGATTTCCTTACCCTCTGGTTGAGAACCTCTGCATTATAGAATAGCTGGTCTATGTCAACATCTGAAGGGTGTGTCAAGTAAATTAAATGTGAATGGCAGTGGTAGCCACGATAATTACTCATAGGTTTTCCCCATCAGTGATAAAACAAGAGATTTCATACTTTTTTAAAATAATCTAGCTGTTGTCTTAACGGCTGGATTATTTTTAAAAATAATGTCTATACTATATATATGTACTATATACTATATATATGTACTATATACTATATATATGTACTATATACTATATATATGTACTATATACTATATATATGTACTATATACTATATCCAAATGAGAGAAAGAACAGATGGAGTAAAATTCCACTGTTCATAGCATTTACTTTTAAAAAAGTGCTCAATACAAAGTAGAGCAAAATATTATTATTATTATTATTATTATAAAAGATTATATAATAACCACATCTCTGTTGCCTCAAGTTTTCTCTTCATCTGTGAGAAAAATTTCTCTTCATCCATGAAAAAAACATATTGAAATCACTACACAAAAACTTTTAATGCTTCAATACTTTGATTGTACTTCTTCAGGCAATAGTAAGTAACTGGTGATTAAATGATTTTAAGGAAAAACAAAAAACACAAATTGTTACCTCTTTTCTGAAAATTGAAGGAGGTGGGGAACATAAGGTCATAATTATCTTGTGGGTGTGTCTCGATTAACCAATTAGATGTCAGATCTATGCTAAATAGAAATGTAAGCTCGGTGGCTGGAGGGGGTGAGTTATTTTTTCATGTCATGATAAACTGGATATAGACAGGGCATCATTGGTAATTGTGGAAAATATGTCAGCGACAAATGTATTTTCCAGTTAATCAAGACACACCCACAAGCCTAATTTTAATTCTGACCTTAGGTCCTCTCCCCCACTTTAACCGTCGTAAAAAAGGTAACAATTTATTTTTAAATTTCTTTAAAAATCATTTAATCATCAGTTACTTACCATCACCTGAAAAAGTACAAAGTATTGAAACATGAAAGCTTTTGTGTAGCGATTCCAACATATTTTTATTATAATCTTTTACAATAAAAATTATAATACTATACATACATACATATATATATATATATATATATATATATATATATATATATATATATGGTGGACTCTTGATCCAAGGCTATAGAACCCAGCCTGTCCTGCTATTTACCCATAACTGGAGGAAGAAGAAGGGGATTAATACTATCCACTACTCCACCATGCCTCCATATATATATATATATATATATATATATATATATATATATATATATATATATAAGCAAATGTGTGGATGTAGATCCGACGGTATGATGAA
>OZ038501.1:52095160-52097660 GCA_964036315.1 Acanthosepion esculentum
ACAATTTTCAGTTACATTTTTCGAACCCTGCTGGGGGGATACTCACTTTGTTAAGATTCTCAAATGCACAGGCCAATAGATGGAATTCATACTTTTTTCATTGTTTGGACTGTTGTCCTCCTCTTTACTGCCACATTCACAACGTTTCAGCTTTTGTATGCTCTAGCCGTCTTCAGGTGATATTTTGGGGCATTTCAAACTGAACCCTTTATTTAGTCCACAGGGGAAGATTTTTTTAATTCTCAGTAGACTAAATAGAGGGTTCGGTTCAAAATTCGAGCATATATCACCTGAAGAAGGCTGGAGCATATAACGGCTGAAACATTGTGAATGTGATAGTAAAGATGAGGGCAACAGTCCAAACAATGAAAATAGTTACAATGCCTTATCTCAGAAATATAGACAAAGCTAATTCACACTGTTTAAATAAAAATTAAGAAAACCAGGGCATCTACTTTACTCACATGGGTCCCCACTAAAATATGATGTTTGAAGCATTAAGAAATATATATCTTATTCAGTACAAGCCTCGAGAATTATTTATGATAAAGGGTTACACTTGAAATGGTTATGACAAATGACATGTATCATATAAATGAAAGATTGGTTTAGTTTGGTTTACGGCATATCAAAACCTCAATGGGTTATTTAATGCTGACAAGATTTTTATTGCTGGTAATATTTTTTTTTCAAAATGTATTGCTGGTATGACTGGTAATAGATTTTTCCTTCAAAAATGTATTGTTGGTATTTTTTTCCTCAAAATAATAATTTTTGCCAAAAATCTATTATTGGTATTAAAACCTTTTTTTACACTTTCATAGTGTTTTCACCCCAGTTTGGGGGTTAAATATTTACCCATAGCTGGGACCCTAACAGGTACTACCATGTTGGACCTGGGAACACCAGCAATTCAGAGGTGGTTCTGCACTTCTCAAAGCCTCCTGATCAGAGGCCTTGCTGTTGGATGTAGTTTATCGTCTTATCCAGGATGTATAAATGAAAGAGGATGTTTTTGGAAGTAAAGATTATGAGGATTGACTGTTGATTTGAAAAGGTCAAGGCTGAAGTGTTCAGAGAAACACAAAGAAAATGTGTTTTCTTTATAAAAAAAAACCTTAGTTGAACTTCCTTCTTAGATTTAGAACATGGAGGAAATGAAGGTGATTCAACAGTGTGGAAGTAGTTGTAAAGTTCTGAACTGGTGGAATTAAAGAACATTCACCATGGAAATAGCAATAGAATAGTGGCAGAAGAGGTTATAGAGAGTGAAATAAGTCTTCCCCAGCATAAAAGATTTTTAACTCTGTCAAAACAGGAAAGTGAGGATTGAGCACCTCCAGCCCATTTCCGCATCCTGAAATTTTATGATGGATTCTGGGTACATGAACATTTAATACACTCTTAAGATTTCCCTGTTATTCTCTATGGTCAGCCCACAAAAAAACAGTTTATCAAAAAATGGTTTGCTTATTTGCAAGAATAATTTTATATATACAATATTCTAAAAACTAATAACAATTGTATTAACAGATTGCGACAGCTATTAGGGAGATGTGATTAAATACACTTTAATGTTTAAAAAAAATTATTCAGTATTATTATTGTTTAGGCAATAAGCATTATAACATAGCACAAATGACTATATTATGGGAAAAGGAATTTTCAACAATATATACATTTTTATGTATTTATGGTTGTTTTTTTAACTTTTATCAAAAACGACATTCTTGTACATGTAGTTATGGATAATATTATACATTAGTTACTAATTTTTTTAAATTAATAACTATTTGTGCTCAGTTGTTGACATTAATAGATATCTGCTGATGTGTTAACATTTTGGAATAATGCAATAATAAAAATTTAAATTTCATCTCTCTGATAGATGTTGCAATCTGTAAAACTAATACAATGCAATATCTATTAGTTATCAATTTATAAAGAAATAAATATGAAAAACAATTTTTATTCATAAATTTATAAACATTTACTAAATTATAAAAATATACAAATTAACTATAAGGAACTCCTTACTATTTACTATTTTATAAAGTTCACATAGATTAGTAATTAGCCAATATTTTACCAACCATTCCAATAAACAATATAATAAATAAATAGTGCTTATTATTTTTGTTGTCAATTCTCAAGAACAATGAAAATGTATAAATTTACTTTCATCATATGTTTACTTTTATTAAAATTCCCATCATCATTTTTAAAGCGATAAACATTGCCAAAGAATGAAGGTAGTTAAAATAATAGCAGTGTCAAGAGAAAAAACTTTTGACATACCGATTTTACAGGTATAAAGATTAAACACTGCCAATGTTTTGTAATGAAAATTTATAAATCTACTCTTAATCCTAATACAAGGGTGTCTTAATAATTGATGGGGTAGAGTTTTTCTCAATATCCAATAAATGGGAGAAGAGGGGGACTCTTAATAAAAGTGAATCAGAAATTATTTAAAAGTGGGAATCTAATAAACAGAGTG
>OZ038501.1:52102660-52137660 GCA_964036315.1 Acanthosepion esculentum
TATATAATATCATTGATGTTAAATACTTATACATACAAGCACATACACATATACACACATGCATACATACACATATTTATATATGTCCACTGGGTTATTATTTCGTTTTTTTAATTGGCTTTGGTGATATCATATGTATTAATTATAGGAGGTTAGATTTATAATTAAATTTATTTATTATTGTTAGAGTTTATGTGAATATGTCTGTAATTATAAGCTTGTGTATATGTTATAGTGAAAGACACCTAGTCTATAGGTAATAGACTCTCCCACCTATTATAAGTAGGAGTCAGTAGTAGTCGAGGGAAGAGTAAGTTATCAGCGACCACAACTCGATTACTCTGCGTAACACTTTATTACAAGTGCCTAACGTTTCTGTACGTTTACCCCATTTAGGACGCATTTAGTCCGACTACAAGTTCTATTGTGGAAATAACTCCACAACAGTATATGCACAAAATACAATAAAAATAGAAGTACCTTATCAGTCATTTACAATGAAACATATCTATGCAATACAATTTTAATAAAAAGCTAGAATGCTGGTATTCAATCCAACTTCTTCTGTGCCGTCAATATTCTGCCATTCTCTTTACATGAGCTTGTTAGGTAGGTCACTCAGTGTTTCCCTCTGCTTCTTTTGCCTTCAATATGTCCCATGAGTGTCCATTTCACCAAGTCCTCTTTCCTCATCATATGTCCAAGAAATTTCAACAGCTTCTTTCTGATTCTAAGTAAATGCCTCCTTTTTTATTCCCATTTTCCTTAAAACTTCCCCATTGCTCACATGTTTCGGCCATTGTTTTCTCAATATTCTTATGTCGAACAATGTATCTGCTGCCTCATGCCTCTTCTTCATCTTTGGGGAATATTGTCCAACATTGTTTGATGTATAGGAGGACTGATATTACATAGCAGTTTAGTACAGTTTGCTTTGTGTCTAATTAAATTTTTCTGTTTCTTAATACTTTCGTTTTTAGAAGGCATCTTTTGCTCTTTATATTCGCCTTCAGATTCCCGTGTCACATTTTTTCTTCATCTAAACCAACAAATAAACAAAATAACTGCACCTCAAAATGACATGGCTTCTATTGAATTACTCAGTATCAATGGTAAGTTCTATTGTCAGTTTAATTGCTTATGTCCTGTGATTTTTCCACTGATAAGGAAATTATAGCAGTTTTCTAATTGCTGGAAAACTAAATAAACCAAATATTTTGGTGGATTTAAGGGAATTACTGAAAATGAGGTGTGTGTGTGTGTGTGTGTGCATAAATCAATAATGCAAAGAGAATTAAGAATACTCTGTGTCTTTTCTTTAAACACTTTTATGGTAATTATTCAGATGATCTCTTCATTATGGTACTTAGACATTTTGAATTTAAGTGCAGTACTAGACTGTCATCGAGATCTCATCAATTTACAGTTGAGCTGGTTCGACCTAGCCATAAATTCTATGTTAGCAGTTTATTTTCTCAAAGCTTGTGAAACTCCCTTCCGGCTCCATGTATTTCAGCCAATTTTAATCTGCAAAAAATTTAAATGCAATGTCAATTGCTATCTACTCCCCTCCTGATTACTCTATTCTTTTCCTACTCGGTATTAATGTTTCTGTTCCTAATTCTTTCACATCCAGTAACCCCTTGTATCCTAATGGCTTTACTGCCTTACATGGGGTGAAACCAATTTTAAAAAAATACAGTAACAGACTGAGTATAAACAGAGTGATTAGTCAAAAATATGGCTTTTCTTTTGTACAATAATGTTCACCCTGTACAAGGCCCAAAAGCCATTTGAGGTAGAGAGTTACAGAGGAAAAGCCAGTTTGTGGAGATATGCGGGGAAGAATGTGGGGAAGATAACTGTTAACCCTAGACTTGAACAGATTAAAGATGTTATCCTCCCCAATTTTCAACACATATTTTATGCACTGCGTCACTTCAGGAGATGTGGGAAAGATAACGGCTAACTCGAGACTTGAACAGGTTAAGATTGTAGTGATCAGGGAGCAGATTGCACAAAGCAGCAAAACCGATTTTAGTAAAATGTCTCTGTAGTCAGTTCAGACATAACAATGTTGCTCTCCTCCACTTTCAAGAGATCTTTTATGTGCCATGTCTCTTTAGGTTGTGGGCAATCATGGCTCTCCACTACTTCCTGTATTTTTCTACCCTTCAGCACCCTTCTTTGTTCTTATTCTGTCACCAATTCATACAAACTCATTAAGTAGGTTATTCACTGTTTCATTCTGCTTTTCTTGCCTTCAGTATATCATATGATTGTTAAATTCTCCAGGCCATGTTTCCTCATTATGTAATTTTCCTCAAAATATCCTTGTTGCTAAAATATTTGTCTGTGGTATTGTCAATATTATTCAAGTCTTTATTAATATATATATATATATATATATATATATATATATATATTAATAAACAATAAAATCCATAATCACTTCATATGGGGAATAGCCGATTTCAGCAGACGAAGATAACGGTCATCTGTCTTATCAACCCCAGTGAGGACAGAGTTTATAACAGAAATAGAAATTTAACTGTGAAAGTTTAAAAAAGAAAACACAGTCAAAAAACTAATACAGAATTTATCCATTTCAATGTCTCAGTCAGACAAAAGGCAAAAGACAGGGGTCAGAGGAGGGTGGAAGGTATTTGTCTTAAAGAAGTTTTATAAAATTAAACCTGAATATTAACCTTATGGCATTAATTTGGGTTTATATGAAGAATGAAATATTAATTTAAAATTAAAAGAGGAATAAAAAGGGGTTTAAAAATAGAATGTAAAGGATTATTGGAAAGAGAGTTGGGGAGATCTTAGATTAGGGGAAAGTTTATAAATTATAATTAGTATAGGTAAAGTGGTTATGGGGGGAAATATAGAAATTAGAATTCTTTATGCAATTGACATTTGAAGAGTTAGAGTTATTGCTCTGTAATAATAAATACATTGAGCTCTTTTTGTGGATCAGTTTTAATATTTTATATTACTAGGATCCATTTGGATTATATACCAATGGATTTATTACCTTTATATATACAGGTATGTGTGTGTGTGTATGTATATATATATACACACACACACACACACACACACACACACATATATATATATATATATATATATAATTTATATTTAGGCAGCAAGTATTCATCCAAACAAGTTTGATTAATAAGAACCGACAAAGTCTGTCAAATTCATTAAATAACTGTTTCCACTACTTCTCTTGCTTTCACTGTCTCTCACACTCTCATGTCCCATAGACTCCCTGAGGAGTATGGGTGCATAGATCTCAAGTCCTGAAAACTCCCTGAGATGTATGGAGCTACAGCTCTGAAGTCCAGTAAACTCACTGAGGAGTATGGGGTTACAGCTCACAAGTCCCATAGACTCTCTGAGGAGGATGGAGCCACAGTTCTCAAGTCTCGTAGACTCTCTGAGGCGGATGGGGCAGTATATTTGGGCAGCAATCCCTCTTTTATACAAGTTTCGTTAAAAACGACTGGCAAGATACTGAGGTTAAGTTTTTAATTTAACTTTTCTTCTGCTATTATAATTTCTTCCTATTCTGGACATAATGTAGAAATTGTCCGAATGTTCTGCATGTACGAGCACTTCTTGACTTATAAAAGGTCACGTGTCATACACTATACACGCTGGGGCGATCATGTCTCTTTCCGTTCATGACTGACAAGGCAGATTTCCTGCAGTAAGCTGCCGTTACTTTCTGTAGAAGACTGGCTGTCAAGCAAGGCTTTAGGAGACAGTCTACCCTGCTATTCCATCCATAGCCTTTAGAAGGGATTAATTCATACCTTTCCCGAGAGTATTTCCGCATAAGTGTTGATGCATACTGTGGATTGCATAAAATTTCAAATATAACTAAAATAACTTATAACAATAATAATTCTGAAGCAAGGAAAGTTGGCTTCCTGTGCTGCGCCAGGAATTTTTTCTCGCCGGAGTCGATCCTTCAAATCTACAAATTAACCATTCGACCTTGCATGGAGTATTGCTGCCATATATGGTCCAGTGACCCTTCTATTTGTCTCAATGTCCTTGATAAAATCCAAAGACGGATATGTAATTGGCCTTGATCTGGCATCTCGTCTGCAGCCGCTCTCTCACAGACGTGTCATTGCCTCCCTCTGTCTTTTTTACAAATACTTTCACGGTAACTGCTCCGATGAGCTGCTTTCGCTGGTTCCCAGACTTCATGAATTTAAGCGTTCAACTAGGCTAGCATCTCACTCTCACCCTTTCACTGTCGAAACTGTTAAATGTAGCTGTCTCTTCTACTCCAATAGCTTCATGTCTCGCACTTCTCGCCTGTGGAACTCCCTCGCCATTTCTTGTTTTCCTGATAGCTATAATCTCCAACTATTCAAAAGTAACGTCTCCAGATGCCCTGATCTATCCCCTAACCGTCTCTTCATCCTCTCCTCTATCACTCCTCGCTCCAACTCTCTGTAACCCCTTGCGTGCTAGTGTCTTCCCGCCTTGCTTGGGGTTGAATGCTTAAAAAAAAAGTATATAGAAATTAAACCGCTACAACCGCTCTTCATAATACAATGGGAACACTTACAGAAAATTTGAAAAAAAAACGTATCTATGAACACAAAAAAAAGGATACACAACAATTTATTAAATACATGATTAGTTATAAATAAAATTCAACCACAACTTCGATCTAAAGAATGCCACACTTATTAAAAGGGAACATAACTTAGACAGAAAATTCTCGAGAATGCTGCTATCGAATCTCAAAATACAAATCTGCATTCAGGATTTTTTTAAAAATATCTCCATTCCTGAAAGAATTACTCTTTTCCCAAGCCAACATACATGACTATAAAAACGTTAAAAAATTAAAGAAAACAGTTAAATCCATGACCTCGTATTATTTAAAAAATATATAATACATAGATTTATCCCGTAACAAAATAATATTAATAATAATTGCATTAAAAAACTTCATTTACTCACTTTCGTTTATTAGACATTAAATTACGTCACTTAGCATCCTCCATAATTTACCTTGACTTGAATATTAGCGTCTCTGAAATTTAAAATTTTTGAAAATCTGACAACATTTTTATTTTGTGTTTCTAAATACATGTTGCAAAATAAAATCTTTACATTTGTCATGATAAAGTTCATCAGAGGAAGAAACGCAACGGCTGAAATATGTTTTTCTTTCGTCTTTATTCAAATCTTGACTTACATCAGAAAAATTGTTAACACTGAAAGTAATAAACGTATTTTTTCTTATTTTTTTATTTTGCTACTCATATTTCTAGTGAATTAATTCAGAGACCAAATTTGTTTTGCTTCCTGCTTTACTGTATGTTTTTAGTCATTCATTTTTATATTTTATTCTTTTTGGTTAGCGAATCAATATTTGCATGGGTCAACAACAAGAATCGACGAGTCTGGAAAAGTTGATTTTCCTTCAGTCCAATATCCAACTCTGGATGGTAAATATTACAACCCTTCTGCAATTTTGAAAAGAGTCATTATCATGGCAACATTTATTCAGATTATATAGATTTCATTCTTTTTGTTGCATTTTTTGTTACTACAATGTTTCACCTGATCCATTTTTCAACCATACAGGTATAAAATCAATATGGAATTAAATGGGGGTTCTCTCTTTTATTGTTTTTAAATACAATACACGGTTCAAGAGCCACTCAAAGTAGAACGGTACTGAATGAAGTGTGTTATATTCATAAGAGGAAATGAAGATTATGAGGGTAAACGCGACAGATTGACGCTCGACTTGAAGAAGTTAATATTGTGAGGTTTATAGAAGCAACTAATCGGGAGTCTGTTCCACAAAGTAGATGATATTTGGAAAAAGCTGAGTTAAACTGGAATACAGAGGAAATTAATTCGATTCCGTGGAAATAGAATGGCGAATCCTAGTTGTAATGGTTGCTGGACTTAAAGAATGGACTTTTTATCTATAGAGTTGCCATAGAACTAGTGATAGAGTAACGATAGGATTGTGACGTTGCGCTTGTAGAAAAGAGGCTGCAGAGTGTAAATTAAGCTACCCCCCACTCCAACAAGACTGCATAAACAAGTTCGAACTCGATATAGCCTTGATAAAACGCGGACTGGGCAGCTCAAGTACAGATATGTCAGCAATATTCCATTTTGGACTAAACTGACTCTTGCAAATATAAAGCCTAGCAGGAGTCAGGTACTTTCTGAAGCAGTACAATGCTATATTCCGTATTTAGATGCGTGGGTGATGTGGCAACAATGTGGGTGAATACTGCGTCTGGTTGCAAAACAAATGAAATTCAGAATCGAAAGAACAAGAAAGACTGTAGATATATTTTATAGTCTCTTTTAGTGAGGAAAATAAGAACAAGTAGAAAGTTCGTATTTAAGAAGTTGAATGTCTATGGTAGTGGCAAGTAAAGTTCATGGAGTTAACTTGATTTATGGAAGGGGAAGGGTACCCTTTGACAAGCGTCGGGCGAGAGTTCATTAGCAGCAGCAGCAGCAGTCACATGCTTCGTTTCGTCGCCGGGCCAGTGTGTCAGGAGCGAGCGTCGTGACCCTTCTGCCTCACCGTTGAATGGGACTCCTCCTATTTTGACTTTCCCGTGTTGAACTTATACACGCCTATCGGCTCCAAAATGGAAATTTTTATGAGTACGCGGGAGACGGTCCGATTGGTTGATTTAATTCTTTTCATTTTTTTTTTAGTTTATCCCAAACGTCGAGCCTATGCGTAGACGTGCAGTTTTCATTTCGAGTCGGGGACTCGTGATGGTAACTTCCGTTTATCGAAGCAGGGCAAGATCTCATCTTGTAACAACAAGAAACCAACCATTGTTTCAACATCCTTAGCAATGGACCGTATATATGGGGTCTGGGGTGAACTCGTGCCTCAACAGACGTTCAAAGCGTGGAGTTTTGTTAAGGGTGCATCCGTTAAAAGTATGGGAATTCGTTGAGAGTGCAACCGTCGTGACCAACAGAAATGAATATCAGTCTTAATCTATGGTATATTTTTCTACGCTAGGCTACTGTATTTTGGCGAGAAGCCACCACTTATCTCCATAAAAATTATATATCTAAAGTTGACTTTAGATAAAAAGTAACAAGAAAAATGAGATCAGTGTGTTTGTTACTTCTTCCGACATCTTGTTTATTTTTCTGTCAACTACGATCTCCAAAATTTTAAATGCAACATCAATTATCATTTTTTGTCTTCTTGAATCCTGTTCTTCTTTTCTTTAATTTTTTTTTTAAGCGTATCACCCCAAGCAAGGCTGGAGGCCATTATCACGCATGGGGTTACAGAAGGGTTGGAGGAAGAGCAGATAGGAGTGGTAAAGGAGAGGATGTGGAGAAAGAGAAAGACAGTGGGTCGATCGAGGCAAGGGGGTTACAGAAGATTTGGAGCGAGAGCAGATAGGAATGAAAGATGAAATGATGTGGAGAAGGGAAGTGGATAGATCAAGGCAACTGGAGATGTCGATTGACGCTACACTTAAACCGTTGGAGATTGTATTTGTCAGGGAAACAGTAATAGGAAAGGGAGTTCCATAGGCGAGATGTGCGAGACATGAAGCTATTGGAGTAAAAGAGACGTCTACATCTAACAGTTTCAACGGTGTAGGGGTGGGAACGGGATGCCAGCCTCGTAGAACGTTTAAATTCACGAGGCCTAGGGACAAGCGAAAGCAGCTCCTCGGAGCAATTACCATGAAAGTACTTGTAAAAAAGGCAGAGCGAGGCAACATCGCGTCTGTGAGAGAGCGACTGCAGACGAGATGACAGATCAGGGCCAATCACATTGCATATCTGTCTCTGGATCTTATCAAGAACCCTGAGGCAAACAGCAGGGGCCCCAGCCCATATATGGCAGCAATACTCCATGCAAGGGCGAATGGTCGATTTATAGACTTGGAGGATCGATTCAGGGGAGAAAAATTTCCTGGCTCGGCACAGGGAACCAACTTTTCTTGCGGTGGATGATGCAACTGACTCGATGTATTTGTTCCATCTCAGATCAGCGGACAGCGTGAGACCGAGCAGCCGCAGAGAGGAGCTCTCGAGAAGTTGGTCTTCAGACATTCTAATGGGATGCAGGGATGGATCCTTGTGGTGGTTAATAGAGAGCAGTTTTGTTTTAGAGGCGTTAAAGTTAACCATCCATTTCTCGCCCCAGTTCACAACCGATTGGAGGTCCTTTTCAATTTGAGCTGCCAGGTTAACTTTGTCAGCACCACTAGATTTGTGTTTGAGGCAGGAGTAAATTGTGGTGTCGTCAGCGTAGATGCCGACTTGGGAGTCTATGGCGTCAGGAAGGTCGTTTATAAATATGAGGAACAGAGTAGGGCCTAGGATGGAGCCTTGAGGAACACCCGCGTTAGTGGGATAGGACTTCTTATTATCCTTTCATCTCAATAACGTTTTCTCAGTTTCCTTCACTTTCAATAAGCCCTTGTATCTTAGTTTGTTTTGTCGCCTTGCTTGAGTGAAATGATTTTAAAAAAAGACTTCCGCAGATTAGGAAGAAGTAGAAGTACAATTAAAGCTAACTTTAAATTTTAAATATATTTGGTGTTTTGCTCATTACAAAGTAGGCTCCCTTATTTATTCACCAATAATTTTAAATTCTCATAAATAGAAGGGGGCTTGACATTAAGGTTAATGATTGCCTTTAGCAGCTTTTAAAACTCGAAAATAAATTGCCATCTATTTATTAATTTTTTTAGAAAATACATAAGTGATATTTTCTTTTGCAGGAAGTTGTGAAGGAATTGCAGATGGCGAATATCCTCATCCTACTCGGTGTGACCAGTTCATCTTGTGTTTCAGCCAACAAAAGTTTTTAGGAATCTGTCCAAAAGGCAACATGTTTTCGGCAAAGAATCGGCTGTGTGGACCCCCGGAAAATTCTGATTGTAAAGGTATGTTCTGAAAATCCTAATATAACTGTGCTTGTGCCACACCTCGTTAGTTCAAGCTATCATTACGCCCTGTCAATACCTAATAAATAATGTACCGTTTTAACCGCTTGGAAAGAGGGGGAAAACACGGTTTGGTTTCAGTGAGGAAATGAAAGAAAGAAAGGAAGATAGAAGTGTTTAATAGCTGTTTCAGTGAAATGGAAAATGTTGTCAATTTCAAATGTTTTCATTTGTACTCCCTTGCTTCTTAAAATAACGATCAGAATTCATATTTATGATTGTTATCGCGATGTTCTGTTAAAGTTGTTAAGCTCAAATATTTAACGTTGCGATAAGGGAATTTCTATGGATATTTTATTGTAGAACTCGCTTTGATCTTACTCAGTCTCATTAACTTAAGAACTAAGATTCATCAGAATATTAAAATAGGAAAACCGTGGAATTTTCACGGATTAAAACCAGTAAATATAATTTCTTGCTTGTTAACTTCTGGGTTGACTCAATTATAAAAGAATTTTTATATTTTTTTCATTATTGCCAATAATCAGTTTTCAAGATCTGTTAAGCCCCAAACATCTAAATATTTGTGTTTAGGTCATCCGACCTTCCCAACTTGAAAGATTAGCATAACACTCCTCTGCAATATGACCAGGAACCATATAAAGCTAAACTTATTAAATACTAGCAGCATGGCCCGGCGTTGCCCGTGCTTGATTCAAAAATTGTACGACTCAAACAGCAATGGCTATCACTTGACTTAAAATATTTTTGCCCTTCCTTGCCTTTAAAGGAGTGCCCTTTGCCGTGCTGATGTTGTACATGCCTTACTTCTTGCCTATCTCACACTGCGAATTTTTTATAAGCTCTATACTAAACATTAAATCTGTTACGAAAAAAGAACTAAACAAAATGAACCCAAAACGATCAGCTTTAAAAAAGGACTCGTAACTGGAAAAACCGAATGAAAAAAGAATGTTAACAGCAAATACTTTTTCACACCCAACCCAGTTCAGCGGAGTCAGAATCAACGTTGACTTTAAACAAGCGAATGAGCCAATTGGAGTAAAGTACCATGCAGATTTAATTTTTCCCACTCGTGACGAATGCAGCTATCGATTTTTTTTTTTGCATGCTAGCATGCTAGTTAACATTCGTGTCAGTCAGCTGTTGGCTCTCACGCTGGCCAATAGAATCTTCCTGCCTATTCGTGGCAGCCAGCTATAGGCTCTCACTCTGGCCAGTAGAAAATGGCCGCAAACTACATGAAAACTGCCGTAGAAGCATGAAAAATCGATTATTTCCACTATCGATGGGAGTTGGGAAATGCAAAGTCGGTCTTGGCCTTCCCGCTAACTTTTGGTGCAAATCCGTCGAAAATTGCGACCGTGCATTCGTTACGCACACACACACACACACACACACACACACACACACACACACACACACATCCTGCTTTTTATAGAGAGAGATCGATAGCAATAGCAGTACTAATATAGTATTGTTTTTTACTTCTTTTATGTACGATGACGATAACCGAAGTTAAGCAACGCAGAGCCTGGTCAGTACCTAGATGGGTATGAATCTATATAAAGACGTCCCTTTAGGACGTGAGCGATCATGGCTCTCACCAGCATTATATCCATTGTAGCTCTTAGCAAAGTCTGTCTCTCTGCCATCACTCTCACCCAGTCCTGTAGCAAGGATGAAATCTCATTAAAACTATTGCCATTTTATTCATTTGTTTATTTCTAATTCTGATGCTTCATACTCATGCAGTAAATTGTATTGCTATTCACACAAGCTCGCCAGGTAGCTGGACCGCTGCCTTCCCCTGTCTATTTCAACGTCAAGATGTTCTGTGAGTGTCAAATTCTCCAAGCCCCCTTCCTCATTGTGTCCAAGAAATTTCAACTGTCTTTTTCTGATTCTAAATATCCTTTTTGTTTCCATTTTCCTTAAGACTTCTTCATTGCCTGCGTACTCCGTCCATGGTATACTCAGCATCCTTCAGTAGAGCCATATTTTTGTTGCCTCCAGTGTTCTCTTCATCTATGAGTAAATTGTCCAACATTCCTTGCCATACATGGGGATTGATATTACCAAACAGTTCGACAGTCTTTTCTTTGTAACAAAATTTTCCTGTTTCTAAAGACTTTGCTTAGCTTTTAGATTTCATCGTTTGCTATTCCAATGTGCGTTCGGAATTCGGTACCGCAGAGCTTAATTTAATACAAGATTTCAAGTATGCGAGATCTAGTGAGGATTGGACTCCCGAACGTAGTAATGGCCTGTAGAATAAATTTGCTAACCACTGTTCCATAGTAAGTTAAGCTAATCTATTTTACTTGCTCTGGCACAAGGACACAAAACTGGGAGCAATATGAGAGAAATCAATTCATTACAGTATTAATGGTCTACATAATATGCTTGCAAGATATTTTCAAAGCTTAAGCACAAGTTCATAAATATAAGGTACTCGGTGAACATCAAACTCGCTATAGTAGTAACAGTTTGTTTGCCAATAATTGTTATGTAGTGAAGCATGAATGTCGTTTTAGTTAAGTGATAGTTAAACTACTTGAACTCGATTAATGGGATATGCCCGAAATTCCTTTGTCTTGGATCTTGTATATTGACAAATTCTGTAACTACTTGTAGTGTATTCAAATTAGTATAATTTAATTTTCCCACCTTGTTGGAATGTAGTCCTACATGCTTTTCCAAGATATTTAGGCTAACAAACAGGAACTTTGATTAAGAAGCATCTTCTAGATAACACCCAGAAGGAAATGTTGTGGTTTTGTAAGATGTCTATAGGATCTCATGAAGGATTATCTTCTTTAAGATTTAAAGAATTTTAAACATTTTAATCATTAGTCTGAGACAAGGGTTGATATATATATATATATATATATATATATATATATATATATATATATATATATATATATATATATATATATATATGATATTTTTGGCAATTCTGAATGGATTGGACACCATACATGACAGCCAAATTACAAGGGTTGATATCTGTCTATATTTCTGAAATGAGGTATTGTAACTATTTACATTATTTACATCGTTCTTGTCCTCATCTTCATTGTCATGCGCTCCGGTCTTCCTCAGGCATGGCACGTGGAATTAGAACAATCTACCCCGTGGACTAAATAAAGGTTCGATAGTCTAACGTATATCAGCTGAAGAAGGCCGGAGTGTACAACGGCTGAAACGTCGTGAATAAAGCAAAAAAGATGAGGACAACAGTCTGAACGATGTAAATAGTGTAAAGGATAGATATGTTATAAAATTAACCAAAATTCTTTTACTGAGTTCACCCCAAGCAAAGTGATAATGCCACTAAGACACAAGGGGTTACTGAGAATGAAAGAAAATGAGAAAACGTTAATGAGGAGAGAGGGAAATAAAAGAACAGTATTCAAGAAAATAGAAAATGGCGTTTGATATTGAGTTTAAATCTTTGAAGATTTTAGGTGACAGGAAAGCAAGAAACCGGAAAGAGTTCCACATGTGTGAAGTGTAAGGAAATAAACTATTAGAATAGAATTTACGGTTATATCTAGCTATTTCAACAATAAAAACGACGAGACCTATTTACCAATCTGGTAGCATACTTAAATTCATGCGGTCGAAGTAGCAAGGAGCAAATCTCATCAAAACTATTACCATTTTATTTATTTATTGATAATTCTGATACGTCATACTCTTGCAGTAAATTGTATTGGTATTCAGGACTATTTGTAGATGAAGACAATGGAGGCAATTATTATCATGGAAGGATTTTCAAAGTATTCTGGCTAAAAATTTCCTTGTCCTGAATTTCCTTATTTTAACTTTCTCTTTTAATATTTAGGCCCGGCCATATTTTCGTTTTAAAGAATGCAGTTTGAATTCATTCAAAGATAAAGTAATTAATTAAACCGAAAATATATTGAAAGTGTACGAATTTCGGAATTTTCCACGGTGAATTTAAGCCCTGGCTCACGCAACGTATTTCCTTTGAAAACAATCGCCATAAATGTAAAAGTAATAGACGCATCCTGTATCTTTAGTGTTTCTTAATGTAAAATTGAAAACAAACGTTTATTGTATTTCTTCTCCTGGCGACATATCTATCTATCTACCTATATATATATATATAAATGTAACGAAAAATGTATACATCTATGTCTGGGATTCTAAATACAACTTTCAACTTAATTTCAATGAAAATATAAATTAAATAGCATATATATCTTTTATTTTTATTTTTATATTTATTTTTTTATTTTTTTATTTTTTTTATTTTTTTTTTTTTTTTCTCCTTGGTAATTCTACAATTTAAAACTTAATAGAGATCTGATTTAGATTTCTAAATAGGTAATTTTAATTTTTTACTTTTAATTTTAATTTCAAATTTTATAAATCTTTTAATATCTAGATAACCTTGCTTGGTTGTCAAATTTTTCGAATCATCCTATACTTGTTTTTTGATTGGCCACTCTAGCTTACGTAACAGCGTTTACTCTTAGCTAAGGATCGTTGATTAATTTGAAACTTTTAAAACCATTTATTCTATGTTCTATATTATCACTTGACAAGACACAAGAAGTGTTGAAACAAAATGGCTACTTTTGTCGTGATTTTATAACATATTTATGTTGTAATATTCAAATAAATAATTATATATATATATATATATATATATATATATATATATATATATATATATATATATATATATTTCCTGCAACTAGTAATCAAAAGAAACATAATCGAACAGCTTTAAATAAAGAATAACAGAGGTATAATTTATTTATAATACGTAATATAGTTCGAAATCTTTAATAATCTATGGGTCCTCCTTTATTTTGTATAACCTTTTCAACCCTTTTTGGCATTGACTTGATTAGGTTCTGGCAAATCTCATCTCCAAGCATTGAATTCCATTCGGATATGAAATTCACAATCAAATCCTCTTTGTTGCTCAACTGCTTTCTCGAGAGCCTGTACTTTATAATGCTCCATAAGTTTTCTATGAGATCAGGAGATTGGGGCGGCCATGTCATAACACTCACCTGCTTCACATCAAAGTATTCCTTCATCAATTTTGATTTGTGACAGGGAGCATTATCCTACATAAAAATGAGCTGGGTGGGGTCGATTTGCACCCTTTCAGCAGAAGGGAGCAAACAAGACTTTAAAATTCTCTAGTACTGCTCGCTCCTGAGGGTCTTTTCAATAGGTTTTAAGAAACCAGTTCCATGAAAAGAAAAGCATCCCCAGAACATTATACTGAACGGATGCTTGACAGTACTTACTGCTAAATTCAAAGAGCTTTCAAAGCTTCTTCGGATTTTAGATCGCTTATCCTTTGAATTTAGCTCAACTTTCGTTTCATCGGAGAAGAGAACATTTAGTAAAAAAAAATCAGGTGAGTCACTTTTATCGAACAGCACTGTATATATATATATATATATATATATATATATATATATTGTGTAACAAATTATTAACGAGGTAACAATTTCCCATTTTATTTAAAGACTACACGTTGAAATTTAACATTTTTATAGAATGATGGTAACAATTTTGCGTGCTGTGTAAAAACTAAGGTTCTGCACAAATGTAAACAAACTGCAGCCATTTGCATGAGTAGCACCGTAAAACACGATACTTCAGTGTTCCAAATTATTAATGAATAACTTCATAATTGTGCAACTATTGGTCGCAATTGTGACTTTACCGCTTCTGAGAGTCTGTTATAAAACCTTGTTTTTTTTTTTAGGATAATTAAGTTTTTTATTTTTATTTCCGGGGTGATGAAATACACTTATCATCTATCATCACTTGTAGAAAGGTTATTTTTTACAATGATGAAATTGAAATATAATCATCATCCTGGATCATAACAACATCGTTTTTGTATTCATAATTTTATAAAAAATATCAATGAACTATTATGAAAATTTAAATAAGCCTAGGATTTTCCGGACATAATATATTTTCTTCTCATTATTTTCAGATTACTTCTTGTTTTAATTTTTCAATTTTTATGAATAATTTCTTTTTTCATATTTATTTCTTTATAAAATGGAAAAATAAACATTTCATTATAGTTAATTCACATATTTTTATAATCTCGTAAATATAAAATTATTCTAATAAATAAATAGTGTTTAATATCTTTGTTGTCATTTCTCAAGAACAAAGAAAATGTATGAATTCACTTTCTTATTTTTGTGTTTTATTAAAATTTATTTATGCTTTTTAAAACAATAAATATTGCCGAAGGAGGGAAAAGTGTACAGTAATAGCGGTGTCAAGGGATTAACTGTCCTTTTGACACACCGGTTTTTTTTTGTTTTTTGCGGGCACGAAGATGAAATATTGTCGACATTTTAATGTGACTAAAAACTAATTGAACTGGTAAAATTATTGAATGCAGTATAAAATAACTCTTTTTGTTTAATTTTACGTTTCTCTTTTTCCTTATTTTGGTTTTGTTTTTGGAGCTGCTTAAGCCACACTAACACCAGTAGTGAAGTTGATTTATTTACTCCAATTTTTATTACAGTTGCTTTTTTTTTAAAATCGTCTAAAAGGTTTATCTAAAAACTACCCGGCCATTCAATAAGAATGAAAAATAACATACTTAGAGGAATGGCGCTTTAGTCCCTTTCAAATTCCTCCTCAAAACAGTCTGCAATGTTTTCTTTCGGGACCACCATCAACTGAGTCATTGCATTTTTCTTAATCTCATCAACGGTGTTTCAATATCGATTTCAACTTTAGGAAAAAGCCAGGGGCCGAACCGAGCCAAACCTGAAATATAATGAGGTTGAGAGACGTGAAGAATCTTCTTCTCCCTCAGACATTGTGCATAGAGCACAAGTTCACTCAGTGACATCTAACTTCTGACTGAGAAACTCTCCGTGAGAGCGTTTATATTACAATAAGGTTCTTTCTGATTGGTTGGCAAGGGTGAACAACCTGTTCTGCAGATATTCAAAATAGCTGGATGTATTGTCATTTATGTCATTTATTATAAGCGATGATATAATTTGTAATGCAAACTTTAAACAACAGTAATATGTTTTGCTTAGAATTACGTTGTGGTGATTACCACCACCATCACACACATACATACATAGAAATCGTTCGACAAGCATTAATTGGCTAATCTCCGCAAAACTATCTCGCTGATTGGTCAATTCCGACCAATCAAATCGCCTGCACGCGAGGAATGAAATTTCCCATTCACTAAGGTTTGAGCCAGTCACGTGATACACCGTCTTATATAAAAAAAACACGAGTGGCTCTCTGTCTCTTTTCTCTCTCTCTTCTTCGTCATTCTTGCGTCTCATTCCTTGCTGCCAAAATGTAACCTTCAAGAACTCCCGTATTGACCATGCGGTCAGACGTTAAAGAACATTATCAACATTCACGCAAGTACGAACTCTTAACTCTTCTGAACTCTTACCAACTTTGTCCAATACACAATTCCTAACATGCAACAGGAACTTTATTCTTCTAAACTACAGTTTAATAATCCAACTTTATGAGCTCAGGTACAAATACTTCCCAAATCTAAGAGACATAACTCTATCAAACCTACAGCTTATATGCATGTACATCAAAACAAATAAATTCAATTGTTATGTTTTGAACCATTACGTTCTGTCTTGTATTTTATACTATGTGCTATTTTACGTCAAATATAAATTACATTGTGACCGCCACATTGGATAGCGACCACCAGCGTCTTTGCATGTTCGTTTCCACGTCTTTCCTAATTGTGGTGGAGTCCATTACATCTGATTGATCATCCTTCACATTCATATTGCTGACCCGTCGTTCGTCTCGGACCCCGCTACAACGTTATTAGATCACTATCGTGTCGTTAATGCTTTTGCATAGATCTCGTGTTATTAACGATGAACTTCTTTTGAATTGTATGCTTTCTAATTATCTAAACATGATCGCATACTTGCATCAAGTTTTTTAATAACTAGTTTTTTAATGAGTTTTTTTTTTTTAGTTTTGATGGCACAAGTTACAATAAGATCGCTTTTTTCCTTTCTCTTTATTTCTTCCTTTTTATAAACATTTTCACAATATTTATTTTTTAGTCCAAACAGCGAAGAAAGGTTTGATTAAGCAGCCCACATTTGAAGGTAAGTTTTAAAATTCATTTACTTCAGTTTGATTTGTTTTACTACCGTATAACATCATGACCGGTTACTCGTTTCCGAGTGCCCAGGCACATTTGTGTTTATTCAACACCCAAAGAGCGCACGTGTTGTATTTATTATACCGCAACTATTCTGAACGGACATCAGTTACAGTTTCTGGGAGGGAGCGGCTAAGCTGGCGTGACCAACAGTTATTTTGTTAACAAGTTCATGATATCTTATGAGTTGGTGCTAGCACAACCATCTGAATAACGACGGCTTCTGAATAATAATACTGTCTACCCAATTTCACTCACAAGGCTAGGGTCAACTGTGAAATGGTTTCCAAGCACCGACCAACAGATCCTCAGGCCGATAACACCTTCCTAACCACTCGGACGCACGGGTAATACGAGCATATATACAGCCCATATATATATATATATATATATATATATATATATATATATATATATATATATATATATATATATATAGTAATCCGTTGATATAATCCAGGCGAGTCCTATTAACACAACATAGATTTTGAAATATGTTAAAACTGACTCACAAAAGAGCGCTCAATTTGCTCATTAAACAAAGCAAATTTTCTTTACAATTGGAATTAAGATGACTTTAGTTAATGACCATATTAAATATATATATATATATGGACGAGTTTAATACACCAAAAATTACGAATTATCTCTCTTTCGTCTTACTAAAGTTACCTCTTGATTGTTTTTTCACGTTTTCGTTAATTTCTGTGGATTACCTTTGAATCAAACTTTGGTCGTGTGACCATTAGGATACAGGTCAGCTAATCGGTTTCCTCCTACCCAGGCTCTCCTACCTCCATAATATAATTCCTGCAACGGTGCTATCTCCCACTACGTCCCGTCTAACGCCTTTTATCTCTCTTTCTTTCCCCAGCTAACCAGTATGCCACTACAAACTGATATCATAAACAGTTTGCGAATTTTAAAATACACACACACACACACACACACACACACACACACACACACACACACACACACACACACACATATATATATATATATATATATATATATATATGATGGACTCTCCCGTCTATTTTGATGCATAAGAATCCGACAACCTCATTCAATTTTTAATGTATGTGTCGTATGTGACAGTTCAATTCTGCTAGTGACCTGCATACAAGTTCACTTATTGTGCAACAGTGAGGATCTCGGGAACAGGAATAATTACTCACGCCTTTCGCCGTTGGCTTTCGTCTCTTAGCCAGTCAATACAACTGATTTAAAAATTTCTGATACACTCTGGCAGAAATATCTCCATCTGCTTTGGACAATATATAAAACCCTACTACTCGACACAATTAGGTCCTCACATATAAAAAAAATAAAAATAAAATGGCGATCTTATTAACAGATTTTATATATATATATATATATATATATATATATATATATATATAAGACAGGTAAACGGTCAGTTTAGATATAGAATCTTTATATAGAAATGTTCCTGTAAAGAAATGCCTAAATATACTAAAAACAGATTTAACAAAAATAAAATTACCACTTCCCACAGGTAAGATCATAAAACTGTGCCGGTTAATTACTAATCGATGTTTTTTTCACGTTCGATAACATTTTTTTATAAACAAAAATTTGGTTTAACGATGAGTTCCCCACTTACGTTGTCTCCTTTTAGAGTTTCCAGAAAGTAGTCCTTTCAAAAATATTTTACCACAAAATGTTTCTTATTTTAAATACATAGATGATACACTAAACAGTGTTTTTCAACGTTTTTAAGCAACGGCATATTTAGGAGCAAATGAAAATATCACGGTACACATAGCAAAACTTTTAAATGTTATGAAATAAAATCATACATTTTGAATTAAACAAACAATGTTGAGTACAATTATACGAAAAAAGTGTTAATATTCATTTATTCAAATAAAGTTAAATTTTAAAAAGTTAAATTAAAAAATAATTTTAAAAAAATGAATATTAAAACAAAGTATTTAAAATAACATAATCGACGAATAGGGAAAATAATTATTTGAAAAACCAAGTTTAATACTTATTCATTTATTCAAATTCTAACGCTGTGTCATTACTACTTACAAACACACACACATATACGCCATGAAAATATGTCGCGGCACACTTAAGAGGATCGCGTGGCACACTAGTGTGATGCAGCACGGCGGTCGAAAATCACACACACACACACACACACACACACATTTTATATATATATATATATATATATATATATATATATATATATATATATATATATATATATATTTAGTTTACGAAAAACTAGGTAATCCGTATGGGTATACCCAAGGAGGATAAAATCCAGAGAGCTCAATGTAAATCAGAGCTAATAAATAAAAATAAAAACAGACCACTTTAAGGTTCCATGTAATGAATTATTTCACCACAGCCCTTTTAAAGGACTGCGGATCATCAGACTTTACTTCCAAAGGTTGAAACGAAAAATGAAAAGAAATTAACACATGTTTGACGGGCAGTACTAAGCATATGTAAATTAACGAAGTGAGGAAATGAGGGGGGAGAGAGATATGATTGAGTTAGATGTAAAATTTCTATTCTCTCAAATTTAAATTGTTTGAGGAAATCCAGACATTGACACATTAAATCAGTTAACTTAACGGAAGTTATATATTGATATAGAGGGGAAAGAGGAGAAAAAAGACATAAAGAGAAAAAGAGAGAAAGAAGTCATGAGAGAAAGTGTCATTAACTTTCTTTGGAATGAAAGGTCCGAAATAGACGCTGTTGTTTTGCTTTGAGAGTTCATAAATATTATAATGTTTGATATAAATTTGAATGTTTAAACAGTCTATAAGGAATTTAATTATATCTTTGTTAGCGATTTAAGTTTTTTTTTTAAACTTTATTACAAATATTTTGGGGATTTAATATGAAATAGTCGATTAGCATAGCAACCTTTCCAAAAGCAAAAAAATAAAGATCATGTAATATTAGCTAATGCCCTTGGGAAAGGTATTAATCCACTTCTTCTCCCTCCAGCTATGGGTAAATAGCAGGACAGACTGGGTTCTATAGCTTTGGATGGCAACTAGTCTAGGAGAAGAACAACTCTGAATTCAGGGTCGTTTGGGGACCTTGTGGCACGTAGTGCACCAGATCTCTGTATTCGACCCCTTAAAAAGTGTGGTTGGTTCTGCACAAAGCCTTCACCACTATAATTAAATGATATGGGCTGGCGTCTGGGCTGTCGGTTCCTAGGAACTGAGTTGCTTGACCCTCATACGTCAAATACGACGGGAGAGTCCACCATATATATATATATATATATATATATATATATATATATATATATATATATATATATATAAAAGATCCTCATAATAAAGCATCCGGATGTATTACTAAACAGACATAATGAACTAATTTTTAAATGCCGACATAAGAACACCCACAACCTAACGAAATATATTTAGAAGTAACTATATAGGAAGACTAATATTACATGATCTTTATTTTTTTGCTTTTGGAAAGGTTGCTATGCACATATGAATGTGAACACATAACTGTATGTATATAACTATGTAATTGAACTGGAACATTGATACGTCTTTTGATATGTATATGTATATGCTTTTATAAAGAAAAATAGGCATGCTTTGTTGTAATTGTGTATTGTGAACACATATTTAGAGTGGGCGGGTATGAATATGGATATGTATGTATATATACTTGTAGGTATATAGGTGGGCTTTTGTTTTTTTTTCTATTTTCTTATTTTTTTATTTGTAAATATATGTAGTTGTATATATATATGGGTGTATATATGTATGTATATGGGTATGTGAGTACATGTATATGTGTGTATGTGTGTTTATATATATATATGTGTGTGTGTGTGTGTATGTATATATATATGTGTGTATATATGTATGTATATATATATATATATATATATATATATATATATATATATATATATATATATATATGCAATTAATGTCTTTTTAATTCAACATTGTTTCGTATTACTCAAAACATTATATAGAGTTTGTATACGTGTCTCAGTTGACAACTGTTTTTAAACATTGGAATTAATGTTTGCCAGCGTAGATATCGAATGTCTTAATTTTAAAAATGGCCTCCGGACAGGAATCGCACCCATATACCCCACCCCTTCCCTTTTTCCCTTTTCTTCTTTGAAAGCAGTTTGCCAGGTTAAAAAGCGCACAAAACAGCCAGGGATGTAAATTGAAGTCGGCACGCCAAACGCACTTTCCGCGCCAATATCGACTACGCTACGGCCACACCTTAAGGAGAATGGTAACTACTAAAAAGAACTGCTGCTATCAACCAGAAAGAGACAGCTGAAATCTTGAGGATGCATAATGAGGAAAGAAGGCTTGGTGAATTTAACATTCTCAGTACACACTGAAGCTTCGAGTAACCTACTTGACAAATTTGCGGCAATGGATGGAAGAACAAGTGGCACATATATACGTTTCATAAAGAAGCAAATATTGCTAAGAAGTAAGAAAGCTGTGGAGAACTGTACTCTCCTATGTTCTAAGAGGACATAACCAATAGATAGATAGATAGAGAGAGAGAGAGAGAGAGAGAGAGAGGGGGGGTTCCAGTTTCTTACCAACTTGTTTTCATTCTTTCTATGATCTCTGGAGTACGACTTATTGAATTTCTAAGCACTCTTCAATCTAAATAAAGTGTCATGGTGACTTTATTGTTGGCTGGTTTGTAAGATGTTTAGCGGTCCGTTCTTTTTATTAAATTTCTCAATATTACTAATAATGCACAACTTATTTTTGTTGTCTCGTTAATTCAAAGACATTTACAGTTCAATTTAATATTTCTAATCCACTGAGAGATTTGTTTTGTTTCTCTGAATCTGTGCAAGCAGAATAAAGCGCTATTGAATGATTTTGTTAGAAATAGGATAATATTTTTAGTCTAATATTTTTACAAGAAAACGTGAATATTTTGAGTATTGTAATTGATATTCCGTGTTATTTCTGTCCAACAAAACAGAATTATTAAAATTTACTTTAAATATAGTACTAGATTAACGGCAATGTCTCATAATTTTACAGTTGAAATGGCTAGATGTAACTATGTCTATTTTAACAGTTTCTTGTCTCGGACTTCTCGCTTGTGGAACTGTCTCCCGGCTCCATGCTTTCCAGCCAACTTTCATCGTCAAGAATTCAAATGCAATGCCAATCGTTATCTAAAAGTACATTCAAATTCTGATGATATAACTTTTAAAAATAAAATGTCTTAAAATTAACTCCCTACATTCAACTACTGGTGACATAACTTCTTAAAATTATTGTTTTTTGATTATGAATACATGTTGTACTTATGTGAAAATGATTTACATTTAAAAGACATTATTTTTATCTGCCAGGAAAATGTAAAGACGTAGAAGATGGCCAATATCAGCACCCGATCCAGTGTACGATGTTCATTTTATGTTTCCGACAAAAAATGCTACTTGGAATCTGTCCAGAAGGGAGACTATTTTCTCAAATTTCTGAAAGATGTGAAGAACCTGGAAAAGTGAAATGTGATGGTAAGTAAAAATAAATATGATAAAATAAAATAAATTTTAGCGAGTATGAACCTTCTTGATTTATTTGGCTTAGGGCCATATCACGCTGAGACACCGGTTCTCGTACGATCACCAAAGTTAAGCAACGTCACGCCTGGTCGGTATATTGATGGATGAACGCTTGGGAACACCAAGTTCTTTAAGCTTGAGTGTATAGCTGGTGTAATGGATGACAGCTCAGAATTGGAAATCGAAGAGCCGAGTTCCAATTGAATTCTAAGTGAATTCCAATCAGGTTCATTATATTCACCTATACGCAATTACTCTTGGGAAAGGTATGAATCTGTCGCAGTTAGCTCCTCCTCATTTCCTTAACCCTTCAACAGGGGTCTCTCTCTCTCTCCCACGAGTATAAATAATGGCTGACCTTTCGCTTCTTCCTCTTTTTCCGGCTTACGCACACGTGCGGCCAGCTGCCTCGACTCGGGCCGCAACCTCGCGCGTGAGGCGAGGTAAAAAAAACTTTCTCTTTTTCACTTACACTAATATGTGACCTCTCACACATACAGCGTTTCCCATATTCTGGGAACACGCTAAAAAAACAATATACGCGTTCGTACGGACACTCAACACACACACACAATAACTTCTCCATACAAATACTCTGTAACTTTCCATGTCTTCAATGTATTTGTAATTCGTGTATTAATCTATTTGTTATTAATATATATTTGTTTGCATACATGTATATCGGTCTTGTTTGTTTCTTTATCTTCTTTGGACCCATTATAGTTCAACATTCCTATGTAAAGGACCGACGGGTCAGGAAATCTTAACCTAGAGATATCTCCCATCATCTTCACATTCACACCCCGGTCCTCTACAAATCCCTCTCATCTTCTCCAGCTGTGTTAATTAATAGAACTTTAGTAGAACAGTAACATTATTTCTATTTCCAGAAATAATTACAATCTAAAAATATTTTCTGGCATTAAATAACGTGCAAAGGATTGATAAACCGTAACAAAACAAATAAATCAATCTTGAACTATTTGGGAAAGATACTACAATAATACAGAACTTACACTGGAAGCAAACCGCCTGCATATGGATAGAAAAGGAACTCGGTAAATACACAAAAATAGAAAGGGGCGTAAGACAAGGATGTGTCTTCTCGCCGGATTTATTCAACCTATACAGTGAGGCGATCTTGACAGAATTAGAAGTCCTATCAGTATTAATTGTTGGTGGCCACAATTTTAACAACATAAGATGTGTGGATGACACAGTAACAATAGCAGATACAGAGTAAAGGAAGGCGATAATTAAACAGCAATTGTAAGACAGAATTTATGACTCTCGGCAAAAGGATCAGCCCAAGATGCGAACTACGAAATTGTTGTGGCCTGGTTATGGCCAAAAATAAAGACACAAAGAGAGGAATTGAGTTAAACAAATATATTAAGAGAAACAGTAATACAAACGAGAGTGTTACAGCAAGAATGTTCGGTCCGACTGTCAGAGCTGACTGCTGGAAACTTCCCCCTCACAAAAAGGCAGTACCTGCTCCTATTTATAGCTGGCAGAGTCCATGCGTGTGTGGGTAAATTACCATAACAGAAATGAAGATACCAAAATCAAGCATGTAGAAAAATGTAAATATCTAGGAAGTGTTTTAACAGAGGATGGAAAAACTGACACTGAGATCCGAAGGTGCATTGAAATAACGAAAAGGCCTTCCTAAAGCTAAGCAAAGCATTAAGAAACAGGAAAATTACATTAGAAACAAAAAAAGAGTTTAAATTCCTCGGGCACATAATGGGGAAGAGGTCTTGAATAGGTAGAGGAAATTAACACTCACAGGACATATTGAAGGCAAGTGGAATGGAGGATCGTTACGAATAACCTACCTAACGAGCTAGTGTAAATGGTTGGTGGAACGGAAATTAGAAGAGATAGCAAAAAGACATGGAGAGCCATATTCATCCACATCTTGAAGGGACACTGTACATAGAAGAATTTTTTTTAAGATTACGTAATGTTTACTGTATGTTAGCTTTCGATGGATCTAGCTTTTCTGAAAATGTTTATCGCCCTGTTGGTTTGGATAAAAACATGACGACTGTATCCTTGTGCAAAGAGGCAAAGCATAAAAAAGGGTCGCCTGTCTACTGTACATATGTCTACCTGTTTGACTCTTAAAAAAATCTACCTCTGTCGAACTTTTTGTCTCTTGAACACACCAAATCTGTGTCTATCATTGTGTCTCCCGTGCAAACCAAAGTTCATCGAATTATGATACAGGAAATCAATTATTTTACGAACGGTCATTATAACCCTTATATATATATATATATATATATATATATATATATATATATATATATATATATAATATGTATTAAAATGGCCACTTTTTATCCGAGGATATAATGCCTGTTGCAGACGTCTGCTCAGGCCAACCTGTAGTTTATACTGCAACTATGCTGACCATACCTTAGTTGCAGTTTCTGGAAGAGAACGCATTCTCTGTCGTGATCAACAGCCTGAACAAGGCCTGCACGCTCAAAACCTCCGTCACGATGACTTGTGACTTCGTGCTAGCACAACCTTCGACGATTCTCAATACTTCCATCTATTCAATTTTCCACATGAGGCGTGGAAAAACTCGTGGTATGATTTTGGGGCCCTTTCCAACGGTGCCGCACGCTAGGATCGCCTCTCCCAGACCGATAGCATCAAGAAATCTCCTTCCTGACAAATCGAACCTGGGTCGCATGGTTGAACATTCTAACCGCTCTGCCACGAACCCATATATAAAGACGTGCGGCATGTGTAATGAATAGCGGATCGGAACGAGAAATCGGCGACCAAAGTTCGAATTTCAGCAGAGTTCGTTGCATTCACTTTCGCACAAATACCCTTTGGAATGGTATGAATCCATACTGTCTCCTTTCAGCTAAATGTCTTAAATGGCAGCGCAGCCTGGTCTCTTCGGCCTTGGTTGGCAACTAGTCTAGAAAAAGAACGACTTTGAATTCAAAACTGTATATATCCCTGGCATAGTCGTTCACAATGGAGTTCAAAAGGACTCTATAATCTTAACTGCATCGATGTATTATTATTGGTTATGGTTTTAAATATGATACACACTTTATGGCAGTATTTTTATAGAAAATAAACTTAATAATGACCTGACATTTTACTTGATCAATTAATCGTTATTCTATTAATTAACTTTTGGTTGTTTTACTGTTGCAGACAAATCGATTAAAGCCAATATTGATCTGGCGAGATGGAACAGTCAAATGCTAATACAGAATACTTATATTGTGGTACCAGCCTTAAATGGTAAGCTAACAGTTTTTCATTTGCTTTTATGTCGTTGTTCTGACAGTTCATTGAGGAACTCAGTAAAAAGAGGCAATTGCTGAGTACAACGACTTGATTCACCAATGAAATATGACATCCACTAGAGTTTCAAATAGGTGGGGGTGATCGAAATAAAAGAGGTGAATGGATTTTTTTCTTCATTAATTTTTATAATTTTCAATCATAAAATTCTCAGTCATAGAATACTTACAGCCTAAATTTAGATGTGAGAAAAAACCTTGTGTATAAACTAAGACAGGGGTTGAAATAAGACTGTCTTGAGTACATTTTTCATTTTTATATCAGTTGATGGGATCCCAGAGCCATCTCAATACTTAAGATATTCTTATTTCAACCCACCCCAGCCCGTTTACTTGAAAGCTAAAGTTAAACATGAAGATTTTACATAATACACTGAAAAATAATGAGGAATTTTATTATTTTCTGCAAACAATTTTAAAACTTGTCATTTCAATGTATGTGTGTGAGAGTTTGTGTTTTTTGTTTTGTGTGTGTGTGTGTATGCACGTGTGCTCATATGTGTGCATGTCACTGACGGAAAGGAAACAGATTATCAAAATACCAAACAGGAATTTTTTTGTTGTTATTGTTGTCGTGTCTGCTTATAAATGTGTTAAAAAGTATGTCAACAGTTTTTTGACGTGATTATTAAAACAATAACTTGTATTCACAACATAGTTTACATGTCGGCCAGGCCAAGTGATGTCTACAAGAGTTAACTTTGACATACTGGCTTAGAATATAAAAGAAGTCATTTACAATGAGTTAAGCTGTCTGTAAAAGCTGATTGCTTAAGGGAATGTTCAGAGAACTGTTGAATTGAAATTCTTTTTTTAGTTTTATACTAGTTGATGGGGTCCCAGAGTCATCTCAGTACAATAATTTGAATTGAATTGAATTTTGGATTGTTGTTTTTTTTTTCAACATTGTGTGATGATTTGTTTGGATTATTTTTTTTTTTTTGTAAAAACCAATACATTTTTTAAGCTGAAAATTAGTAATTCTCTTATCAGTGTTTAATTTAAATGTACTTGTTTTGTTTCAGTTGAGTTACCATCAGCATTACCTCGCAATGAAGTAAACCTGGAAAGTAAGTTATTTGCTGTTTACCTCTTGATAAAAGATGTTTTTTTCTTTACTTGACAAAAAATGTGTTATATAGTTAAAAAAAAAGGAAAACAAAAAACAGATACTAAAAATCCTCTTTGGTTAATTATAGGAAAAAAATGTATCAAATGTTTTCAGAAATTCCAAGAGTTGTTCAGATTGATAATTTTATTTACTTTGTTGCTTTTGCTGTTACCATAGAGTTTTAACTAATACATTTTATGGTCTTCCTTAACTATTGGAGGTATAATTAGGAAGAAAAACAAATTAAACAGTAATTCAAATGCTAGTACTTATTGAATAAATGTTTACAATGTAAAAAAGTTTATATTGGCGAGACATCACATGATTTAAAAGTCAGTATCTATGAACACAAAAGAGATTTATGTTACCGCCCTAATTTAAAAGGTACATATTTATTTATGGAGAAAGTACTTCAAGAGCCTGCTAATAACAATATTACCAACTATGAATGCACATCAAAAACATTATATTACATACCAATTTTATTGGATCGATTCTTAAAGAATCTAATGAGTGTTTATCTAAAACAAATGGTATGTATGTAAAAAAAGTTCCCAAATCAACATGCAAAAAACACACATAATGTATACTAGACATACATACATACACACACACACTTATGAATATGCATTATCATCTGATATCACAGACAAACTAAATTTTTTATAAACTTACATACATATAGCAATATTTATGGTTTTTCAGTTAGCCTTGGAATTTGTTAATTTTTTGAAACTTCAGATGGACGCAATGTCTTTCCTTGAATTCTGAATGCCACAAATTATACTAATGTTGGTTTAAACCTGATTAATCAATGAAAATGAAACAACACACAAGTAAAAATACCAGAACTTGTTTCTTCTTATTTACATTGTTCGAACTGTTGCCCTCATCTTTGTTGCCATATTCACAACGTTGCAGCTGTTGTATGCTCTGGCCTCTTTCAGGTGAGTGGAATTTTGAACCAAACACTTTATTTTATTCACCAGGATAGATTGTTCTAGTTCCACGTGTGATGCCTCTTCCAGATATCTCAGTATCAGCTATGTCCCTTTAACTCACCTATTCGAGTTTTTGTTCACCTCTGCTTGAACCCACAACACTTTGGGTCAAGTCACTGGATTACTTCAACCAGTGCTTTTATCCACTGGAGGGGCTTGCATGATTCTAAGAACAATGCCATTGGGAGTTCTAAACTCCTGGTAGAGCCACCTTTGGTGGGAAGGTCAGAAACGAGGACCCAGAATAAGTGTGACCAACCTCGAATATAACATCGATAGAACAACTGATTTCAGTAGTTGAACCAGCGGATGAAGAGGGCTACACATGATGGACACACGCTACAAAGGCACCACTCAAAATTAGAGTCGGCGGCAGTCTGTTGCAGTTTCATAACTGGATTCTGCATGTCTCACAAGGTCTGAAGTCAAATGTGTGGGTCACTTCCTGGCAAGTTGACGTCCATCTTAAACACATTTATGTCATCGGCATTTTCTTCTACTTTTTTTTTCATAAAGGAAGTGATCAGCAAAGAAATGATTAAATTCTTGGATACAAGATAAAGAATCCACTGCCACCAAATCTCTAAAAAGATCTGAAACAAATGACTTAATCTTGTTTAATCAATAGTGAAAAGCAATAATAACAATGAAAAAAGAAAATTGCAATATGAGCTCCAGTAAAAAAAATATACAATGATAACAACAAAAATTACAATATGAGCACTGGTAAAAAATGTTTGCTGAAGACATTAATTTTATAAGGCCCAGAAATTCATACACAAGTATACTTAAGGACACATGGCACAGTGGATAAAGGCATTGGTTAGATCCAGTGACAGGACCCAAAGAGTTGTAAGTTCAATACTTGGTTAAGGCTGCTTTCGCTTGTCCCTAGGCCTTGTGAATTTAAACATCCTACGAGGCTGACATCCCGTTCCCACTCCTTCACCGTTGAAACTGTTAGATAGCTTCATGTCTTGCACATCTCGCCTATGGAACTCCCTTCCCTATTACTGTTTCCTTGACAAATAGAATCTCCAACGGTTTAAGTGTAGCGTCAATCGACATCTCCAGTTGCCTTGATCTATCCACTTCCCTTCTCCACATCCTTTCATCTTTCATTCCTATCTGCTCTCGCTCCAAATCTTCTGTAACCCCCTTGCCTTGATCGACCCACTGTCTTTCTCTTTCTCCACATCCTCTCCTTTACCACTCCTATCTGCTCTTCCTCCAACCCTTCTATAACCCCTTGCATGATAGTGGCCTCCAGCCTTGCTTGGGGTGATACACTTAAAAAAAAAAAAAAAAAAAAAAAGAAGGGCAGTGGAAAACTTGGAGAGGTGAATTAACAGGAGATAACTGATAACTCAGTTCATGTGGAACGAGAACAGGGGGTTCAGTTCAACATTCCAACCTGAAGAAGGTTGAAACATTGTGATAACAATAGTCTGAATGATGTAAATAGAGTACATAATATCTCGTCTCAGAAATATAGACAGATACTGAATAATGAAAGGGTTTAATAGCCCTGAATGCAATTCTTCTCAAAATAGGTGAATATATGTTTTATAAACTGTTTGCTTATTCTACTGCTTCAAAAAATATCTGACTCTCCCTACCATTACTTTTCTTTAGCAGGGTCAGTGTATTGCTGCTATGTCTGGGTTGGATCTGCTCAATTTGCATTTTCCTGCCTTGATCATTCAAAATCATTGATGACTTATTTTCCACTCCACAGCCTCTTTCCTCACAGACACAATGTTGAAATCTGCTGCGTTGCTATTTTCATGGCAAATCTTTAGATGAGTCCCGCTCTTTACTTTCACCAGTTCAGACCATTCCATCTATATTGCCTCTGCATTCCAATTATAATAAGGAAGACACCTTTTCCCCAAGAACACTACAATCTTAACCTCTTCAAGTCAAGGGTCACTCATTATCTATCCTCCATATCCTCATAATATTCACTTCCTACTTCCCCCTCTTACATTCATATCATACACTGCATTCAGTAATGCTCTACCTTGAGTGGCTCTTGAGTTTTGTATTGGACGAATTTTAGTACATAAAATAAGAAAAATGCTATATCCAACAAACTCCAAAAATTAACAAGAGAGATCACTTCTCCTTCCGTACAGATTGTTCAGCTGAAGAAAACCACAGAATGAATTGTCCAAATTCTTGTGATAGCCAGAAAAGCAAACAAAATATATTTTGGAATGTACAATCCAGAGCAGAACAGTTCTGTATCAGTTTTTTTGTTTGTTCTAATTGTGATGATTTTATTTTCACAGAATTCTGCCTTTTTAAAGATGATGGCTTATACCAGCATCCACATAGGTGTCATGACTTTATTCAGTGCAGTAACTGGAGAACTTTCATCAAACATTGTCCAGAAAAATTGAATTTCAATATTCAAATCAAGCAATGTGATTATGCTTATAATGTGAAGTGTTTTGGTGAGTATAGAACTTTCTTCTTTGTCAGTTTTTTCACGAAAAGAAAATATGTGACTAAATTTTACTACACTTTACATTGCAAATGATCGCTATACTATAAGAAAACACTGCAAATGGCTTTTACTATAGGAAATCATTATAAATGGCTTTTACTATAGAAAAGCTTTCTAAATGATTAAACAATATGAAAACACTGCAAATTATTTTTTATAGAAAAGCATTGAAAATTATAATACTATAGTAAAAATTCAAATGTTTTTTTTATTATTGGAAAAAAACTACAGATTGGACAGAAAGCTTTGGGAAAAGTTTTACTGTAAAGATGCAGCACTTTAGTTGCTAATTGTTATATATATATAGAACATTCTAATTATTATCAACATTGACTGGACACAATGAATACTTTCATATCCAACTGATACTGTCTAGTTGTCACTCAACTTCTAAGCATTTATGCATCCTGGCCCTCAGCCAAACAGAAGTGGCAGGAGATAACATCATAGTAGTCTTCATTCCATTATCAAGTAACCTTTTATCTTCTTTTATACGATATGTCCATTCGGGAGATGGGCGATAATGGCTCTCCACGACTTCCTATTCCTTCTATAACTAAGCAGTGTTTGTTCCCTTACTATATACCCTGGGTTCATGGTTTCTAATCCATTGACACAAGCTTGTTAGGTATTTTATTTGCTGTTTCTCTCTACTACTCTTGCCTTCAGTGTGTCCTGAATTTTGAACTAAACCCTTTAAAGATGTAGATTGTTTCTGTTCTGCAGTCCATGTCTAGTGGACAATAGTCAAATGAATTAAAGCGGTTTGTGAATTTGGTAGCATAGTAATTGTGAGTTCAGTCCCTGGGCTGAGTAGTATAGATTGAAACTCAGTGAAAACAGGAGAGGGAACAATTGAACAGTAATAAAAAAAAAAAGGAACCACATGACATATGTCGTCCAGACATGGACATGAGAAGAATTTTCTACTTCAAACTGAAGCCTTTATTTAATCTACCCCTGTAAATTAAATAAAGGGTTCAGTTTTAAATTCTTTGAAGGTTACCTGAAGAGGACTAGAAGGCACAATCTATGAACCACTATGATAATAACAACAAAGATGATGACATTAGTTTGTCTGTAAATAATATAAATAAAAAAGATTTTATTCATCATTGGCTGTTTAATTATTGTGGCTTTGCTCCAGATTAGGATACACTACAAGCAATAATTTAGGGTCACTCTGCATTTCTTTAAAAAAAAAAACACCTTAAAATGATATCATTTCAATAACTACAATGTATTTGCTTTTATTTTGAAAAAAATAAGCACTCAACTATAAAAGATTATCATACAACAGGATCATATTTTGCTTTCATCAATAAAAGCACCACCTTCCTTAATTACTCCTTTACAAATTTGTGGCATTCTTTCCAACAGTTTTGAAAAAAAGTAGATGGCAGACTTTCTCAAGCATTCTTCAAGAACTGAAAAAGTTCACTCTCACTCTTTGGGTATTCTCTTACCCACTATCTAATTCATCCCATACTCAGTCAAAGGGAGAGTGGTCAGGAGATTTATGCAGCCAAGTCATAATTCCCAAAATTTTGTTTCTTTTTTTACTCTAGGTAATTTTGACATAATTTGGAAGAGTACTTTAGTTTGTTGTCATGTTGAAAGATGAATGTTTCTACTTATGTATGAGCCAGATGGTATAACATGTCTTTCCCAAGACAAATGATATTGTTTTTTTCTTTCATGATTACTTGAGCTGAGACATATGTCCATCCCTCTCTCTCCCCCACCACCAAATATAACACCACCATAACAGACCCACCACCATAACAGACCCACCACCATGCTTAAAAGAAAAGACTGTTATGGGCAAAAAAGCAAAGAGTCCAAATTTGAACTTTGTGGGAGTAAGAGGAGAGTGTATGTGAGAAGAAAGCCAGGTGAAAGATTGAATGTGTTGAACTATCATTTAAGCATGGTGGAGGGTCTGTTTAATAAACATTGCCAAAAATATTGGGGATAGTAACTTATGAATATATTTTTAAATAAATTTTTGTTTTAAACCTAGAAATTTGTTATCTGTTTAAGAAAATAAAATATTATTCACTCTTTCATCCTCAATTATCATTCTAGGTATAAAACAAGGCACCGATGTTGACAATTCCAAAGATAAGCAACAACTATCTCAACATGTTAGCCATGTTGAAATCAAAGACAAAAGTCCAACTTCTGGAAAATTCCCAGTTACAAGAAGATTCCCAACACCATATGGTGAGAATAATATTTCAAACTTTCAAAGAAATTGTGAAATTTGTAAATTTTAAGTCTTGAGACTCAGTAGACATTGAGACCAAGGAGACTCTTTGAGAGTGCACCTGGTCATGATGAATTGCTTACACTTTCAAAAAGGCTCCTTATTTCAAGCGTCTGTGAGACTCATGTTCACCCCAGACCAAAAGTACAACTTATATATACAATCTATTGCTAAAAATGCTGGAAAAATGGTTGGTTTCTTATATGGTCCCAGAAAGTACACAACTCCACCTGCCACACTCAATCTTCACAAGAGTCAGCTCAAACCAAAATATAGAATATTGCTGCCATTGGAACTGCCCAATCCTTTTTTTCCAAACTTGACAAAGTTCAGAAGTATTTCTGCTACCTTGTAAATGATTATTTCCAGCCTGCAATCTCTTTTCCCCACAGACGCAATGACACAAACTTATCACTAGTCTATTGCTATTTCCATGACAAATGTTCTAATGATCTACATTTCTTAGTTCCACAGTAAGAACTAAAACTTACTATGCCATGTACACAGGGTTGAATCACCCCCATCCTTTCATTAGTACGAAAGAATTTCCATTCAGATGGCTTCTCCTTAAGAGCTGCTGCAGCTTTGAGGAATAAATTCCTGAGAAGATGCTTCCTAAGTCATGACAATCTTAACATTTTCAAGTTCAAGATAAACTGCTATCTGTCCTTGATATTCTCATAATCTACATTTCTTACATCAATAAAACGTCGCCATTCAGTAACCCTCTACCTTGAGTTACTCTTGAGCTTTGTACTGGGTGAACAATAGAATAAGAAAAAAGAAAGAGAACCAAAGTTTGATTTGTCAGACATTAGTAACAGTGACAAAGGTGATGTTATTTTTAATGTTTTCTCCCACGCACAGACGCATGCATAATTGTGTGTATGCTTTCCCAAAAATCAGCCCGTCTTTACATGGAATTTCTCAAGCACCTCAAAACTTTCAAGTAAACCCCTTTATTTACTCTCCATCATGTGGGACAAATTTGGGATTTCCAGTAAAACAAAACAATATCTCTTTTATGTTTGAGGGTGTCTGAAATTCTGGTTTTGTTTGTGGTGATGATATTCCACCACAGGCCTTTCCCTACATTATAAAAATAGAAATTTCACACGTTTAAAATCATTCATTGTTCAATTTGGAAACAAAAAAAAAGGCAGAAATGTGCTATACACGTTTTTATTCATTCTTGTACATGTAATTCATGGCCAATGTGGTGTAGTAAATATATTTTTTGTGTGTGTGTAAAAGGTTAAAAGTTCACTGTGATCCATTCCAGTTGTGAGAACAATGAAACTTTTCATTGATTCAACACCAAATCCTTTTATTGATGTGTCTTTATAAAATTTTGCTTTCTTTTTGGTCACACCTTGTTTCTGTTTTATAAGCACAAAGCATGCATCATATTTAAATGTCTCTATTTACAGGAAACTGTGAAAATATCAAAGATGGATTCTATCCACATCATACAGAGTGTAGCAAGTTCTTGTTATGTTCAAAGCAACAAATGTTTATTGGAATTTGTCCACAAGGAAAGATGTTTTCAGTAAAATCCAAAATATGTGAGAATTCTCAAGATGTTCAGTGCAAAGGCAAGTTTATCAACTTTTTCTGTATTTTTAATCCTTATAATTTACAGTATTTACATTAGTCGGACTATTGTCCTCATCTTTGTTGCCATATTTGTCACAACGTTTCGGCCGTTGTACGCTCCGGCCTTCTTCAGGTGGTTGGAATTTCGAACTGTTGTGACAAATATGGCGACAAAGATGAGGACAATAGTCTGACTAATGTAAATACTGTACATAATACCTCATCTCAGAAATATAGACAGACCCTTATAATTTAATATAAATTTCATCAGCATCATCATTATTATTACTAGAAATACCCATGAAAATTTTACGGTTTTACTATTTGATTTTTCTGCTTAATTCTTAAGTTAATGATTGAATAAGTTCATGGCGTGAATGTTGGACA
>OZ038501.1:52142660-52150160 GCA_964036315.1 Acanthosepion esculentum
AAAAATGTATACTTTAGAGAGAAGGGTACCCTTTAGACGAAGTGAAGCAAGAATTGAAAACAAGTAATATTGGTTTCTTTGCAATGGTTAAACTTTTTATGCCAACAAAAAAACTGTGTCAAATGGACAGTTATTCTCTTGACATCACTATGACGGTTATTCTCTTGACATCACTACGACGGTTATTCTCTTGACATCACTATGACGGTTATTCTCTTGACATCACTATGATGGTTATTCTCTTGACATCACTATGACAGTTATTCTCTTGACATCACTACGACGGTTATTCTCTTGACATCACTATGACGGTTATTCTCTTGACATCACTACGACAGTTATTCTCTTGACATCACTATTACTGTATACACTTTTTACTCCCTCAGCAATGTTTATTAACAAGATTATAAAAATAAGTGAACCAAGTACAATATTCACCTTTTATAAAGAATTATCATTAACCATTTTTTAAAAACATGAATTTGAGAAGAAATATTTTTATTCAAAAAACTTTTTAAAAGTTTAAAAAATTATCAAAACATGTAAACTGACTACAATGCAATATTCATTATTTCCCATTTTATAAATAACTATGGAACAAATTTTTTATTTATAATTTTATAAAAATATCAATTTTTGTCAATTCTCAAGAATAAAGAAAAGGTATAGATCCACTTTCATAGGCTTGGTTTTTATTAAAATTTTAATCATTGCTTTTTAAAACAATAAAAATTGCCAATGGAGTCAAAATTGTATACACTAATAGAAGTGTCAAGGAAATACCTGTCCTTTTGACACAGCATTTTTGCAGGCATGAAGGGCAAAAAATATTGCTGGTTTCCTAATTTTTCAAGCTTGAAAAACAATAAACAAAGAATAACCATGAAAATGCAAGCAAATTTCTTTTTAGATGGTTAAATTTGCTTTATAGACAAAGATGTAAAACTTTTTTTCTAAATATTTCTAATTGTGTAATGAACTATCTTTTGCCCAATGTTAAGAAAATCTTAGAAGTGTCTTTGAAGTTTATACAGTTTTTTATTGATTATGCAACTCCAACAACTCTAGTAAATAAAAAAAAATGAATTCATAAAAACAAATAGTGATCAGCATTTAAACAGTTCTTTTTACTTAACACAGAAAATAGACATATTTAAGCAAGATATACACTGTCAATGAAAAATGGATTCAATATATGATTCCAAAATGAAGATAATCATGTCTTGATCCAGGACAGCCCTCAACATTTCAAACAAACAAGAATGTACAGGGGAAAAAGATAGTCAATATCAATGAAAAATGGATTCAATATATGAATCCAAAATGAAGATAATCATGTCTTGATCCAGGACAGCCCTCAACATTTCAAACAAACAAGAATGTACAGGGGAAAAAGATAGTCAATATCAATGAAAAATGGATTCAATATATGAATCCAAAATGAAAATAATCAATACTGGGTATGTTTCAACGTTTCAACCTAAATGAAATCTACTCAGAAAAAAGTCCTTTCGCGTTTCATTTATTTCTTTAGTGTGGATTTTAAAGAAAATTCTTTATTATGAACTGTTGGAACACAAGACAGAATGTTACTGTGCAACACTGCAAGGAGAAATTGGTTTGCTTGAATAACACATTGAAAGTGATGATTTTTTTTTTTTGGTAAGGAAGTTCACCAGCAATTTTGTTGCATAATAATGTATTTCCTTGTGTTGCAATGCAACAATCTTGAAGTTGGGATGGGAAATTCTTCTACATGTTACCTATTCTTCAGACATCTCTCACTATCAGGCCATCATGTGTTTCAATTTATGTCCCCATCTTTGTCCACTCAACAATTCCAGTGATTTCAACACATTGAAAATTTGTTAAAAACTGAATCAGAACAAGAATTGTTCTTTTAGGATTGAATGCACAATTTGATTGAAACTGGGCACAAGGTTATAGAAAATCAGTAAAATACTTTGATGACTGAACAATAATGTTATGAAAATATTTTTGCTTAATACTTGAAAATATTTCTTTTCCAGTTAAAAAGCAGTTACTGTCCATTTCTCAGCAGACCAGTGTAATCATTATAGAATTCCAAAATTCTTTCAGAAGACAACCAAGACTTGATGGTGAGCATTAAATTTAACTTATGATGTTGTAATGTTTTATTATAAATTTGTTTAAGGCTAAATTTTGTTTGTGTATTCGCTCACCTTACATCAGTAGAACAAAACACCACATATCATCATATAATTAATGTTCTATCAGCCTTTCATTTCTTGATAATAAACTTAAGACCAGCACCATACATAATATCACCAATCATTACAAAAACCATGCCATAATAACACAATGTGGTATACAAGCTAGTAAAGAAAAAGAACTAATATCTACTTGGAATGGGCTGATTTAAAATCCAAGAGACACCAACAGCTCTTATATATATATATATATATATATATATATATATATAAAAGTGGACATGGAAGTCAGCACTTAGAGGCGACAGTCTGTTTCATGCTAGTGCAATCGTCAGGCGACTAGTGCTGTTATTTTTCTCAGCTATTTATATAAGGGTCAGTGGTGCATTATGGGTAGTCTATTTTGGCGGTTACTAATAAGCGAACAAGCGATTTCCGGTAAATGACGGCCATTATAGACTACCAACAATAAGCTATATAAACAAATTTTTACTACGTTAACCAAAAACACCGATCAAAATAAAAGAATAAATAAATAAATATATAAGATAAAAAATAAAAATAAAAATAAACAAACAAAAAACAAGCAAAACAATTTGACATAAATAAATAAACAAATAAGCCACTTCCGGTAAAAGTAACCGCCAAAATAGACTACCCATAATGCACCACTGACCCTTATATAAATAGCCGAGAAAAATAACAGCACTAGTCGCCTGACGATTGCACTAGCATGAAACAGACTGTCGCCTCTAAGTGCTGACTTCCATGTCCACTTTTATATTTACACACGCTCTATCTCTGATATTGAGCACTTTACCCCATAAATATAGCACACTTTAAGACTATATTTCTGCATATATATATATATATATATATATATATATATATAATTTATTAAAAAATTATAACATAAATATGTTATAAAATTACTACAAAAATAGCCATTTTGTTTCAACACTTCTAGTGTCTTATCAAGTGATAGTGTTGAATGTAGAATAAAGAGTTTTAAAAGGTTCAAATTGATCAAACACCTCTCAATAGGGGAAATGCTGTTACATGAGCTGCAATGACCAATCAAAATACAAGTATATGAGAATTCAAAAAACTTGACAACAAACTTTGGTTATAATTATTAATGCCTTAATGTTAGGGTTAGACTAAAATAGAAATCATTCTAACTAATTAATAATAAATTTTACTATAAAATTGAAAATTAAAAATTACCAATTTTAAATTTGATCTGTATTAAATTTAAATTATTATAAAATTATTTAAAGAAGAAACTATATATATATATATATATATATATATATATATATATATATATATATATATAAATAAAACAAACATGCAAACAAATGAGGCTCTCCATACTGTTGGGGATAAACAGCATGCCCCACAAATTAGCAAAAGCCATAGCAAAAAAAGATATGATTCTAATATATATAAAAAAAACTTTCTGATTTCAGTATAGTGAGTTAAGATGGAACTGATACCAATGACTAACATATATATATATATATATAACAAGCAAACACTTTTTGATCATTTCATCTCATAAGGTAATTTAATTTATGACACCCTCTTATCCTCCAAAATCCCAACACATTTTCCTTACACACAGTTTTGTCTTTCATTCTGACCTGAAGAAGCCAAAACCAACAGATGTCAGTGAAATGCGTCATTTATAGCTTTTCACTATCATCTCCACTTTTGTTTGGGATATTATGACATTTACCCATCTCCCCATGGTGACAAGATATGACACGAGGTCAGTTTCATGTGGGGCACCCAAGCGCATACACCCAGGCCAGGGCTAAAAAATTGTCCATCCTCTGTAACCATCAGTTACACTGACATCAGTATTGCTACCAATCCCCCTCTTTAGTGCAATGAGAGGGTTCTGCCTTTTGCAGCTGTTCCCTGGGACTGGGCACCTCTCAATATTTTTTCCAGTTGCACTCTGTCCACAGACAGAGACACAACTGTTGCTTTGAATACTATTATACATCTTACAAACAAACACATATATTACTAATAAACTGCATTTTCTACATAAGTGGGAATATTTTATTTGCATAACAGTTTTTAAAATATGTTTTAATAAATATTTTATCTGTGTTATTTTTAATTCAAATTTTAAAAATTGCCATACATAAGCAATGTTTCTGTTATCCTTCTTAAAATCATTTGTATAGAAAGAATTTATATCATGTTAAAATTCAGCCATAAGATAGCAGAAAAAATGTTATTGAGCTTACATGTAAATAAAACATAAAATAAATATCATCTTGTCTTCTAAATTTTTTTTTCTTAAGTAGCAGGCATAAAACAAATAATTTAAAAAATATTAAAAGCTTTATAGAATTCTATAATTTCATTCCTAGCAACATTATTTCCTGCAACATTCATAGTAAACAATGTTGTCATTTCAGCTTACAACAATTTAGTCGATCAATTGTATGCAAATATAGTTTGTTGTGGAATTAATTTTTATTAATAATGAAAAAATTAAGAGAACTTTTATTACAATTTCCCTCTGACCATAGGACAGGCATTCAGCTCGTGTCTTAAAATTTATAAGCTTTAATAAAGTTATTTTATCTTATCTTTTAAGGGATAAAACTCCATGAGTTATGATGGAACAGTCTTTCAACAATTGTGAGATGATGCAATTGTAGATCATAGGAATAATTATTGTAACTGGTTACAAAGAATGGAAAACGGTCAAATTATTTTGTAGCTATTTCAATATTTTGTATGTAAAGACAAACTTCTCATCTACCGACCCCCCCCCCCGCCCATCAACGGACTTTGAATGCAACAAGCAAAATTTGCAGGCAAAATATAAAAATGTTACACAGGAAAAAAAATTACAAATCGTTAGTGATGCATTTAAAAATTTGCCGGCTTAGCAGAATAAGTCATATTAGTTCTGAAAGTGACCACTTTGAGAACTAATATGACTCATGAGACCAGCCACCGCTACCAAGTGGCTGGTCTTTCAATTGTAAACAAAGACGGGTGTACAGTATATAAAGTATGATACATTAGCACATGCATCAGAACTATTAAGTATATACAGTGTAACCCGGATATAAGAGAGTTGTCGGGACCGGAGAAGAAGTCACTTATACCCGGGTTTCTCTTATATCCAGGTTTGGTCTATTTTGTTTAGGTAAGTATGGCTCTAATTTAGGACCAGAGAAAATCTCTCTTATATCCGGGTCTCTTATATCGGGGTTAAACTGTATATATTTATGCCATATATACATGTTTATAGTATTTATATTATGATCTTAATGACTGGTAGTTACCATAGTGGTTTTATAACTCAAAAATAATCCCTTCCCATCTACAGACAATTGGCTTTAACGGACCACCTATCACTCCTATTAGCGCGTTGATGAGAGGTTTGCATTTTAAAACTGTAGACTCCCTTGTAGAGCTTAGGGTCACAGCCTCCCCATGCTAGGAGCTGCTGCTGTAGTTTCCATAGCAAATAGTTGTATGGGATACAGCTTCTAGCCCTACACCCAACTGGATTTGAATTCACTGTTGTTCCTCCCTTAGACTGGTTACCAACCAATGCTAGAGAGCCCAGTCTTCCCTGCTATTAACCCATTGCTAAGGGTGAAAGATAGATTCATGCCTTTCCCAAGAGTATCTGTGTAAAAGTAAATGCAACACCCCTGGCTGGAATTTGAACCCAACATGCCAATCCTTCTTTCCACACTGATAACCACTGTGCCATGCAGCCATGCACACATCCAATACAATGTTGAGCAATTATGAGAATCTTCATAGGAGAAGTCAGAATATCATGGAATCAGAAAGAGACTAGAGCAGTATTTCAGATCTTTTTACCATTGTTGACGTCTTTTTGTTTTTAGTTTTTGGTCAAAGTAAGAAGTTAATGCAAAATCTAACAGTTTAATACTTTACTGTCATTGCAGATATCTTTTGTCCCATGTTCCTTCAGCACATATGTGGTCATGACTCTCAACTTCCTATTCTTTGTAACTCTAAGCAAAGTTTTTTTACTAGCCTTCCCACTCCCTGTTCTGCCATCCATTTATACAAGCTTATTAAGTAGGTTGTTCATGGCTCTCCACGACTTCCGATCATTTGTAGCTCTTAGTAAGGTTTGTACTTTTACTATCCTTCTCACTCCCTGTTCTGCCATCCATTTACACAAGCTCATTAGGTAGGTTGATCATGGCTCTCCACGATTTCCTATCATTTTGTAGTCCTTAGTAAAGTTTCTATTTTCACTATTTTTCCCACTCCTTGTTCTGCCATCCAAGCTTGTTAGGTAGGTTATTTGCTGTTTCCCTCCCTCTCCTTTGCCTTCAAAATGTCCTGTGAGGGATAAATTCTCCAAGACTCTTTTACTTATTATGTGTCCCCAAAATTTCAACTGTTGTTTCCATTTTCCTTAAAACTTCCTCATTACCCGCATGCTCCATTCTTGGCATTCTCAGCATCCTTCTGTTGAATCACAGCTTTATTGTCTCAAGTTTTCTCTACAATTGTGAGAAAATATGCCCGGCATTCACTGCCATATAGGAGGATTGATATTATGTAGCAGTTCAGCATTCTTTTCTTTGTTTGTGACAATTTTTTTCATGTTTCTTAATACTTTGGTTAGCTTTTCCACTATTCCAATTTGCTTTCAGATTTCAGTGTCACATATTCCATCGTTTCTTAAAACACTTCCCTGATATTTAAATTTCTGTACTTACTTCATTTTGATATCTCCAGCTTGCATCTTGCATCTTGAGTAGACAGCCATACTCATACATGAGTAAACAGCTATTATTTTATATATATATATATATATATATATAATAGCAAACGCCTCTAGTGCCTTTGGGAAACTTTGTCACCGACTCTGGAAACCCCGGAGCATTAGGCTTGAGACCAAGATACAAGTCTACAGGGCTGTAGTCCTTACAACACTTTTGTATGGTTCAGAGTCCTGGACACTGTACAGAAGACAAATTCAGCAGTTGGATGTATTTCACAAGGGCTGTCTTCGAGAAATTTGTGGAATAAACCCAAGCCAAAGGATGGCCAATGCTGACCTTTTCACCATGTGTAATATTGATGGTATTGATTCCTTTCTCATGAAGTCACAATTACACTGGGCTGGTCATGTGCTACGTATGCAAGACAACAGAATACCAAAAATGCTCATGTATAGTCAACTTGACAGTGGTCATCGAAGCGTGGGCCGACCATTGCTTAGATACAGGGACAAACTGAAAAGTAACCTCTCAACTGCGAATATGGACCATGCTAT
>OZ038501.1:52155160-52165160 GCA_964036315.1 Acanthosepion esculentum
GTACTCTCTCTCTCTCTCTCTCTCTCTCTCTCTCTCTCTCTATATATATATATATATATATATATATATATATATATATATATATATGACATTTCAGCCATTTTGGACCTTCTTTTCAAATATGAATAAAGACAAAAGAAAAACTTATCTTACCTGACGTTTTTCATCCTCTGATGAACTTTATCAAGGGAAACATGAGGATACTATTATCATGGATATGATCAGAACCAAAAATACTCAACACAATAATAATTCTGATGCAATTCTGACAAATAAACAGTAACAAATGTTCCTTACTTTATATTGGGGGAAACTTGCAAAAATTTTAAAAACATATCTGTGAACACAAAAAGGTTCTTATATAATGTAAATGCAACATCAATCAAAATCTTCTGCGTTTTTGAATCCTGTTCTTTTATTGTCCCTTCTCCTCATTAATGTTTTCTCAGTTTCTTTCACTCTTAGCGACCCCCTTACATCTTAGTGGCTTTATTGCCTTGCTTGGAGTGAAAAGATTAAAACAAAAGAAAAAGCATTGGAAATTCAGGGTAAATTGAATGAGTTCAAACCATAACATTGCTGGGGTCTGTAAAGAAAAGTACTAGAGATTTGAAAAATTCTTATTCTACTCTATCTCCAGTAATAACCATTATGTAATTGAAATGAATATGTAAATATATAATATTCTAAACAGATTGTTATAACTTGATTTACTAATATTGTGATATTGTTTGTTGCTGCCACTGCATTTTGTTTCTTGTACTCACTAGCCTCCTTTAAATGTCCATCATAGTTGTCAATTGCATGTTTGCAGTACGGCCTCTTTATTTCTTGGTCTTCAGACTGAGATCAAAATGTATCATCTGCTCTTCACCTCTCAACCAGGTTTCTGTCCTCAGACAATTTGCAGAAAAGCTTTGCAGGAAGCCTAGTCTTGGGGATTCTAATCCTGTGGCAACATCTCCCTCATTGCACTAAATAGGGAGGATTGGTGAAATAACATCAGTATGACAGTAGGTCATTTTTGGCCTAAGTCGATGTGCATAGGCACCCACATTAAAAAGATCTTGTGCCATATCCTGTTACCATGGGGAGGGGAGATAAATACAGTTATAGTTGGTAATCTTCAAGATTGTTTAAAATAAAAAGTTTTTAACAAAATGGTCTGATTTGATTTACAGGAAACTGTCGAGGGATCCAGGATGGTGAATATGCCCATCCAGTAAGATGTGACCAGTTTATTCTTTGCCATCATCAACACATGTATATTGGAATCTGCCCAAAGGGCTCTTTTTTTTCCAGTTCATTAAAAGCGTGTGATTATTCAACAAATTCAAACTGTGACTGTAAGTTTTTTCCTCTTTGAAATCTCTTTACCAAAGTTTAAATGTAATGTGTACATAGATAGCCATGTTTTTACTTGAAGCAGGACTGGGATTAATCTCACACAAAGCAGGGTGGATCCTGCCTGACAAAAGATTTGTCATAATGATTTGAGGCAAGGTTTTACAAGGCCAGCTGCTCTTCCTGACACTCATCTTACAGTAGTCTAAGTATACTGAACATTTTCAATATGCTTGGTTACTTTGGTTTTTCGAGACATCATCTCTAAGAATGTTACCATTCAAAGCTTGAAACTCTATCTAAGCCTTATATAAGCCTAACCTGACCTGAAGTTTAAAATTTAAATATAATGTTTTTTTTTTATTTCCAAAGAAATTATACACAACATTGGATAAAATGTAAGAAAAAATTAAATATAAAATTTTTACTAGCTCAAAGGAAACACTGTATGTAAACTGACCCTTCACTTTGTAGTTTCTATGCATTTATATTCCAAAGAATATATTTTCTGTTTATAAGTTATATTAATTGTAGTGGCCTTGTTAGGGCCAGAATTAAAGTCATAAGAGAGGAATTGAGTTAAACAAATATATTAACAGAAAACAGTAATATGAACATATGCAAATGTGAGTGTTACAACAAGAATGTTCGGTTCGACTGTCAGAGCTGACTGCTTCAAACTTCACACACAAAAAGTAGTACCTGCTCCTATTTATAGCTGGGAGAGTCCATGCGTGCATGGTTAAATTGCCATAACATTAATAGATACAAATATTTAAGTAAATGCTCTGTTTATAATAAACAGTATTAACATTTTTCGGCCTGAATATCTGAGAAATTTCATAGAAAATATATTTCCTCCAACAGGAATTGAATCTGTATCCTACAAATTACTGTTTTTAAACCTTTTTTTGACCTTGCTAACCAGATGCTTCCTCTGTAGCTAAATGGCATAACGTTTATTATAAACAGAGCATTTACTTAAATATTTACTCTATAAAAATATAAACAGAAAATATATTAAAATAATTGTTAGACTTAATCCATTTCATAATATATTCCAAAGAATGTAAATAAATCTAAAAGATATGCCTGTTTAGCTAATCAGTATTTCATTGGTTTATCAATTCATTTTCTACAGCTTATCAACCCATTTCAGGTTATTTAAAGCCAGAAAATATTTTTAGATTGTAAGAATGATTTTTTGAGATAATAATGACTTAGTGATATAAGTCTTACTAATTAACCCATAGCTTGGGGAAGAAGAGATGAAGCCGTACCTTTCCCAAGGCTATTTGGGTGTAAGTGAATATAATGAACACAAATGAAATTGGAACTTGGCTCTCCATCTCCACCACCTGCACGTCCAACCTTACAGCACCTGATATTCCCAAGAAGTCACACATCTAGGTACTAAGCAAGCACAATGTTGCTTAACTTTGGTGATCAAATCATAAACCCAATATATAATAATAACCCTACCTCCTCTCAAATATTGCAGCAGAAAGAAGGAAAGAAGATTCAGCAGCTGAAATCTTGTGATAAAAACAAGAAACTGATCGAAAATAAAAGACGATAAACTCTTCATTTCAGAAGGTACCAAAAGTGACTGAAATGGTATGCTAAAGTCAATTATGTTGAAAAATCTGATGACAATGAATAGATGTGTAAAATTATAATTCTGCTTGTTCCGCCATAATTTAGTAAGTTGACACATGCATTACTTGGCAAACTTAGAACCTTTGCACCTGCAAAAAAATGAGTGTCAAAAGGACAGTTTTTCCTTGATGCCGCTATTATTTAAACTACCTTCACTCCTCAGCAATGTTTATTGTTTTAAAAAGTGGTGATTAGAATTGGAATAAAACCTAAACATATGAAAGTAAATGTATACAAATTCTTTGTGCTTAACTGAAAATTAATAAACACTCAGTTCAGTCAGTTATGTGCCATACGTGATACACGCTTAAGCAATCATGTATCTTTCAATACATGACTGATGGGGCAGATTTTTTCCCTGAAGTATGTTGCCATTTCTTTCTGCGGTAGACCAGTTGCTATTTACCCATAGTCAGAGGGAGAAGAATAGGGTTCATTTCCCAAGGGTATTAGCACATAAGTGAATGTAATGGATTCGACTGGAATTCAAACTCAGCTCTCCGATTCCTCAATCTGAGTTGCTATCCACTACACCACTTTATTTATTATATTGTTTATTGGAATGGTTGGCAAAACATCGGCTAATTATTCAAGCTTTATAAAATGGTAAATAAAAAGGATTTCCTTATAGTCGGTTCACATATTTTAATAATTTAGTAAATGTTTATAAATTTATGAATAAAAAAGTTATCTTCATATTTATTTCTTTATAAATTGGTAAATGATAAATATTACATTGCATTACTTTTAATTGTATTAGTTTTTAGAATGTTGTAAATCTAAAATTATTCTTGTAAATAAACAGTGATTAATATTTTTGTAGTAAATTCTCAAGAACAAAAGAATATACTTTCATTGAATGTTTAGGTATTGTTACAATTCTAAGTGTGCTGATTACTCTTTGCCATTACTCCAGATGGAGGTATGGATCATTCCATTTTGATTGTGAGGAAAAAGATGGGGGATAAAGATATATCAAAGACTCTGTTCGGTTTTAGCGAGAAAAAGGCTTACATAATAAGAAAGGAAAAGAAAGAAAGGTAAAGTAGGGAAGGCAATAACGCTTCCATACACTTAATGCCTATTTCAGTGGAATGGAAAATTAGATCAGTTTAATTTTTTTCATTTGTATCCTTTTACTTCTTTAAATAATGAACTGCATTTATACTTATAATTGTTATTGTAATATTTTGTTAAAGTTGTTAAGTTTGAATATTTAATTATGCAATAGGTGAATTTGTACAGATATTTTAAAGAGCCTATTCAATCATAAACTTAAGAATTGATTCTTCAGAAAATTAAAGTTGAAACTGAAAAAAATTTTACTATCAGTAATGATAAATTTATATATTAACTATATTTGTGTATTTGTTTAAGCATGTAAAACTGGAGTTTGAATTATTTTAATCTGAAATAATAAAGTAATATTTTCTTTCTTTTTATATTTGATTAGATCCAATTTCAAGTCAGGACAAAACAGTTGATAAAATCTCAAAGAAGCCAACCATTGAGGGTAAGGAATAAATCTTTTCAGGCATATTTCTGTAATTTTGTAAGATAAATTTCTTACCATTCTTTATAATTTCCTCTCTTGCAGGACATTGCCAGGGTATTGAAGATGGTCAGTATGCCCACCCCTCCAAATGTTCAATGTTTATCTTGTGTTTAAACCAAAAGATGTTTATTGGGGTTTGCCCAAGTGGACATGAATTTTCTTCAATGTCTGGAATGTGCGAGCGTTCTGAAAAGGTTGACTGCAATGGTAAGTTTAAAATGATATGGTTAAGTATTTACTGAGCTAAGTTTCTTCTGCTGCAAGGCTATATATTTGGGGTGCGTAAGGAGGATCAAACTCCCTACTTTCATAATGGACCTCAACACAAAAGAAAATTATTTCCCACTGATGTCACAGGTCAATGTGTGTGTGTGTGTGCGTGCATGCACATACATGTATATATGTGTGTTTGTATCAGATTAATAGTGGTTAAATTAATCTTATTAGTTTAAAGAAGTTCCTCTTTGAAATGTAACACATCACTTAAAAGCTTTCCAATTTATTAAATTACATACACGCACATGCACACACATATATACATGAGAAAGAAAAAATGTGGACATAAAACACTGCATGGTGACTATCAGTTTCAGTGATTAAATGTCATTTTTAGACCAAATGCCATTAATCTTTTAGCTTCCTAAATACATACATACACATATATGTGTAGACATATGTGGACACATATGTGTGGACATGTGTATGCATATGAACACACACACACACACACATATATATATATATATATATATATATATATTTATGATTGTGTGTGTATGTGATTCCTATATAAAAATAATATTGATTGTGTGTGTATGTGATTCCTATATAAACATAATATTGATTGTATTTTGGGCAGCAATCCTTCTTTATGCATGATTTATTGAATACAATGGCAGGAAAACTGAATAAAAAAATTACAAAATATTTCTTGTCTGTTGCAGTCAGGGAAGTATCTATCTATCTATTTATCTATCTATCTGTCGAGAGGTGCTGAATATGAGATCATTCAGCTATGTGACAAATTTTATTTGCATTATTCAAATATATATATATATATATATATATATATATATATATATATGTGTGTGTGCAAATATGTATAAAAATAGGAGAGAACATGTTAGGTAAATAATCCGGAGTTCTTTAGTATTTTTGTTCTTATTTTTAAAAAACAGTGCTCCATACAGAAGTAGAGCTTAAATTATAATTATTTTTTTAAAAATATGATTCCTTCGCTACATAAGAGTTCACATGTTTCAAAAATGAGAGCTGAAACCCTTAATATAATTATTAAAATTAAATTGAATTAAAGTATCAAGCCCTGTTTCATCCTCGAGCGAAAATTTAGGAATAACCAATTTTGAAATTTACGCATCTTTATAAGCATGTTCATTCACAAAAATTAATTACTATAGAAAAGGCTGGGGCGACCATTTTGATAAGGGGCCTTACAGTTAATTTTTATCCACATCTCAGTCACCTTCGGAAAGAGGTCAAGCCGAGGTAGGGTGGGGTGTATATTTCAAAGCAAATGATGGCATTCATGTACGTACATTGTTTGATCAGTCACAGCAAAAGATAGATTTTGGCTCCATGATATGTCATTAAGTGTCTAGAGAATTTTGTTTTATTTTATTTCATCTATTTATTTATTTTTTTTTTTTATTTTTGCCATTTCCATAGTAATTAATTTTGCGAATGAACATGCTTATAAAGATGTGTAAATTTCAAGAGTGGTTATTCCTAAATTTTCGCTTGAGGATGAAACATGGCTTGATACTTTAATTCAATTTAATTTTGATAATTATATTGAGGGTTTCAGCTCTCCTTATTGAAACATGAGAACTCTTATGTAGTGAAGGAATCATATTTTTAAACAATAATTATAATATATATATATATATATATATATATATATATATATATAAAGACATTTTTGATATGTTTAACTTTCTTTTTATAGATACAAGTATTTAAGCAAATGCTCTGTTTATAATAAACAGTATTAAATAACATCTAAATAAATTGTCGGACTCTGTCCAATTCAAATATATATATATATATATATATATATATATATATATATATATATATATATATATATATATATATATATATAATAATAATAATAATAATAATAATAGCTGGTCACTCGTATGTAATTGCTCGCTCAGGCACATTTGTGCTTGTTCAACACCCAAAGAGCCAACCTGTGGTTTATACTGCAAATATGCTGAGCAGACCTTAGTTACAGTTTCTGGGAGAGAAATATATATATATCCAAGTATAGGATTGGTGCAGATGGAATACAAATTCCAATAACCAAAAATGCTATTCTTAAAAAAGTGCTCAATACAGAGTAGAGCAAATAAATAAAGCATTAAAATGGCTATTTTTGTAGTGATGTTATAACATGTTTATGTTATAATTTTTTAATAAATAATAAAAAAAATTATATATAATATATATATATAATTGTGTATTTGGGAAGCAATCACTCATTTATACAAGTTTTGTTGAAAACGACTGACAAGGTACAAATTTGCTACTGTTGTTCACGCAATTACATTCTTTGTTGGATGCCAGGTCATGTAATTTAATAATTGTGGATTTGGGAAGCGATCCCTCTTTTATACGATATTCATTAAAAATGGCCTGGCCACCAACAAGAAAAATAATTGCAAGAATAACACTAAGTTGAACCACACTCAGTCATTTTTAGCAAAACTTGTATATATATAATATAAAAGGCTCAAACACTAATATTCCACAGTTATAATTTATTACATTGGAATCGTAATCACAATCCAAATTATCAGGTCTACAGATTCAACAAGAAATTGGAAAATATAACTCCGGAGTTATATTTTCCGATTTCTTTTTGAATTTGTAGGTCCTGATGATTTGGATTGTGATTACGATTCCAATGTAATAAATTATAACCGTGGAATATTAGTGTTTGGGCCTTTTATATTATATTCTTACTCTGTCCTGGACATTGAGTTCTACCTGGATTCTATCCTCTTGGGAATTTATATATATATATATATATATATATATATATATATATATATTGACCACTAATATTATCTATATATATATATATAGAGAGAGAGAGAGAAAGAGAGAGGGAGAGAGAGAGAGGGGGAGAGAATCAGGCAGCAAGAAATACAAGATGTTTAATTGTTATTACATTTATTGGTCAATTTTAGTAAAACATTTTTTAATATATGGCACAGGTATTTTGCTCACCTAATTTAGATGGATGACAGTAGGATTCCAAAGTAGATTGTCTAAGGTCAGATACCAAATTCATTGCATTCTGCAAGTTGTTTTCTTCTTGGATACAAAAGTAAGTGAGGGACAACTTAAAATAATGTGACATTAATACAAAATCTTTGGAAGCGTTTGCAAAATCCAGACTTAAATGGAGAACATCACTGGGCTTCATGCTGCTTAAAGTGTCTAAGTATGCAAGACTGAAGTCTTATAATATTTTAGTCCAAAATTAAAGGAAAGTCCTAACACAAACACAATTGGCAATGCTTTTGACATTTTGGCATCAAAGTAAAGCAGCACTTATACAGCTGCAGTATGTTTCTGATGTAATAGAATATAATGAGATATGCACTTGCCTTTATTGTGCAAAAATATGATTTAGGTAACCTTGACATTCTATTTTTTCTTTACAGTGGTGTTCACCCTGTACAAAGCCCAAGAGCCACTCAACATAGAGGGTTTCAGAGTAACGAATATTTGTGGAATATAACAGTTCACCCTAGACTTGCAAGGATTGTAGTGATTGAGAATCAGCCTCTTGGGTGTCGGTTCTACAAGGCAGCTGGAAATAAGCTGTTTGAGTAGAATTTATATCTCATCAGTGGGATATGAAGGAAATGAGGGTGGTTTGCTAGAATGTGCATGGCATGGTGGGTCTTAGCTGTGAAGGTTAGGAGTGGTCGAATAAGGAGTGTAGTTCATCTGAACACTGACCATGGGAATAGCAATAGAACAGTGATAGACTTGTGATGTCTCACCTATGAGAAAGGGGTTGCTGAGTGGAAAATAATTCATTGCCTACAAGGACACGGAGAGACTTCTGAACTCTATCGAGAGTGGAAAGTGAGGACTGGGCAGCTCACACTCATATATGGCAGCAGTATTCCCTTTTTGGATTGATCTGGCTCTTGTAAAGGTAAAGGCTAGGAAGAGGAGTGAGGTGCTTGCTGAAGTGGGACAGGGAACCGACCATTTTTCCAGCATCTTTAGTGATGGATCATATGTAGGAGTTCCATTTGAGGTCTGGGTTGAGTTTATGTCCCAAGAGGCGCCCAAGGCACAGCACCTCCTGGAAGAGACACACCCATTCATCATGATTGGTAAAAGTTCTGGGTTCGATCAGTGACGGTGGGAGGTCAATAGTTTGATCATTGAGACATTGAATGTGACCAGCCAGTTTTTTTTACCCACTGAACTGCTAGAGTTAGGCCAGAGGAGAGATCAGCTGTCAAGCTCTGGTCATCTAGAATTTTGGAGGTGTTTCCACTGGCAGCAAAATACCTGCATACAGACAGAAAATGAATTCAGTAAATATACACAAATAGAAAGGGGTGTAAAAGATGGATGTGTCTTCTCACTGAATTTATTCAACCTATAAACATAAGTGATTCTGAGAGAATTAGAAGACATACCAGAATTCATTATTGGCGACCACAATCTTAACAATATTAAATATGACATTCCACTCTACTTCAAACAAAAGGTTAGGAAGGAAGCACCTATCAATACTGGAAAGAGCAATAACTGGACTTGCAAAACCATTTTTTCATGAAAAATTGTTTTAATACAAAGATTTTATAAAATTCAACCTATGTTAGGTCTGGCTGTTTGGTTAGTGAATGTTGGTTGAATGTTTCCTTATGAGAAAACAGCTAATATTAATATTACCATATTAATTACTACTAGCCAAATCCATGTTTATGAACATTTCCCTTAATAATAATTTTTAAATAATTCAGTAAGTAATGTTATTTTATTTATGGCAACTGGATTTTTACTTACCCGGTTTCCATTGTTTGATATGGTGCATCTGAAAAATGGCTCTTTTATTGCGATTGCTGTCTCTTCTCTACCTTTTAACTGAGATCAAAGATCTTTTCTTATTAGCTTAATATCTCTCTCACTCTCTCTCTCTCTCTCTCTCTCTCCCCAATTCTATTTCCCCTTATTTCGTTCGTTCATTTTCTTGCTGAAATCAAGAAGTGTCTTTTCCACATGATCAAAACAGAATAGTCCATTATTTATGATGTATTGGCAAGACGTAACGGTCGTGCAAACTAACAAAGGGAGAGACAAGTACAATTATAATAGGATAGTAATAAGAAATAGATTAATATTTAATAATGTCATTTTTTTGCCTTAAATTTTTTTTATTTCTGA
>OZ038501.1:52170160-52272660 GCA_964036315.1 Acanthosepion esculentum
GGTTTGCTCAACTGTTCATTTAGCTACCATCTTCTCTATCAACTATCATGACATTCTAGTGATATGAGATTTTTGTCAAAAATAACTGGTAATGAGACAAACAAAGGGACAATTTGATTCATGCCTTTTCCCAATAGTATTAGTGGTAAGTGTAGAATTTGAACTACTTATGCTAGTTCGATTTACTACTTGTGCAACCTAGAAACTTTCATATCCTTCCCATCACTATCACCCTAAAGTGTTAGAAAATCTAGTTATGAGATTGAGTGATTTGTATTTTATTGTTTAGCAACCCTTTGTGGGTTATTTAAAGACAAAATATACCTTGGACTGTAAGAATAATTCTTTTTTATTTGCAAGTGAATATTGCATTAATAATTTTTTGGAGATAACAATGATTTTTTTTAGATACATGTCTTACTATTTAAACCATAAATGGATTCATACATTTCCCAAAGGTATTTGTGCATAAGTGAATGCAATGAACCTGACTGTAGTTTGAACTCTCTTCTCCAATTTCAAATTCCAAGCATAGTACCAAAGAGATGCTGCTATGTAAAAGTAACAATACAAGGCAAAGAGGGTTTTTTTTTTTTACAGTGATGTTCACCCTGTACAAGGCCCGGGAGCCACTTGAGGTAGATGGTTACAGATTATGAGGCACAGTTTATGCATATATGTGGGGAAGATAATAGTTAATGGTGAACAGGTTAAAATTGTGGTAACTGGCAAAACATCCTCTTGGCAGTTGGTTCCACAGAACAGCAGTTCCTTAACTTACTTTCTTGTGTTCCTGAAAGTTCTTCAAGAATCTGCAATGTTTAAATTGCATGAAGTTGTTGCCTAAGTAGTCCCTGTAAGTGTTATATAGTTTTAAAAACAAGTAAGATGACTCAGACTACCATCTACTGGTCACTGATAGTTATAGTTCAAATCAAATAAAAAAAGGTAACAAATGACAGCCCAAATACTGTTATATTTAACAATTTCATTGTAACAGTACAACCAAGGAGGTTCTTATTTATTGTTTAAATGTCAGCACTCATTGCATGTGTCATAAACCTGTATAATGAATTATTCTGTTGTTATGTCAACATAAGGCATTATTCAAAACCAATCAGCAAGTTTTCCTTATGTTAACAACATAATAATGAAATATCTAATAAGTAAAAGAGATAAATACTTTTATTTTGTTATTAGGTTAAGGGTCATTGTTTGGCATTGAGAAGGTGTAATGTGTTCACAAACAAAAACTGAAAATGTTGAATTGGCTGAGAAAATAGACAAACAAAAACATAAAATGAATCAAGATAGAAATTTTTTATTCTATGGGGACTTTTTGTCTAGAGAAAATTTCAAGGAATATTCCTGAAAGAAAGTGCAAATTCACAGAATGTTCTTAAGAATCTCTGTAAAGAATGAAGAAAAATTTGAATTAATTCTGTTGGGAGTTAAAGAGTAAGCGTGATGCATTGTCTAAGCCATATGCATCTATTACACAAAGCGCTAACTTTAGCATCCTATCCTGATCTCAGCCCAAAGTGAAAGAGAGAACACTAGCCTCTTGCAATTCACAGTATGCATGCTCCCAGTTTTTTTTTCTTTTTACACATGGCCAAAAACTGAAAAGGGATTGCTGCTGCTGACAAGGTTATCAATGCATAAGTGTCTATGTTAACGTCTGCTACAATTTCTTTTCTGTTAGCTTTCTTTGGATATTTTTATTTGTAATGATTTAAAAGTGAAATTCTGGTTACTGATTTAGCCAATCAGAAACCTCTAAATTAGCAATAAGAAGCAGGGTCTTACTGAACAAACTAGATAAATGGGGTTAGTCATTAGGCCTAGGAAGATCTAAAAAGAATGGAAACTCATTTCCCAGAATCTTGGAACCAGTGGACAACAAACTGTAAGACAAAATCCTTATCTATTAACATGTATTTGGACATTAATCTATAAGCAATATTGTATTGTTGGGTATGACCTGTTTCATATTAAGTTGAACTCCTATATATGATCTACTGCCAAAGGTGCAGGTAAAATAATTGGCTCCCAGTACGACTCTGGTAAATACCAGAATCCTCATGCTATCATCTACCTTTATAATAGACAGATCAGGGCTACTTCCAGGAAAGTGCTCAGACAAACTACATTCCTTGGTTCCACCAGGTCTAACCTTCATGGCTAGGGCCCGCCATGCCACTTACATAATAGCAATCCACTCACATACCCTCCGTATTCCATCGATAAGAAGTAAATTCCACTCAAACAGCTTCTTCCCGCTAATTGCTACTCTGTAGAACAGACACAAGAAGAAGTTTCACCACTCACTACAATCTTAATCTGTTCAAGTCTAGAGTCAACCATTATCTTCCCCCCTTATCCATGTAAACTACCCCTTAGCATAACCCTCTACATTGAGTGGTCCCTAGGCCTTGTATAGGGTGAACCTTGCTGTAAAAAAGAATTCATGTTTTCTCATCAATGCTTCTTCTCCTTATTATTTTAACAGATTAAATTCATGAGGCTAGCCACACCATTACAGAAAATGTAACCAATAATATTGCAAAATTAATTGTTCCCATTATTTTTTCTTGTATGGATAAACTATTATTAAATATTTATGAATGACTAAGTAAACATACTTAACATTTGTAATTTTTAATTAAACTTTCATTTTTTTTCTTTTCTTTTTAATAAAGTGAAAGACAGAATGCCTTTAGTTACACTTAATTACAACACCATTGTCAAGATTCCAAGTCAACAGAGCCCAGATTCAAACAATGTTCTGAATAGTACACCAGTTACAGTGTCGGAGAAGATGCCGGTTGAGAGTTCTCCAAAATATCCTACTTTAGAAGGTATGCATTACAAATATTTACAAAACTTAGAATATTTATTACAGCTTAGTCTGACACAAGGTCACCACATGGGAACACCCTGTTAGTGTCAATGATTTTTTTAAAAAAAACAATAGTCTATAGGCAAAAAGAATTTAAAAAATAAAAAAATGTAATTTCAAAATTAAAATTAATTTCAACTGCTTTCATGTTTGTAAAACAAGATTGGTCATAGTTATTACAACTTATAAGTAACTCTATTCAAAATATACTTTATTCTTACAAATAATAGTTCTCTTTTTCATCACATTAATAATATTCCTATTTTAACGACATTAATACTTTTTATTCCTATTACCACTGAGAATAATTATATTTTATTCCCATTAATAATAACCCCATTTATTTATTCCTATTAATAACAGCACTGTGTTTATTCCTATTAATAATAGCCCTATGTATTTATTCCCATTAATAATAGGCACATGTATTTATTCCTATTAATAACAGCCCAGTATATGTATTCATATTAATAACATACCTGTGTATTTATTCTCATTAATAATAGCCCCATGTATTTATTCCCATTAATAATAACCCCATGTTTATTCCCAATAATAATAGTTCCATATATTTATTCCTATAATAACAGCCCTCTGTATTTTTCCCATTAATAACAGATATGTGTATTTATTACCACTGATATTTGTCCTATGATTTATTCAAAAAATGATAGTCATATGTATTAATACAATTAATAATAGGCGTCTGTTTTATTGCCATTAATAAGAATCATATCCTTTATTCCACACTAATATTAGTCTCATTTTTTATTCAAAATAATAACAGTCTTATATTTGAATGCCATTAATAGGCCACTGCAAAGGGATTGCTGATGGTGAATATCCACATCCTTACAAGTGCAATAAGTTTATTCTTTGCTTCAACCAACAAATGTTTTTTGGAAGCTGTCCACAAGGAACTCTGTTTTCTTCAAAAGCAAGATTCTGTGATCACCAAGAAAATGTTGACTGTACAAGTAAGTGACTAATGTTTTTGTTTTATACTGTATAGTGCATTTTTAAAATATTGAAAATTGTTTCAACATTTTACAGTATTGCATTACTGATGTAAATTAGAAATTCCCTTTTTATTTTCATCATTTATCAATAAAAATTGTGAAAGTTATGGTCTTTATTAAAGGATTTAAGAAAAAATTGCACAGATTATATTCTTTTGTAAAAATGATGGGTATCAGAGAATTAATAATTTTCTGACTTTCTTGTATGCACAAAGGTATATTTTATATAAAAAATCATCCATTACACCTATACAGGGTGCAATGGATAAATTGTCAGATAAATTATGCAAAAATGAAAATAACACTGACAACTAATTTTAACAGATATACTTACCAAAATTACACAAAAATATCTTGAAATGCTAAAGAGTAAATTTATTCAATAAAATTTCCATTGGCTTCAACCATGGCCTCCAAGCGACTTTGGAATCTCTTGCAACTTTTCTGTATGGTCTCCTTGTTTAGGTTGGTGAATAATGCTATAATTCTTGCCTTCAGTTCATCTTTGGTGTTACAAGGAGTTTTGTTGGTCTCTTGCTCGACTGCACACCACACATAATAATCAAGGGGTTGCAGTCTGGGGTGATGTGGTCGCAAAAATTGTCTTCTGCCTGTGTGGCATGGTGCAGAGTCCTGTTGTCAGACATAGGATCTTCCAGCACCCACCCTCTTGACCCAGAGCAGCACTACCTCCTCAAGGCATTTGATGTAGGTCTCCATATTGAGGCCAAAGACCTCACCAAAAAATCAGGAGTTCTTTTCTTATGAAAACGATCAAAGTGAGTTTTCCGAGCTTCCATATATTCATAATCACCATTCGACTCATCCAACTCTTTCCAAATCTTCTGCACTGTCCTCAGATTGAGACCCAAACACTTTGAAATGTTTGTATTAGAGCTTCCAGTACAAATGCCAAGTAGTACTGCATGTGGTTTCCAAATTTCTAGTAAAGTGAATTGAGTCATGATGTTCTTTTTCTCACAGATGGTGCCCAATTGATGCTACTATACTATGCAGTCAACAAAATCAAAAACAAACAATGCACATGTGCAAAATTAAAATTATAAAATGGTGACAATTTACCCATCGCACACTATATATATATATATATATATATATATATATATATATATATATATATTTTTTTTTTTTTTTTTTTTTTTGAACAATAAAAAATATTAAAAAATTAAAATTTTCAGACACACTGGGTTCTATATTAATAGTTTTCTGTTTTATTATTTCAATTAGGTTCCTTGACTAGTTTCGGCCAGTATGGCCATCATCAGGAAAAAAAATCCCTGCTTGTTAGTAGCAGTGAACTACAGGAGTGAATCATTGTCTCTGAAGAAAGTATACTTTATTTGTAGTTTTCATTTATTTTTTATCGTTAATTTTGATCAATCCTTGTTTTGGTTAAACAGCCTCTTTCAAGTTGTTTTTGAGATAGAGGCTGGGAGATTCCTGACTCTCAAAATTCCCTCCTTGGTCATTTTGACATTTTTATCGATGCTGGGAATGGGATGTGTGTGTTAAGTGTATGTTATCTTTTGTTTTTTTTGGGGAGTGTGTATGATGTCTGCATGCGTATATATTTGTATGAGTGTGTATATAAGTGTGAGACCTCAACACCTCTGCAAGCATGTCTGTCTTGTGTGGGTGAGAAATGTGGATAGGGCATGATTTATGGGTTATATATTAATTCTATCTGTATGGTTAAATTTGTGGTTAAGTCCGTCTGGGCAAAGTGTTTTGAGGCACAAAATCCACTTGTCTTCATGTTCCTCTAGTATTTTTTTAAAGTTATCTTTTCTGTTTATTTTTTCAATTATAGTGAATTTTGCATGGCTTTTAAAATCATGTTTTTCTCAGCAGAAATGTTGTTCTACAGGTAATAATCTTTCGTGGATCCAATTCAGATAATTATTAATTCTGTTGTGAAAGGGCCATTCAGATTTTCCCACATATTGTTTCTGGCATAGTGTTCATTCTAATAAGTAAATTATGTTATGACTTCTACAGTTAGAGTTGTGGTGAATTTTGAAAGTAGATTTAGTGACTGAGCAAGTGAACGAATTGGTATGTCTAATGTGGTTACAGCATAGGTACCTTTTGTTGTTACATAGTTGGAAAAATCCTGTTGTTTTTATTCTTGGTCTATTACAGGTTACCTTTTCATCTGAAATTCAGTTACTACCTATAATCTCCTTAAGGTACTTAGGTCTACAAAATGCTAGAAGGCTAGATCCTCAAACAAAGTTTTTAGGTCTGGTTTGAGATGTGGTATTTCCCAGTGACTTTTGATTATCTGAGATAGTGGAGGAAGAGTGGGGTTGAAAGAGGTTACTAGAGGGATGTGTCTGGATTTATTTTTAATTTGATACATTAGAGTGTCTTCTCTAGGTGTGGAAATTGCTTTATTTATTTGTTCCCTGATTAGGTGTTATTTATATCCACTTGTTGTGAATTGATGCTTGAGATTTTTAGTGTGTTCTTCATTGTTATGAAGGATATATATATATATATATATATATATATATGAAGGATATATATATATATATATATATATGAAGGATATATATATATATATATATATATATATATATATATATATATATATATATGAAAGATATATATATATATATATATATATGAAAGATATATATATATATATATATATATGAAAGATATATATATATATATATATATATGAAAGATATATATATATATATATATATATATATATATATATGAAGGATATATATATATATATATATATATATATATATATATATGAAAGATATATATATATATATATATATGAAAGATATATATATATATATATATATATATATGAAAGATATATATATATATATATATGAAGGATATATATATATATATATATATATATATATATATATATATATGAAGGATATATATATATATATCCTTTTAACATGCATACTTATGTGTTTATATTTGTGTGTGTCTACAAGGTTGGATCTATAAGTCTGTAATCAGATACATATTTATTAATTGACTTTTGATGTGAAATTTTCACCATATAATGTTCAATCTATGATATTAATATTCACCACTGAATTAAGTACATTGACAATGAAGATTATGTGAAAAAATAAATATTTTTTATGTGAAATAAATACATTTTTAATTATTAGGCTACAGACATCCACACACACACACACACACACACACAAATATATATATATATATATATATATATATATATATATATATATATATATATATATATACAACATCAAGATGAAATTAATTATACCAACAACTCAGGTAGTTCATTTTTTACTTTTAGCTCAATATTGTTGGTATATATATATATATATATATATATATATATATATATATATATATATATATATAATTAATACAAATAAAATTTATCACTGAGCTAATTGATGTTATATTCAGCACCTCAAATCTAGAGTTTCATAGGCAAATGTCTTTTTTAATTGCTTAGTTCACTCATTACAAGCTTTCAGCAGTTGACTGCCCTCTTTCTCACGTTATCATTATCTTTATACTAAGTTTAATGTAATTAATTTATATGCTAGTTATTGGTGTTAGGGTGATTTTGTACCTCCTTGTGTGTGTGTGTGTGTGTGTGTGCATAACAAACTAGTCTTAATTTGTTTAAATTTCTCATAATAATCATTGTCATTATTAATTTTGCACTAAATTCAGTTTCTTTCATCTTATTTTGTTGAATATGAAGAAATAAACAGAATGTTTTATTTTAATATGTATTTTTCAGTTAAAACAGAATTTGTTTATTAAAGTTTTCATTTAGTAACATTTATTATTAAATACACCAAAATATATCATTTATCATTAAAATGTGTCATCATATTTAATACCTTTGTAGAACTGAAGAAACATGCTTAAGTGAGCCACTTTTTTGTCATTATATAGTTGTGATTATATAGGCCACCAGTGAATCTTGGCTATCACTTAGACCACCAATATATACAGGTTCTGTATTAAATCCTAAATTGTTGGGATATTTATCTGATATGTCTCTCACCTGTAAGACATAAATACTACAAGGAAACCATAAGAAAACTATTTGAAAATACCGAAACTGTCAACATAATGTCTTACCTTAAAGAAATAGATTTATACCAAAAAATATAACATCTACAACAGATCATGTACATACTACATATCTATAAAGCATATGGTTACCCTGAAAGTATAAAAGGATGTATAACATATCTGTAGTTGATGATATACAATTGCATTCAAAATATATTTAGTTGAAAGCATAAAATTGTATTAAAAAGAATTAGATTTCAGGATTAAATAACCCATAGAGGTTAATGTGGTGTTAAATAAAATCATCCAACCAAAAATAAACCTCTAAATTTTTCTGCTAAATAGGGAATTTTTTTTTTAACTTGGGCATTATATGAAATGCTGCCCAAAAGTTTTGAATATACAAGTCGTAGAATAGATATTGCTGTAGAAAATGAAACCAGCAAACAGTTGAAATTTCTACAGAGGTTTATGTATTCAATTCACTTTAATGCTTTTAGGAAAGACATCAGTCCATCTCTTCATTTCTCCCCCAATCTATGGGTTAAATAGCAGGGAAGTTTGCATTCTTATCATTGGTAAAACAAGCAATCTAAGAAGAGGACAATTCTGAATTCAAAACATTGGAGAATGAAAGAAAACCACACATTCCCAATAACTGGCATAGAAATACAATTGGTAAAGGTTAAAAATACTGAAGCTGTCAACATAATGTCCTACCTTAAAGAAATAGATTTATACCAAAACATATAACATCTACAACAGATCATGGACATACTACATATCTACAAAGGGTATGGTTACCCTGAAAGTATAAAATGATGTATAAAATATCTGTAATTGATGATATACAATTGCATTCACTATATATTTAGTTGAAGCCATAAAATTGTGTTCAAAATATTTAGTTTTCCGCATTAAATAACCCATAGAGGTCAATATAGTTCTAAACAAAATCACCCAACTAAAGATAAACCTGCAATTTTTTTTTTTGCTAACTAGAGAATTTTTTAAAAATTTGACATTATATAGGCCACACATATCTCACACATTCATACTTGCTGAAGAATGAAAATCAACCAACGTGTACAGCATGCCAAGATGTACTTACTTAATGTACTTACTTAGCACCCGTAAGATATAAATACTACAAAGAAACTGACATTTGAAAATAGCTGCAGGTATACAATTGCTCTCAAAATATATTTAGTTGAAAGCATAAAACTGTCTTCAAAATATTTAGATTTCAGCATTAAATAATAGGTGTTGATATGTCGCTAAACATAATCAACTAAACGAATCTTATATTAGTTCTATGTCTCGTTTTTTATATGGTTATAAATAACTGGTAGTTACTGTAATTTCTTTCCTTTATACTAATTTATTTGTTGTTTGTTTTTATCATGTTTCTCTAAATGTATCCAGGTTACAACATCTCATCTGAAATTATTCAGATCAATCATAAATCATATATATAACAGTTTACTTTTTTCTTGACAGATCGGCTTGCATATAAAAGCACAAGTGGGGTGGAAACAACGTCAGTTGCATGTAAGTTAAAAGTTTATGAAATTTAAAAACATGCAAAAATATATATATAAAAAAAAAAGATGAACAATCAAATAATTGCTTGATTTGCTTATTTTTTTTTTTTTTACAGAGAGTCTGAGTGATGTAATGGTTAACAACATTGGCAATGAATTTCTGTTTATAAATAGTGTAAATCAGTGCTTCTCAACAAGTGTTCCCCACAACTTTACAGTTCCACAAGAGGTTGCTAGGGGTTCCGTAAGAAACAGTGATAAATAGTCTTAATGCATTTTTGAGTAATTGTTGTTTAATTTTATATTTTTAATTTTACTATATACATATGGATATTGTTGTAAAATCATGATTATTATAATAAATTATAGACATTGGTTACTTATTTTTATATTTTGTGCATGTTACTGACTCATGGAAAGTAGTATGCACTCAACTACCTCATGAGTAATAGCTGTAGCTATTTATAGTCTTTGTGACTTCCTATGTAAATGACTCATCTCATTTCTCTGTACCAATGTGGTTTTATCCCCTTATTTTCCCTGGTACTTCTTCCTCACTCACTCGTATACCTATCAACCAACCAGCCCTGGAGAGCGAGAGGCAGACCAAGAAGACACTGGAGCAACTCAGTGGTGGACACTCTCAGAGATCATGAGATATCTCTCCTCCAGGCCACTTGCCTTGCTGCTGACAGACGATTGTGACGCCTAACAGCACAAGCGGAAGGAAAAACTAAACTAAACTTCTTCTGGGAGCTTTTGTCTCCTCACTGTCTTCCATCCTCTCTCAAAGAGATTGTCTAGATATGGGGGATCTTGATCTTCTTCTTGACCAGCAATTGTCCTTGTTCCTCTTCAGACTCCATATTGCTCACGATTTCACTGTCTAGTTTTTTCTTGCCTTGACATGACACTTTCACCTTTATTACTTTCAGGCTCACTGTGCATTTCTTCATCGCTATCGTGTTGCAATCTAATTTGGTCTGCATGCACTAATATCCCATTTCCATTTCCTTTTATTATCATAGTGTTCTGTCCACTTTGCATTATGAATCTTGCTTCTTGTACATTAGATTCACTATTCTTTTTGTACCATAGTTTTTCTTTGGTAGCATAGGACATGATCAATGGGGCTCTAATTTGTCTACCCATGAGGGTGGATGGGCTTTTTGATCTTCTAGCATGTGGTATTATCCTATAGCTTAGCAACAATCTAGGAAGAAATCTTTCTATCTTTTCTTTCCATTGTAAAAATATTTTAAACCTGTTTGTTATAGTTTGCAACATCCTTTCTGCTAATCCGTTTGATTGCAGATGGTATGGAGGGGTGGGTATATAGTTTGCATCCAATTTTGTTCTATCATTGGCATAGCTCCTCATTACAGAACTCTGGGGCACTGTCAGAGGCTAGTGTTTTCAGAATTCCATTTCTTGAAAATATGATCCTTAACACTAGTTTCACAGTCAAACTTCTTTTGTTGGAGATCTGTATTACTTCTGGCCAGCCTGAATACGAATCTACCAGAATTAGTAATAATCCCACTCCATTAATATGGGCATGATCCACATGTATTCTGTCCCAAGTTTGGGACTCTTTAGGCCATGTTTGCATTTTTATCTATTTAAATTTTCTTCTGGCGTCGCACAATTTACACCTTTTTATGTATTCTTTTACATCTGTAGAATAGCCCGGCCATCATGCCTCTAGCCTTAATCTCCTTTATGTAGATATTATTCCACAATGAACATCATCATGTATATTTTTTATAACTTTGCTCCTTTGCGTTGCAGGTGGAACAACTATGTCTCCATTACAAATTGCACCATTTTCTATAGTTGTATCTAACCTCTTTAAAATGCCTTTCTGCCTGTGAGCAGTTATTCCACTTATTAGTTTTTATCCTGAACAATATACTGTTCAATATGGGATCTCGCTTCGTATCCTCAGCTAATTTGTCTATTGACAAAATATCAGTTTCGACCCAGTGTAAGAAAGTATCTTTGAATTTCTCCTCCTCTTTCTCACTTTCAGAAGTAATAAACTTCAACCTCGACAAAGTATATACATAAAGAATGATATTGTCTTTCATGTACTCAAAATCAAAGTCAAATGCCATTAACATTAAGGCCCTTCTTAGAATTCTAGACAACATAACCTTAGGAAGTTCCTTCCTAGGAATAAATACAAATTCTAAAGGTCTAAATTCTCAAAAGATACATAATAGGATAACCATCCTGAGCTAATATTCCTGAAATTGTTCACTTGCATCAGTTGTTATTGCTATTTCCTTTCTAGGAACGAAAATGTTTACTACTATCTTCTTTACCAGAACAACTTTTAAATTTTCAAATGCCACTTGTTGTTCTTTTGACCAAATAAATTCCACATTCTTTTTTCTTAAAGCAGCAAAAAGGTACTGTAAATTCAGAGTATCACTCTACTTATCATCTATATAAAAAAATTTACAAGTCCTAAGAAAGATTCCAATTCTTTTTGTTCATAGATACTTCAACTTTTAATATTTTGTTACTTAACAAGTGGTCTGGGGGCCTTCATTAGATATAGAATATTCCAAAAATATTATTTTTTTAGTGTTGTGCACATATTTTTTTTCATTAATTGCTAATCCAGCATTTTTTAAACTTATTCAAAACAATACTAGCTTTCCATTTTAGTTCTTTGTTCTTAATAGCACCAACACAAATGTCATCCTGATAGCATATTGTATTTTTATATTGCTACCAATAACTTGCTCTATAACCCTTTGAAAAATCGCACTTGCAGTTTTAATTCCATACAACACACTTTTCCATCTTAATAAGCCTATTGACGTGTTTATTGTTGTGACTTCTTTAAAGACTTCGTCAATAGGTATTTGATGGTATGCTGACTTTAGATCAATTTTAGAGAATGTTTTCATATACGCAAGGGAGTTCAAAGCCCATTCTACATTGGGGATAGGATATGAGTCTGCACATATTTTGTGGTTTACCCCTATTTTGTAGTCACCACAAATGAACAGATCCCTATCTTTCTCTCTTAAAATTATTAACAAGGAAGCACATTTGCTCCCTCCTGGCAGAATTTGTTCAAGTAGGTCTTGTTCCAGTAATTTTTTTAGTTTTTCCACAACTATTTGTAGCAGATGAACTGGCACTTTTCATGCACCAAAATATGAGGGAGAGACATTTTCCTTTAGTCTTTACTTTGCTTCATAGTTTTTAACATTCCTGTTACTTCTGCCTTGACTTTGTTTACTAATTTTGTCGGATTTATGTTCAATACATCATTTCCTATTAGACCATGATTCATTTCAGTTTGCCATGATAACTGGTAATACATCAAACTTATTTTTTAGTTCAACATAGGCTTTTAAATAGCCTAATGGTTTTATCACAAATCCATTGAACTGATTCAACTGGACAAACCTTTTCTTTAATTTTGGTTTTCCTATTTTCTTCCAGAAATTTCTGGGTATTAACATTACATCACTTCCTGTATCTAGTTGCATGTCCAATAATACATTATTGATTCAAATTTTTAATAATACTTTTTCATTTTTTTTTCTTCAACGAAAAGACATCCATACTTATTTCCTCTTCATTTTGTTGGACTGTCTCTACATTTTTCTTTTTGGATTACACATACGTTTAAAATAATTCATTTTGAAATACTTTTCACAATTTTTTTTTATATACCGGACATTTTTGATGTTGGTATCCACAAAAAGTACACCTTATTTTAACTTTTTTCTTTATAGCGTATATGTCCATTTCCTCTACAAGATCCGTAACATTTGTTCTATTGAATTTTCCAATTCTTGTTGCTGAACAAATTCAACACACTGTTCTAGTGACAACTTTCCTAGCTGTAAATGCATTAGAGATATTTGCTGATACTCCTCATTTTGAAGGCCATTTACCAATTTCATTTAGATCAAATTTTCTTTGATTGACTGGTTTTCCAATTTCAGTTTCTCAAATTCACAATATTTAGTGGCCTTTTTTAAATGATGATCATATTCGATAACAGGTTCATTCATTTTTTGACAAATACTCATAAGCTTAACTCTCTCTGCATTCACTAGTTTTTTCTTGAGTGCTATGTTTTTCAATATTAGTTGACTTATATCGTCAAAGGTCATTTCCTTCAACTGTTTTGGGTGTGCAATTGCTGATAATTTTATAATGGCCTCACAACCAGCAGTTGCCAAGAAGAGATCAGTTATTTGGTTTTCTCCTCTAACTGATTTTAAATCTTGTAACTTTTTTTCCTAGCTTCAACTGCTACCATCCTAAACCATGCTTGTGCATATTCATAATTATCAAGTGATAATTTTTCATCTGATTCTTTAGATATTAGTGATGCCATTGTGTTACTCCTAGAAAGTAGTATGCACTCAACTGCCTCATGGGTAATAGCTGTAGCTATTTATAGTCTTTGTGACTTCCTACATAAATGAGTCACCTCACTGCATGTTTACAGACTTTTTTGCAAATGCAAACCTCAGTGTGAAGTTTCATAAGCACCAAATATGATTTTTAGTTTTGTATTGCCAATAAATTTGGCAAAAATTGAAGTCATTTTTTACTTAAACCAGTTACCTGAAAAAAAGTATATTATGTTTACTATGTGAACTATGATAACAATATAAATCAGATCAATATTAATGACGGTATATAATATTTTTTATGCAGGGGTTTCCTGAGATATGAAAACTGTTTCAAAATTTCCATAAGGATAAAACAGTCAAGAAATGCTGATGTAAATTATAAATACTGAATATGGAATTGGTGCATTTAAAATGGGAATGGTTATATTTACTTTACACCAATACCTTCAGAAAAGGCGTGAATTCACTTCTCCTTGCTCACATGCCAGTTTCTTCTTTTATATGCTGTATCCATTCAGGTCTTATGGGGGTCATGGCTCTCCACAACTTTCTTTGGTTTGTAGTTCTAAGTAATATTTGTCTCCTTGTCATCCTTCCCAGCCCCTGTTCTGCCATCCATTTGCGCATGCTTCATGGTAAGCCCTGTTATCTTAATTCTTTGCTTTGTCCTCCCACTACTGAACATCATAAAATTTTGAATAAGCCATCAGTTATTTCAGAGAAACACTTCTGTTAAATCCCTTTCAAAGGCATCTTTTATATATCATCTCCATCAGGACATGAGCGATCATGGCCCTCCACAACTTCTTATACTTTGTAACTATAAACAAAATTTGCCTCTTTACTATCACTCCCAATCCCTGTTCTGCTATCCATTTACACAAGCTTGTTAAGTATGTTTCTCACTGTTTCTCTTTGCTTCTCTTGCCTTCCATATGTCCTGTTAGTGTCAAATTCTTCAGGCTCTCTTTTCTCATTATTTTTCCCCAAAATTTCAACTATATCATTCTGATTCTAACTGTATGTGTCCTTTTTGTCACTATTTTCCTTAAGAGTTCCTCATTGCTCACATGCTCCATCCATGGTATTCTCAGCATCCTTCCAAAAACATTTCTGAACTTTATTACAAAAGAGAATTTTCTGAAATTGTAAGCTTATATATTAACAAATCATTTAACACTAGACTCCTGCTGATTAGGAATTAATCGGAGTACAAGTATAGCTAACTTTAAATTTGAAATGTAGTTGGAGTTTGGCTAATTACAGTGTAGTCTCCCTTCATTTATTCACAAATCATTATAAACCTATCATTATATGACGGGTATCATTATTTTATGTAAATGCTATTAATCTTTTATTTTTTTAAATTGTAAGCATGCATGTTCAAAAATTATTTAACGCTAGACTTCTACTGATTAAGGATTGGTTAGAAGTAAAGCTAACTTTAAATCTTGTATGTAGTTGGAGTTTGATTAATTACAAAGTAGTTTCCCATTATTCATTTGCAAATATAATATAAAATCTATGAAGTCTATAACTAGGAAATGACTCCTTTCATTTTTTTTTAATCAATTCACACCAAGCAAGGTGATAATTCAAGTAAGATGCAAGGTGCTACTGGAATTAAAAGAGAATAAGAACACTTTAGAAGGAACTGGAAACCCAATCCTAAACAGGAAACAATGGGTAAACCTCTACTCCTGTTCAAAAACCAGGGAGGTGTTGGATGATAGGCCAACCTATCTACTATTGAAATTGGTTTAGTTTTATTTTGTTTTGTCGTATTGGTCATTATATTTTAAGATGTAAGAGGCCTAGAATAATAGTTGTTGTGCCTCATCTAAAGCAACAAAAACTGGCTGGAAGTTGGTGCAAACTACAACATAGTTTTACCTCAGGGTTGCATACCAGAAGTGCATGCAGAGACATGTATCTATGCATGCCATGGTACTGCAAGATCCCCAATATTATGTGACTGGTGATCAGAGCAGCCTTGCTAAGCATTACCAAAGAGATTGGGCTCCTTACTACCAGTTTGGATGATATCAGGACATGTTCAGACTTGACATAAAAATTTAAGCAAGTAATAAATGATGAAATTTTCATTTCACAATTTCAATAACATTTAAGCAAAGGTGTATTCAATTTTGTATCCTTTATGATTTCAGCTAAGAAGCCACAATTCCCAACTGTCCCAGAAATACATGTAAAACCTTCTATCAAACAACCTACATTGGAAGGTGAGTAGAAATCTATAAAATGAATTATTGTTAACAAAATCTTTTGTATGCACCAGTATTATATTCTTGTTTAAAGTTAGACATGTTAGTTTAAAGACATAAAAACAATTTCAACATAAATGGATTATCATAGAATCAATTATTATTGCCAATTTCTAAATCATTTAAAAATGTATTTTTAAAGTGATTCATTTTTTGTGTAATATTTACTGTGCTTAAATAGATGCGCTATAAGTCTGTTGTGGACAGATGTTTAAGATGACAGCTTTTAACCTTTTATGGGTAGATGCTTAAGAAGGTGACAGTTTTTGGCACTTTGTGGGTAGATACTTAAGAAGGTGACAGTTTTTTGCACTTTGTGGGTAGATGCTTAAGAAGGTGACAGTTTTTTGCACTTTGTGGGTAGATACTTAAGAAGGTGACAGTTTTTGGCACTTTGTGGGTAGATACTTAAGAAGGTGACAGTTTTTGGCACTTTGTGGGTAGATGCTTAAGAAGGTGACAGTTTTTGGCACTTTGTGGGTAGATGCTTAAGAAGGTGACAGTTTTTGGCACTTTGTGGGTAGATGCTTAAGAAGGTTACAGTTTTTGGCACTTTGTGGGTAGATGCTTAAGAAGGTGACAGTTTTTGGCACTTTGTGGGTAGATGCTTAAGAAGGTGACAGTTTTTGGCACTTTGTGGGTAGATACTTAAGAAGGTGACAGTTTTTGGCACTTTGTGGGTAGATACTTAAGAAGGTGACAGTTTTTGGCACTTTGTGGGTAGATGCTTAAGAAGGTGACAGTTTTTGGCATTTTGTGGGTAGATACTTAAGAAGGTGACAGTTTTTGGCACTTTGTGGGTAGATACTTAAGAAGGTGACAGTTTTTGGCACTTTGTGGGTAGATGCTTAAGAAGGTGACAGTTATTGGCACTTTGTGGGTAGATGCTTAAGAAGGTGACAGTTTTTGGCACTTTGTGGGTAGATGCTTAAGAAGGTGACAGTTTTTGGCACTTTGTGGGTAGATGCTTAAGAAGGTGACAGTTTTTTGCACTTTGTGGGTAGATACTTAAGAAGGTGACAGTTTTTGGCACTTTGTGGGTAGATACTTAAGAAGGTGACAGTTTTTGGCACTTTGTGGGTAGATGCTTAAGAAGGTGACAGTTTTTGGCATTTTGTGGGTAGATGCTTAAGAAGGTGACAGTTTTTGGCACTTTGTGCGTAGATGCTTAAGAAGGTGACAGTTTTTGGCACTTTGTGGGTAGATGCTTAAGAAGGTGACAGTTTTTGGCACTTTGTGGGTAGATGCTTAAGAAGGTGACAGTTTTTGGCACTTTGTGGGTAGATGCTTAAGAAGGTGACAGTTTTTGGCACTTTGTGGGTAGATACTTAAGAAGGTGTCAGTTTTTGGCACTTTGTGGGTAGATACTTAAGAAGGTGACAGTTTTTGGCACTTTGTGGGTAGATACTTAAGAAGGTGACAGTTTTTGGCACTTTGTGGGTAGATACTTAAGGTGTCAGTTTCTACCCTTTGTAGGTAGATGCCTAAGAAAGTGACAGTTTGTGGGTAGATACTTAAGATGTTGACAGTTTTTAATATTTTGTGGGTAGATGCTTAAGAAATTTACAGCTTTTAGCCTTTTGTGGGAAGATGCTTAAGAAGGTAACAGTTTTTAACCCTTTGTAATGATATATGTTTAAAAAAGTGACAGTGTTTGTTTGGAAACAAGCACATGATAAATAGCTAGTGATCTCTAGTATGCTGAAATTTTCTTATTCTACAAACTGGAAGAAAAGGCAACTTTTACTAAAAATTCCCTACATAAATTCAATAAAAGCCAATTTCAAATATAACCAGAGTCCCTTTAGACTGATGCACTTAGAATTAGTATAGTGAGAGACTGATGAAATTCTCAGTTCAAGTTACTTCACAAAACTGACCAAATTACTAAACATCAATTTCTTTCATTTGTTTTTGTTTGGGTGATAACTTTTCATCACCACCTTTGTTAATGTAGACTGTTTCATGAGAAAGACTCAGTTGAGTGTCGACTTTCTTCAATGTCAATTCTACATTTGAATTTCAGGAAACTGTCAAGGCATTAAAGATGGGGAATATCCACATCCTACAAAGTGTAGCTTTTTCATCTTGTGCTTCCAACAAAGGTTATTTATTGGAAAGTGCCCTGGAGACAAGCTCTTCTCTACAGTATTAAATTCATGTACTAATCCTTCTGAAGTCAATTGTGAAGGTAAGAAATAACTATTTAGATATTCCATTTAAAAACTATCATTATACAGTATTTGTTTTTGGAAACAAATTTAGTTTATATTAGACTACCTGTGACCTGAGGGGTCACTGATGGTTCATGTTATAAAACATTGAAGTTGATTTCAACATTAAAAAAATTATCTGTTTGAAGAAAGTTAAAAAAAAATACTTACTTTATAAGCAACTCGAATTTTTTTAATCTTATTCACTTAAAATATTCTTTAAATCAGATTAACTTAAAACTATTTTTTAAATATTTAAAATGTTTGTTTAAAGAAAACTGAAATATAAATAATTACTCTACAAACAACTGGATGAAACAGCAAAGCAGGATCTCTTTGTGTCTGTCTTTAACTTTAAAATATTTTAACTAAAAAATTGTCTGTTTGAAAAAAGTTAAAATAAAAATATTTACCATTTAAACAACTCATATTTTGAAATCTTATTCACTTAAATCAGATTAACTTAAATCATTATGTGACAGATGGATGCACCACACAAGCATGCATGTAGTCACAGTATTTTAGTAGTATATAGATTGTCACTTTCAGCTTAATTTCAAATGACAATCACCAGTCTTGCTCTTTGCATAACATCTGTATAAAAGTATCATTCAATATATATATATATATATATATATATATATATATATATATATGTATATATGTATATATATATAGACTAGTATGAAAAAGTTTGGGGCCAACTACATAAAATGATTATACACTTTTATTTTATTAAGATTGTTTAGCAATATGCTTTTATCAGTAGTGTCTGTGGAGCTTGCTGATTGGAAAATAAGTTGTGGCATTTTAATGTCAAGAAGGAATCTTTGTTCTGAAAGAAGTTGATCTGTGGTGATCCCAATATGCACTGGGTTCAACAAAACAGATATTAAGTAGATGTAGACTCAATGTCACATCAGAGCAGTCAGGTGCATCAGAAGGTTGACTGGAAAGTGACCTCATAGACACCAGCAGATCTGCTCCTCACAACATATCAGTGGTTGCCCCTGGCATGTAAATAGATGGTTGACTTAGGATGTGCACATGTGGGACAACCAGATAACAAGAAGATATATAAGTGTCCCATCCTAAAGAGAAAAAAACAGAAAGTCTCTCACATTCTTGCAAGATGAAGATCTATGTTTGGAAAAAAAACTCCAAAGACACACACTTTCCAGAATGAATAAACAATAATTTAATTTATGAGAGATTTAGTCATTGTTGAGGTTTTGGGGTTTTTTAATGGATTAGAAAGTTGGTCTGAGGTATGGCCTAAAACCCCATCCAATAATGTAGTCTTAACTAGGGAACAGAATTTGGGTACCCTTAAACATTGTTACTTTCTGGTGATCTTTGGCTAAGATATAGCGCTTGTTTGCCACCTCACCTGGGTTATGTTTTTCATCATCTTTTTCTCCACCCAACAGACACATGGGGGGAGGCTTCTTTCTTTTTAGTGTTGATTGAGTGATTAGCATGATTAGGGTGAAAAATAAGGTAAGACAGTAAATTATCTTTGGGTAGTGTTGTATTTTTCAAAAGATCATTACTTAATACTTCAAGTCAAGAGTGTCAACATATTTGCGAAGAAAATGGTTACTGTGTTTCTTCCTTTTTTATGGAAGACTGAAGAAGCTGGTGAACCGGAAATTGCTTGTGACTGGAATATAAAGGCCTGAACAGTTGCAGTTGGTTAGGAGAGTTGTAGCTGATGGATGACACATATATCTATATCCACTCAACTGGGTCAGTGTGGTGAAAGGGTTTAATGTTGTAAGACCAGAAACCCCTAATGATCCTCAGCTAGTAACATCACTGATGATGTGTGACAAAGCATGAAACAGATGTATTTCAGGAAAATTATGTGTTCCTATTAGTCTTTTCAATGATGGCATTACAAAGGCAATCTGTCATAGGCATTTAATATTATGTCAGTTCAGGGATTTTCCTTGCTACTTTTACCATATGACCTAGTACAATGTGTCACATGAGGACAGATGGACATTGTCAGATTACCCCCATGATCTTGAGGGAACCATGTAGAGGAATTAAGTGGCATGACACCTCACCAATCTAATTTATTGGGGGAAACATGCACATTCTCAATCCGGATAAATTATTAATATTAGCTTGAAATAATTTATGCTCTTATCTGTGAAATGAAGAAAATGGTAAGAACTGAAGTAAAGAAAAACAATTTGGATAACACACAAGTATTATACACCTGAGGATGATCAGAGAATATTCCAGGTGAAAATAAAAATGAAAATCAAAGCCAAAATAAGAATTAATGAATGACAAGCTTTTTATACTACATACATCATTCAAACCATTGTCCTCATCTTTAGTGCCATATTCACACTCTCACCTTTCAAATCCTTTATTTAGTTTACAGGGATAGATTGTTCTAATTCCCTAAAAATAAAGGAATCACCTGAAGAAAGCTGAAGCATACAACAGCCAAAATGTTGTGAATATGGCAATAAAGATGAAAACAACAGTTCAAACAATGTAGTTTGTTTGTTTGTTTAGCAGCATATCAACTTCTTATGCTTCATTTAATGCCAAAATTTAATTTTCTTGGGAGCATTATTAATTTCTTTAACAAATATGCTGGTAATTTTTTTTTTCTGTGAAAATGTATTGCTGGTATTATAATATATAATTTTTATACTTTCATAGTGTTTTGACCCCAGTTCATGGGTTAACTATTTGTTCATAGCTGGGACCCTAATAGATGCTACCACCTCGAGTCAAGATGGACCTGGGAACAACAGCAATTAAGAGGTGGTTCCACACTCCTCAAAATGTTCCAATCAGAGGCCTTGCTGCTGGATTAGTTTATCATCATACCTAGGACAGCTGAATGATGTAGTTAGTGTAAATAGTTACAATACCTCATCTCAGAAATATAGACATGTGACAAGCTTTTGTTTCAGAATTTCAGTTATCTCTTTACTTCATTTCACCAATAAAAAGATAAAGTTTTGCCTATCAAACACTGTGTTTTATTTATTTTGTTAGCTAAAAGCATGCTTGAAGAAAGAGTTTTTACCCCACAAGCTTCTCCCACAACAGACAAATCACCATCAACAAGAGAACCAACTTTAGAAGGTAAGTATTCAACAAAAATGCACAGATAATATTAGGTTGGTTCAAAAATAATGTCGTTTTTTGACGTTCAACTTTTTGTGAGAAAACAACATTATTTCGCACCAACCTAATAAAAGGTGTTCCAATAACTTGGATCAATTTTAAATGTGAATTAAGTTTAAGCTAATGATTTTTTCTTTTTCTTTCAGATTTAACAACTTAAGTCTTTGGCAATTTCAACCATGGAAAGATTAACAATTAAACAATATGTTAAAGTTATCAAAGCCTATTACAAAATGGATGTTCAAAGAGAAATGCACTTCACGATTTTTTTTGTTAACATAATCAACCAATCAATAAGGCAATTGGAAACGATGCAATGTTGTTGTGGAGAGGTTCAGTTCCTGTGCGCGATAATGAATAGGGGTGTCTAGATTTTCATCCACATTCTTGTGCACTGCTGCAATGTTTTCAGATGAACTGCATAAACGAGCACACAATGGTGTCTTCACGTCTGCCACCGACCCAGTTTGTGTGAATTTATGAACAATTTTTCCAGTTGCACTCTTGAAACTTTAACACGTTGTTTGATTGTCAATCTTTCCATGGTTGAAATTGCCAAAGACTTAAGTTGTTAAATCTGAAAGAAAAAGAAAGAAAATCATTAGACGCTTAAACTTAATTCACATTTAAAATCGGTCCAAATTATTGGAACACACTTTATTTTATAATTTTTGTTTTCATCATGTCACCCCAAGCAAGGCAATAAATCCACTAAGATGTAAGGAGTTACTGAAGAATCTGATAAAAATCATTATTAAGGAGAAAGGACAATAAAAGAACAGGATTCAAAGAAACAAAAGATGACCATTGACATTGCATTTAAATTTTTGAAGATCAAGTTGACTGGGAAGTAAGAAGCCAAAAGCAAGAAGTGCAAGAGAAAAAACTGTTAGCATAAAACTTATGGTTACTTGATGAGACCTAACTGCGAATAAATTCATAAAGTCTTCATACCATAGAGGAAAGTGATATTTATTCTGCTATGTACAGAAATGTGGCACAAGGCCAAAAATGGGGATGGGGAAAAGGACGGTTTTCATCTGTCTTAATTTTAAACTTAGCTAGCCTCAAACACTGACCCAAACATACAAATAATATTCCTAACACCAAAAATCACATTCTTACTTACCTTTCTTACTACATCCACCATAATACCTCATTGTCTCTATGAAAATCCTGACTAGTCCCCATATGTACAATTCATTGTCTGTGGGGGGGGGGGGGGGGAATAAAACAACAATGTAAAAATCTAAACTCTGGAACTTTGTTTCAGCTTCTTGCTTTCCAGTCAAGTTTGATCTTCAAAAATTTAAATGCAATGTCAATCGTTATTTTTTCTTAATTCCTGTTCTTTTATTGTTCTCCTCATGCCTTAATAATGTCTTTCTTTTTCTTATATTCTTTCTCACTCAGTGAGCCCCTGCATCTTAGTGGCTTTATTGCCTTGTTCGGAGTGAAATTATTGAAAAAAATTATTCTGATAGTGTTGTGTAGGATCCACCTAATCTGCATAGGTGACTACCAACTATATAAATAGTGGTTGGTACCGGAAGACGAGGAGGAGGAATCACGAGATCCAACTAGAGACTCTGATCGACTGCGACTAGTCAACACATTCTCCAGGAACGTCTTCCCAGAAATATACAGAAATACTATATGTACTTATTGTGTACACTTTCTTGTTATAATACATTCTTGTTCTAAGTACATTTTGTGTTGCATTATTATTCCATGCAATAGGCGAGATTCAACAATGAGTCAAGACTCAACAGATAGTCTGATAACTTTTCAGCGCTCTCTTATATAAATCTATTCCATAGTGTTTAATTTTAAAGTGAAGATGCAAAGGCAATGAAATTGCTCTTAAATTTACAGGAAGCTGCAAGGGTCTGAAAGATGGAGAATACCCACATCCTACAAAATGTGATCTCTTCATCTTATGTTTTAACCAAAATATGTTCATTGGAAAATGTCAAAATGGAACTCTCTTCTCTGCAACGCTAAAAATGTGTGATCTTCCAGCAAATGTTGACTGTAAAGGTAAGATTTTAATCTTATGTTTGATACGTTTCTCCCTATTTTTCAATTTATATTAATCAGAGCAAGAGATGTCAGTTAATACCCAAGTGGTATTTGTAAACCTTCTTCTTCCAGTAGGTCATTTAGTCCTCACCTGTAAGCAACTTTGTCTCAGTGCTTGGCACCACACCTAGGCATGATGTTTATGACTCAAAGAAGAAGTTCTGCTGATTATTTTGGGTAACCAACATGTGTTCATTTATAGTGGCTTTTGGCTTAGGGGTTAAAATGAATAGTTGATTTACTTACACCAAGAAGATTAATGGAGGATAATAATGATGAGGAAACAAACAGGTAATTTTAATATATATATTTTAAGAAAAGGAATTTATTGAAGCTTTTGCCAGTGTAAAATTACTTACCAATTACATCATCGGCATTTAACCAAGTACACAGCACTTCAAAAAATATTCTTTCAACAATCCAAGAAAGCTAAGTATTTCAAACCATTTCTCTTCATCTACTTTTGAATGTATGCAACCATATATCCCTTCTGCAAGCAACAAACTCTCCTACCTTTGTTTTAAACATTTTTTAATATTATTTTGTCTTAGATCATTTAATCTGTTGTATGAACATTTCCTCTTCATGACAATTCGTTAAAACTACAGACTTTAAAAATTTCTGATTTATTTTCCTGGAACGTGCTATGGACACTATTTCAAGCATATAAATTCATGAATAAATTCCTTATCTTGTTTTGTTAAAATTACCCGTTTGTTTCCTCCTCGTTATCATCCTCCATTCATCTTCTTGGTGTAGTTAAATCAACTGTTCATTCTGACCCCTAAGCCCGAGGTGTGGTGACAGGCATTGAGACAAACTTGCTTGCATGTGAGGACTAAATGACCTACTGGAAGAAGAGGGGTTGCAAAGACCACTTGAGTAGGAGCTGATGCGGGGAACAGAAACGAAACCCTTTACATGACTTCAGACACGCTTCTCTTATTAATTTAATTTTTCTCCTCATTTTATATCAAAAGGAATCTCGCATAGGCTTGCTACTTTCTTTTCTTTCTTGGATTAATAGCTAATTTATGTGAAGACAACACTTTCATTGATTCAAAAACAATTTCACATAAGCTCGCAAATTCCTTTCTATCTTCTCCTCAGCTTGCCAGTCAATCTCTGTGAAGGCAAGGTTTTCATTGGTCCAAAGAAAATTTCACATATGCTCGCAAATTTATTTCTATCTTCTCCTCAGCTTGCCAGTCAATCTCTGTGAAGGCAAGGTTTTCATTGGTCCAAAGAAAATTTCACATATGCTCACAAATTCCTTTCTATCTTTATCCTCAGTCCTCTGAATTTGAACAAAGTGGGTAAAGGGAGTTATTATTGTTTTTCACTCACTACAGACCCTCCACTACAGATGCTGTATACCATTGGTAAGGAGTATTTTCCACTCAGAGAAGTTCTTTTCATGAACTGCTAATTTGTGGAACAGACTATTGTGTGCATACCTCCCCAAAAACACTTTATTCTTAGACTCTTGAAGTTTAAGATTCAACATTATCTATCCTCCATATACTCATGATCATCACTTTGTATTTCCTCCACTTATGTTCATATCTCATGCCTCATCCAGTTACCTTCTACCTTGAGTGGCTCTTGGGCCTTGTATGGTGTGAACATTAGTATTAAAAAAAATCATCTGGTGTGTTCTATAATTTCTGACTTGATATTCATACTTCTAATTACCATTGACAGACCTTCAGAAGAATTGATATTCCAAAATCAATGTATTCATCTTGAATCTTTTTTTGTTACAGGCCGTCTACTTGAGGAATCTGGAACATTGAAAGTGGAGAAGGAACTTACAGATCATATAAGTAAGGCTGAAAATAACTTTTTAAAATTTTTCTTTGTACTCATGATTTCAACTTCTTTTCACAGTTCATTATAATTTTTGTCAATCTTAAACACACCCTGACAGAGATGCAGAAAATATGCTGGTCTTTCAAATGATAATGAGCACAGTCTCAATACATACTTCGGAAACATGGCCCTGAGCCTTACTTGGTGTCAGTTGTTAAATTTAAACTAATTTCCTGTCATGTGCCTTCAAGATGCAAGCAATCACAGCTCTCTACAGATTACTGCACTTACTAATTTGTGACTTGTCATAAGAAAGATAGTGGAGTAGTTTCCTGTAGCCTTCTCCATAGTTTTCAAATCAGAGTATGGTGGAATAATGGACAGGATTGAAGAAACGGAGAAATTTCAGTCGAATCCATTACATCCACTTACGTGCTAATAATACTCTTGGGAAAGGTGTGAATCCTCTTCTTCTTCTTCCCCAAGCTATAGGTAATACTGACCGGGTTCTAGAACCTTGGATAGCAACTGGTTCACTGCAGAAAGAAATGGCAACCTACTGTGCCTCATCAGTCATGTATCGAAAGATAATGATCGCCTATGTGTGTATCCCACATGGCACATAACTGACTTCTCTTAGACTGGCTGCCACTCAAGGCTAGAGAGCCCAGTCTACTCTGTTGGTTAACCCATAGCTGGAGGGAGAATAGTTGGATTTTAATAGTGAAGCGAGATTTTGATGACTGTTGATACATACAAGAGACATTTGAGACATTTGAGAAAATAACAAATAATGATATATTTAAAACTGATTTATTTCTAAATTATTTTAGTTCTTCATTTCTTTACGGCAAATTAATCAATCACTTTGCTGTAGAAAGTATCAGCATAATGATTTACTGGGTGGGAATATAGTGAAATCTGAGAGCCAAGTTCAAATTCCATTCGGGATTGTTACATTCACTTATGGGCAAACACCCTTAGGAAAGGTTTGATGATATCTCCTCACCCAAGGTGATATACAGTAGGACTTCTATCGGGAAAAATTATAGTTATGCTTTTTAAAAAAAAAACGTTAATGCAATATACAGTTGCAAAAAAATAAAGAATTATCCTAACAAACCAAAATCTGTTTCAGTTTTAAATAACCAACAAAGGGTTGAGAAGCCACTCAATGGTTTTATTTCATCTCTTTTTTTTTTAATGATTTTATACCAAGCAAGGCAATAAAGCCACTAAGACACAAGGGGTTACTGAATGTAAAAGAATATGAGAAAAAGAAAAACATTATTAACGAGAGAGAAATAAAAGAACAGGTATTAAGAAGGAAGAAAATAACAACTGATATTACATTTACGTTTTTGAACATCAAAATTAACTTTAAAGAATAAAGGCGGAAGAGACATGCAAGAGAAGAAACTGATAACATAGAAATTTCAGTTCTTTCTTTCTTTTTATGCGCCGTGTCCTTTCAGGACGTAGGCGATCATAGCTCTCCACTTTTCCCTATCCCTTGTAGCTCTCAATAAGTTTTGTTGCTCTGCCACTTCCTCCAGACCATGTTCTGTCATCCACTTGCTTAAGCGCACCAGGTATGTCACATATTGCTTTCCCTTGACTCTCTTTCCCTCTATTCAACCTGTAAGTATCAGATTCTCCAAGCCCTCTTTTCTCATTACGTGTCCCAGAAATTTCAGCTGCCGCTTCCTGATGTTGAGTATAAGCCTCCTCCTTGCTTGCATCCTCTCCAAGACCTCATCGTTGCTCCCATGCTCAGTCCATGATATCCTCAGCATCCTTCTGTAGAACCACATCTCTGACTCCACAAGTCTTTTCTTCATCTTTGAGGAAATCGTCCAACATTTGCTGCCGTAAAGAAGGACAGATGTCACATAACAGCTCAGTACTCTTTTCTTTGTCACCAAAGAAATCCTCCTGCCTCGCAATACTCTGCCCAGCTTTTGGAATGCGTCCTTGGCCATCCCAATATGTCTATGGATCTCAGTGTCGCACTTACCGTCCTCTGTCAAAACACTTCCCAGATATTTAAACTTCTGCACCTGCTTGATTTTAGTGTCCCCGACCTGCAAATCGCATTTTGGTCTCATTCTTTTACTGATAACCATGCATTCTGTCTTCTTGTAGTTAATGCTTAGACCCTTCCTCTTGCACTCCTTTGTTACCTTCTGTTTTGTAATTTCTTTTCCTTGTCTGCTATCAGTACTGTGTCATCTGCGTATCTTGTGTTGTTAAGATTGTGGCCACCAGTGCTGAATCCTGGTAGGATATCCAATTCTCTCAGAATTGCCTCACTGTATAGGTTGAATAGATTGGGTGAGAAGATGCATCCTTGCATTACACCCCTTTCTATTTTTGTATATTTGCTGAACTCATTCTCTATGTACTGTTTGCTGCTAGTATAGGTTCTTGATTATTCTAATATCTTTCCCAAATATATCAAGGTTACTGGGCAGTTCCAAAAGATCCTTGTGGTGTACTTTGTTGAAGGCCTTTCTGTAGTCTATGAAACAGATAAACATCCTTCTGGATTTGTATTGCTCTTTCTGATAACATTCTCAGCATGAATATCACGTTCCTTGTTCCAGTGTCTTTAACGAACCCGCACTGTTCTTGTCCTATCACTGGGCTGATTCTGCTGCGGGCATTATTTGGCAGAATACGGATGATGAGTTTTGTTACATGACTCACTAGGCTGATTGTTCAGTGGAGTTCACATTCGTTTTCACCTGGTTTCTTAGGAATTGCTATGAAGATAGATCTTCTGAGATCTTCCAGTATATTCCCACTGTTGTAGATTTCAGTTATTATTTCTGTGATCTTGTCTATGCCCAAATCACCTAAGGCTGTCAGCATTTCCATTACAATTCTATCTGGCCCTGCTGCCTTGTTTCTGTTCAATTTGGCCAGTGCAGCTTCTACTTTGATTTTCAGAATTTCAGGTCCGACGGTAGTTCTGTGTATTGCTGGTTGTTTTCTTTTCTCGTGGAAGAGTTCTTCGATATATTCATTCCAGCATTGAAGAATTTTTTTCTTTCTCTAATATGAGCATTCCATCCTTTGATTTTAAACAGCCTGTTGACAAGTATGTCTTCTGTCCTGTTAGTTACTTTATTTGTTTGTGCATATCTCCTTTGTTTGTAGTACTCAATCTCTCTATTTCTGCACACCTTTTGTTTAGCCACTCTTCTTTAGCCTGCCTGCATTGACATGTAGCAATTTCACCTGTAAAATGATGAGACATTGCTGCCAAGAAGATCAAAGTTGCCTGAAAAGCAAAAACTCAGAAGAGAGCTTTCACAAGTGAGAAGTGCGATAGAAGAAACTGTTAGCATAGAACTTACGGTTACATCTAGGCATTTCAAATGTAAAATGATGATTTTTTTTTGTTGCAACACTCTAGTGCAGAGTTCCTGAAACTTTCTTACTCTTTTTTACTTTTAGAACATTTAGAAGTATTTTGGTTCATTTCGTACATAAACTTTGTAGGGCCAACTACAAAACTGTGGGTCCATTACACAGCTGACACTTAGTCTTTATGTACTCATCATCAGGACTATTGCAAAGGTCCCATGCATCCCCACCAAATCTATGATACCATACTGAATCTATGATACAGGGCCCCCCTACTCTACTACATCTCAATTTTCATAAGGTAGTGTTCATATAAAATACAAATTTTATTGTAACCTAATTATGTACAATAATGAATCATATGCAATGTAGGTGAAGAATTCAACTAGAAAAATGAAACTCTATACACAATTTATCTAAATATAAATTAGAGACCTGTCATAATAGATCTAAATCAATAATGTGTTATGGAAATTTTTGACATCAACTTGAGATTTTACTTGTTAAAAAGTTGAAGAATTTCAACATTATGGATAAAAAACTGTGAATTTTCTATGTTTTTCAAGACTTAGCATGAAAATTCACAGATTTGGAAAAAAAAGAAAAGGCTCAAAATGATTTGGTTGTCCCCCAAAAAGGTCAAAATAATGTCAAAATCTGCAAAAATCGTTAATTGTGCATAGTTTAATTTGTAATGTTTATAAATGTAGGTTTGAAAAAAGCAAATATTGATAAGATGATGAGGGTCACAACACATTACCCTCCACTGGTCTGGCGGGGGGGGGTCACAAGTAGTATGTGTGGGCTATGAGCCAGATGATGGTCAAACCAGGAACTTTTCAGAAGAACCCCATGAAATAATAGTGAAAATGCTTTATAAATTTTTAAAAATTCTATTTTGTGAATAAAGTCACTAGCCTCATGTCTAAAAAGACAATTCTTAGTCTAGTGAATTTGATATTCACTATGTGCCCTACTATTGTAACCTTGTGTCAGACTAAACTAAACATGATAATTTTCTTCATAATTGATGGTTGTGATTTGGTAAAGCTTCAACTGAATTTTTATCTTTTCCTTCATTTCAGGCAAAAATAAGAAATTGCATTTTCAAGCCAATTTTGAAGGTAAGTTTTTGCAATTATTTTCCCTTCATCAAACCAGATATTTTAGCCTGCTTAGTGGCCGAGATAGTTGTGTATATGTTTACTGCTGGCTTACATTGGCCAGTGTTCAAATTCAAATCACAGCTATGGAAATGTTTTAAAAAAAGGAGAGGAATTTTTTTTTTTCTATTGTTGATATGTGCCCCTTTTTTGTGGTGAAAATAGAGAATTTGAACTTCAACTCAAATGAACAGTTTTTAATGACTAACCAACAATGATGTGAGAAAACAAGGTGATAATGTGATAAAACAATGTGATAAAACAAGGATGTGATATCAAGAAGGATATGATAAAACTGGGGTGATTAAGTGAAAATGTGATAAGGTAATAAAACAATATGATAAAACAAGAATTTGATATCAGCAACCAACAAGGATGCGAATATGAACCCCAAGACTATAGATTAGGGATAAGGATTCAGTCCAACATGTCAAGCAATATTGGCTGTTTACTTCTTTCCAGGGAGGTGTGTTGGTGTAGATGATGGCCAGTATCCTTACCCTAATCAGTGTGCCATGTTCATCTTGTGTTTTAATCAAAAAGTCTTACTTGGAATTTGTCCTGGAGGAAGACTTTTTTCACCTGTGACCAAAATGTGCAGTGATCCTGCCAATGTGAATTGCAAAGGTAAGTAAGATTTAGATGCGTGAATGTTGTAACAGATATTGGCATGAAAAGGGAAATTGATGTTATAACAAGCATATGAGTGTAAAGGAAAGAACAAATTTAGGATTAAAGTTTCAAAAGCATGTATTGATCAATTTTCAGAAGATATACATAGTTCTGTGAAAAGGTGACAAAATTGTTGATATGAAGTTCTTCAGTAGCTGTTGGTAAATTTTTTATTGGTAAGGCAGGTAGTTGAAAGATATGTTGTGTTGGTTAACTGAGGTCATGGTGGTGATGATAGAGAGGTCTGGAGTGGATTAGTGAAGCCATGTGGTAGCATGAGAGTGGTGACGTTGGTGGGATGATCCATCTGTCTTCAGGGTTGAAATTGACACTGATGAGATGTGCGGATGGGCCAGTGGTTGTCTAATGAGGTTGAGGTATTGTGCTGAATTGCCTGTTGTCAGCGGGGTGTGCCAGATTTGGGAAGTCAATTAAACTGATATTTCAGTATCCTATCAAAAACTTTGGTCATTACAGTATGCTAAGAAAGAAAGTAAAATGTCTTATAATTGCTTCTCCTTGAACAAATGAAGAATATATTTGCATTGTCATTAACTTGTTCCAGATGAATCAACAAAGCCTGCAAAACCAAGCATTTCCTCTGAAGAAAGAAACAGTTCAGTTGTTGTACCAAATTTAATAGGTATGTTCAGAATCAGATTTTGGATTTTTGCTTTGTATAAAAATGCAAATTACAATACTTTCTGCCATCAAGATGTACTCCAATTTTAACTTTCACAATTTTGAAATAAGCAAAAAAAATATAAACATAAAATCTATTAGGATAGACCTATGAAAAAAGTAACCTTTGACCTATAGGATAAAATATAAATTTTCCAAACTAATTTCATGAAGAAAAATATAGTGTTTATAATGCCAAGAAATGCAGTAAATACAGGGTGTTCACAAAGTCTTTAAACAATTTCAAAAAGTGATTATGAAAGACTTAGAAGAGGTTGCAATTAAATTTTTGTTGTATATTAATATGTTATTATTAAAGTTCTTTTATGAATAATTTTATTAATAGCTTTTATGTTTCAGACTGCAATTAAATAATTCCCAGAATTATAGAATTGAATATTGCTTAGATGCGCTTTGTACAACGAATGAGGCCTATATAGAAATTTATTGACTATTTGTATACAAACTTCACTATTTACTTCATATTATGTAAACATTTCAACAGTATACAGCTTCTGTTGTAATTTTAATAAATTTCTTCTATTTGTCTAATGATTTATACTGGATACCCAGTATTTAAATTATTTTATTTCTTGTTGAAGTCTAAAATCAGTTTTATTGAATTTTAGTATTTCTTTTAGTTTAAATACCATGAATACTTTCACATCTCGAAAGATTTTGTAGTAGAGAACCAGACTAATACAAAAAGACATTGACTAGGGTGTGTGGTCGGTGTTGGTAAGAGTTTTTCTCTTGAATAAATGACTTTGGAGAATGAAGTTTCTCAACATAGATGGTATCACTGTTTAATGTGCATAGCAATTGTTGATCAATGAATCATAGCCAATCTGTAGCTGAAGCTGCAGTTACATAAGACTGACATTTTTTAGTGTCATGGGGTGAGTTGGTGTTGATGATTGCGAGAGTACAATACAGATTTGTGACTGTTCATTTTACAACACCTCAAATTTAGGGCTACTCAGATTTGTGACTGTTCATTTTACAACACCTCAAATTTAGGGCTACTCAGATTTGTGACTGTTCCCTTTTTCTACAGATATACACTCTTAAAGAATTTAATTTCTGCTTATAGGTATATTTTAAAATAAAATACAGAAATTGTGATAAATTAAAAATAAACTGTATTCTTATTTTCAGGTTCTAGACACTTTGACAAAATGGATTCTTCTGGGAAGTTCAATGATCAGAGTGAGTAGTTACAAATTTAAAACAGATTGGTATGTATATCTACCGAGCATGTATCAATATATCACGTAAAATGGTTTCAACAAAACAATACAGAACAAAAAGCTTATACTTAACAGATTTAAACTTTAAGAAATATTTATTTTGTAAAATAATAAATGTTTGGCTGTGGAAAGTTGCATGCCTTTCATTAACAACAGAGTCCAAGTTCAAAAATCCAAGTTTCCAAACAAAGAAAAGTAAAACTTACTGACTAACTGGAAAGGAGTGCTTCCACTTAGGTCTGTGACCCTATGCAAATGTGAAAAAAAAGAGAAGAGTTTCTATTTAAAAGTATGATTCACCAGAGGTGCCTGCCAGTTGCTGCTGCTATTACATATATCCTCAAGCCGTATCATGTCTTAATTACTTATTGTATATATTTATATCCATATAAGATATATTTTATTTATCCTTTTTATCACAACACTCTAGGTCAAAAGAATCTTCATTATTATTAGTTTTACTACCATTGATTTTATCACAACAGTTTTAGTCAATACAATCGCCATTATTACTATCATTTTATCATTTAATTTTAATTTAAAACAACAAAATAAATGATAAAAAAATTAATTTAACAGAACAAAATCAATAATAAGAAAAATTTAATGGAACAAAATAAATAATAATAAAAATTTATTTAATTGAACAAAATAAATTATAATAAAAAATATTTTATTTAATCGAACAAAATAAATAATAATTTATTTAATATAACAAAATAAATAATAATAATGAAAATTTATTTAAGCAAACAAAATAAATAATAAAAATTTATTTAACAGAACAAAATAAAAAATAATAATAAAGACTTAATTTAATAGAACAATTGTAGGATTGAGTTATTTGTACAGAAGAGATAAAACAAATCTTTCACATTTCTAAGTTGAACAATGGGGGTTTATGTCAAGAATCCCTTGTCTGCATTGAAGAACCAAAAATCCTAAAAAGAGTTTATTTTGTATTTAACCAATTTAGATTTCTTTTGGTGAAATTTTCAGTGCCAAAAACATTGGAAGACAGATCTAGATCATAATTTTTTGATAACTACAAGGAAAGTTATGTTGAAAACTAATATTTGGTGCCTGGCATCTGGTGCCAAAAGTGGATAAAGATCATTTAAACATATGAAAGGAATGGAGTAAATTTTAAATATCTTCCTAGCAATAATCTTGTTACATTTTGCAGATTTAAATTGTTTTCATATTTGGGAACTTAGATTAAAAGATAGGAAAAAATTTTGTCTTGGTCATTTTTTGTTCATGTTATTTGAAGTTAGGGGGTCATAGAGGAAAAAAAGCAGGCAAAATATGGCAAATAATTGTGTTAATTTGACTGAATTTTGTGTGGTTTGGGACTTCAAAATTCATTTGACTTGGGTCATTTTTTTAAAGTGTTAAGTTAAACTTGTCTATAAGTTATAACGTTCATGCCAACAAGATTCCAATGATTTTCCAAGCAAAAAGAGGCTGAAAAATCAACTAGTTAAAACTGATCATCTTTTTGTTTTTAAGGCAATTCACTCCAAGCAAGGCGGGAGTTCCACTAGCATGCGAGGGGTTACAGAGGATTGAGAACAAGAGTAAAGTGGCGTATTTGAGGAAAGGATACAGAGGAGGATGGGGAACAGACTCAGGATGTCACATGACGATTGACATTACACTTGAATATTTGAAGATTATAGTAATCAGGGAAGCAAGTAAGGGGAAGGGAGTTTCACAGATGGGAAGTGTGGGAGAAGAAGCTGTTTGAGAAGAGGAGACGGTTATGTTTAACCACTTTGACAGTGAAAGGGTGAGACCAAGATGCCAGCCTGGTAGCACATTTAAATTCATGAAATCTGGGAACCAGCGACAGTAGCTCATTGGAACAGTTGCCGTGAAAATATTTGTAGAAGAGACAGAGGGAGGTCACAGCACGTCTGTGCGATAGCGATTGTAGACTAGATGCAGATCAAGACCTAACATCTTGCATATTCCTCTCTGGATTTTGTCAAGGACCTCGAGACGTACAGCAGGAACACCAGACCATATATGACAGCAATATTCTATGCAAGGACAAATGGTTGATTTATAGATTTGAAGAATGGACTCAGACGAGAAAAACTTTCTGGCACGACACAGAGAGACAACTTTCCTTAAAAAGGAAATGATTAATCGTGTACAAGTCTTGATTAATTTCAAACAATCATAACTTGACAAATACTTCGAGTTTGGACAAAGTTAGGTAAATTCTAATATCCTGAAACTCTCGACTTTCAGACCAGATATAACACATATCACTTAGGAAATGTACCAAAAATGCCAAATATTTGTTTGCAAGCCAATTGTGGAATGTATTTGTCATTGTGATGCTTTATTGGGTAAGGAGGAATTTAATCTTAACATTAACCAAAAAGCTCATCAAATTCTTTTATGCCGGTTGACATGTATGAGTTTGGATTAACTTGAAACGATCAAGACTTGACAAATACTTTGAGTTAGGACAATGTTAGGTAAGTTCTAAAATCCTGATATTCTCAACTTTCATACTAAATATAGCACATATCACCTAGGAAATGTTCTAAAAATGCCAAATGTCTGCTTGTGAGTCCAGCATGCTGTAGCTTCATTTCTAATTCCTGCTGTTTACTCACACATGAAGTTTGACTGTTTGAGTAGCTACAATGAAAAGCAATTTAAATTAACATGAAAGAAATACAAGAACAAAAATTTAAACTTTTTAAAGATTTAAGAGAAAAAAGTTATTAATTCCTTTCTTTTCTATTCCTAACAGGTCTTTGTCTTTTCAAAGAAGATGGCATGTACGAACATCCCTATCATTGCAACCTATTCCTTCAATGTAGTAACTGGCAAACATTTGTCAAAACATGTCCAGAGAAACTGAATTTCAATTCCAAGATTAACAGATGCGACTATCCACATAATGTAGTCTGTTCAGGTAAAGATTTTACAAATTTAATATAAACACATAGAGTTAATTTGCTTTAATTAAACAAATGCCTTGGTTAATCAAAGATGCATATAAATAAATGATTTAAAAGTGTGCATCATCTGTTATTAGTATGAAATGTGCATAGTAGGCATATGCAAAAAGCATAATGGTTATCAGCATGGGAAATGAATTTGGCAAGCAGAGTTCAAATCCTAGTCTAGTCTGTAGTTTTCACTTTTGCACTAATACCCTTGAGAAATGTACCCAGATGGGTGGAAAGAACTCCCTATTTAAACTTGTTAATAACTTTGTTAATTACTAGCCAAATTACCTGCACCTTGCTGTGTGTCACACATGATGATTGATTTTAAATCATTGTTATGATTTGTGGAGAAAAATAATGCATTTCAGTATTACTCAATGATCTTGCCAAAGTAGCCTCCATCTTCTGGCTTTCTCCTTCTATATTTTAGATATGAGTCATTCCCTTGTTCAAATTTGAAAAATTTGAAAAATTTTCCATAACTTTCCTCTTCCTTTGTATCCGTGTAATTTCGAATATACTCTTCTCTTTCTTTTGCCTTTCTTTTCTCTTATCTTTCTTTTCTGTCTATTATCTTGGTAGTAGGTTTAATTTCTTATGCTTTCTTTTGCCTTTCTTTTCTTTCCTCTTCCTTTTCCTTTTGTTGATTTCTTATTTTCTTTGCTTTTTCTTTATAAAAATCCTTTTTACCTTATATGGAAAATTTTCCAAAAACAGAAAATGAAGTGATGTTTCATTAATTCCAATTTTAAATAAAATCGCTTATTACCATCATTATTAATTACCTGAAGAGATGTTTTATTTAAACGTCAAAAGAAAATGTACAATTTTGTAGTAATTACTTACATGTTCTAATCTAACCGTGTATAATATATATATATATATATATATATATATATATATATATATATATATGTATAACATATATATATATATATATATATATATATATATATATATATATATATATATATGTATGTATAACATATATATATATATATATATATATATATATATATATATATATATATATGTTATACATACACATATATATATATATATATATATATATATATATATATATATATATATATAGGATAAATGATGGAGTAGTGAATAGTGGCTCGGATTGAGGAATCAGAGAGCCGAGTTCGAATACCAGTTAAATCTATTACATTCACTTACATGCTTACATGCTAATACCCTTGGAAAAGGTATTAATCTTCATCTCTCCCCCACTATAGGAAAATAGCAGAAGAGACTGGGTTCTATAGCCTTGGATGGCAACTAGTCTATGAGAAGGACAACTCTGAATTCAAAACCTGCGGAGGGCTGTTTGGGAACATTGTGGCATGTAGTGCACCAGGTCTCTGTATTCAGCCCTTCAAAAAGTGTGGTTGGTTCTGCACAAAACTTTCACCACTATAATATCATATGCACTGGTGTTTGGCTGTCAGTTCCTAGAAACTAAGCTGCTTGACCCTCATACGTCGAATACCATACATACGATCGAATACCATATATATATATATATATATATCTATATAGATAGATATGGTGGAATCTCTCATCATATTTGATATGCCCATATATGTTAATTTACCCTTCCTTTTCCTTTCCTTCATTCTTTACAAACTCTGTATTTCCCTTTCTCAAACCCTACTTCCACTTCTGCTTTCATATATCTTTACTTCTCTTTTTTCTCTTTATCTCGTTTCCTGTGAGATGACTTATTAAATATGTCAATGTCTGGTCCTTAATACCCCCCTCCCTTACTCTTAAATATCTTAATGAAAATAGATTTAAAATTATTCCTACCTCTCCCTTCACTCTCTAATTTCAACCATATCTGTCATACTCCTCCTCCCCCCTCTCTATATCACCTTACATCAACTTAAAACTACCCCTTAAAAGTGTGTAAGAACTATATGTCAATTTAAAACATTTTTCCCCCCTTGGAAATGCAGTCTGATGAACCAGGTAAAAACATATACCTGTGGAAATAAATTATAACCAATGGACCCTTAAGGTTTTCTGTTTTCTATTTAAATTGAATTAATAATTGCTCTGATTTGACATTGAGTTTTCTGGATTGCATCCTCCTTGGGATTATCCATATGAATTACCAAACTTTTCATTACTTATATATATATCCAAGTGTAAGGTAGTTTAGTACCAATGTCCAGACATTTTATTTTTAAAAAAGTGTTCAATACAGGCTAGAGCTTAATAATAATAATATTTGTTAACAATTATAACAAAAACATGTTATAAACCACTACATAAATGCAATCATGTTTTGCCTCTATATGTGCCTCCTTGGGCTGTGGTGCTCAAATCTAGGAGGCACATACAGTGTCAAAACATGACTGCATTTTATTTACATTATTCGGGCTATTGTCCTCATCTTTGTCGCCATGTTTATCACAACGTTTCGGCCGTTGTATGCTCCAGCCTTCTTCAGGTGGTTGGAATGTTGAACTGAACCCTTTATTTCGCTTACTGGGGTAGACTCTTCTAGTTCCATGTGCCATGGTTTAATGGATGTCAGTTATCAGTTATCTCCTGTTAATTTCCCTCTGAAAGTTCTCCACTTTCCTTAACCGGGTATTGAACTCACACTCTTTGGGTCCTGTCACTGGATCTAACCAACGCCTTTATCCACTGTGCCATGTGTCCTTGAGGATCCTGTGTATGAATTTCTGGGTATTATAAACCTAATGTCTTCGGCAACCATTTTTACCAGTGCTCATATTGCAATTTTTTGCTGTTATCATTTCATGTTTTTATCAGAGCTCATATTGCAACTTTGTTGTTATTATCACTTTTCTCTGGCACTCCTTATTACGGGTTCCCATATTGTATTGTGCCATTCCAACCACCTGAAGAAGGCTGGAGCGTACAACGGCCAAAACGTTATGATAAACATGGCGACAAAGATGAGGACAATAGTCTGAATAATGTAAATAATGTACATAATACCTCATCTCAGAAATATAGACAGATATGACTGCATTTATGCAGCAGTTTATAACATGTTCTTGTTATAATTGTTAATAAGTATTATATATATATATATATATATATATATATATATATATATAATCATTTCACTCCAAGCACTACAGGAATGCCACTAGTATGAAGAGGGTTACAGGAAGTGAGAGTGAAGACTGAATATAGGGAGGATTGAGAGAAAAAAAAAGATGAACAGGATTCAAGAAAACAGAAGATGTTGATTATTATTTCATTTCAATTTTTGAAGATTATAGTTATCAAGGTAGCAGGTAAATTGGGAGGGATTCCCACAAGCGGGAAGTGCGAGAAAAGAAACTGTTGGAGTAGAAGTGGCAGTTGCATTTGGCTATTTCAACAGTAAACAGGTAGGACCTAGATGTCAATCTAGTGGCACAATTAAATTCATCCAGTTGAGGCACCAGGAAAAAACTCGTCAGAGCAGTTGCTATGAAAATATTTGTAGAAAAGAAAGAGGAAAACTACGGCATGTCAGTGAGAAAATGACTGAAGTTGAGATATCAAGTCAAGATCGATTACATTACAGAATCTCAAGATGAATAGCAGGAGCACCAAACAACATATGGCAGCACAATTCAATGCACAGGCGAATGGTAGATTTGTAAATGTGCAAGATGGACTCTAATGAGAAAAATTTTCTGGCATGACACAGTAACATAAATTTCTTTGCAGTAAAACACAATTTGGATCCATATTTATTATCTGTGTTTCACACTTTTCTACATAGCCAGAAGAATCCACAACATAAGATGGATAAATTGTCCATCACTGTATTGTGAACTAATCTGGTAAGATATTAGAAATTCCATGTTTCTATCATCAAAGCAGCTCTTAAATTGTCACTGACTCAGTCAATATCTAAATGGCTAACCACTTGGAAATACCATGTAAGCTTGGATGTGTGGGTGGTATAATGGGTACTTGGAATTGGGAATCAGAGAGCCAAGTTATAATTCTGGTTAGGTTCATATATTCAATTATATGCAAATATCCTTAAGAAAGGTATGAAAAAATTTTTTAAATAGCTTGCAAAGGGTTGATAATCTACAAAAAATAAATCAATGAATCGACAATGTAACTAACACTGTAAATGAATAAACTTTTAAAGTAAGATATGTTTAAATATATCAATATATTAAGAATTATCTTAATTTATAACGACTGTTCATTTATAGTTTTGGGTCTATCAAATATATGTGGGTGGCCTCAGTAATACCTGCCATCGGTACAGATATTTATTCAAACATTCAAAATAAAATAAAGACAGCTAGGGTGAAGTCAGAAAAATGCAAATGATGTTTTTATTTCCTAGAAAGAAAAGCTGCTAGCAAAGTATAGAAATTCTCTCTGGCCCTGAAAAGGAAAGCTAGTGCTTGATACAAAACTGTCTTTACTCACAAGTTGGGCACATCATGCTGCGAGAGGCTGTGTTTACTCACATGTCAAGAAAGCATCTTCTCTTTGCTGAAGCTACCCAAAAAAATCTATTCTCTGTATAGACTGGGATTCACTGAATGGATTTTAAGATATCAACAAAGAGAATCTGTTATATTTACTTAATTTGACTTTTAATTGAGTTAAATACTTCTGAAATACGGAGTATGAAGAAGAAAATTCAGTGCAACATAAAGTTTTTGATAACATATAAATACAAATGCACAATTGCTGTAATCTTTTGTGCATAAATCACTAGGGTAACCTAGGAATTCCAAAATGAACGCAGCTAAAAAAGCACAGAAATTCCAGGGAAAAAAGCTTATTTTCATGTAAAGCAAAAAAACAAAACCAATGGTAACTGATTTGACAAACTTGCTAAAGATGTTTATTGTGAAACATTCATTAATTGCCTTTCAATAAAAAAACGTTTTTGATAACTTTTATTTTGAAATTACATATTATTTTGTATTTTTTATCATAAATAATGTGTTTACCTTTGAATGATTTCCAAACTCACGTAGATGTCTAAATTCAACAAAAAAAAGTATGGAACCCTACAGAACATAGAGAAACATCATGAAAGATTTATTTCCCTTTGTTGCATTATGATATTAGATAGCTATTATCTCTCTGGTAAACAAATAAATCCACTTTGACCTGATTTTGTCTATTTTGAGTCTTGGGGAAAATGTGATTGAGTTGTAAACTAATGTATAAGATGCAGCATACTTTTGGGCATGATTTTGGATAAAAACCTGTGTTTTATACACATAGGATTACAATACTTAAATAAACTATCATTTTATTGACAGCATGGGGAAAACTATTTACACTATTTATATTCAGACTCTTGTTCTCATCATGAGCAGTGGAATGAGAGTCTAGCCCTGTAGATTAAATAAAGGCTTCATATCAGAATTCCCCATAGATTACCCAGATCAATGTACACCTGAGGAAGTCTTGAGAGCACGTCGTGTGAAACATTGTGATAACAACAATAAAAATGAGGACAAGAGTCTGCATGTAAATAATGTAAATAATGATAACTCCTCATCCCAGAAATTCAGCCAAATCTATTGGTAAACTAGCATGTAATTATTTATAAAATTTTGCTTTTCATTACAGATAAAAAATATTACATCAGAGAAAGACATTCTTTTACTATGATCAACAATCAGCCAGTAAGACCAACAAAAGAAGGTTCCTTTGTAGTTATAAACCAACCATCAGTGCCAGGAATGGATGGTTCTTTCCCATATAATAAACAACCAGTGGCTCCCAGAAGAGATGGTTTCCATTATCCAGAAATGAGCAATTCATTTATTCAGGATAAACAGCCAGTAAAACCTTCAATACCTGATACACCAGGAAACCAGAAACAATTCCAAGTACCTGAAAAAGATGGTCTTCTTTTAATAGGAAATAAGATAACAATACCTGATGCAGCATCTATTAAACAAACACTTGTACCAAAAAGGGATTATTCTGGGATATATGACTGGCATACCCAGGTATCAAGAGCAGATATTTTTATGGTGCCAGACAACCAACAAAGATTTGTATCCAGCAAACAATCATTTCTTCTCACAACTGGTGCTTCTCCGGTGTCTAATAATCCATCCATAGTACCTGAAAGAAGTGGCCCAGTCCAATATGAAGGACAACAATTAGTCCCTGATACTGGAAGTGTTTCTCAAACTGGTGAACAGCCAAAAGTAACTAGAAAAGGCAGTTTGGTTGTGTCTGGCAAGGTGCAAGTACTGCAAGGAAGACAGAGTTTGGACAAAACAGATAAATCACCATTGACGTCAGGAAGGAATGTTCTTGTTTCAAATGAAGTACAACCTATCATACCTGGAATTGATAGGGGTTTTGCACCTGAAACACATCCAGTAATTCCAAAACAGGATAGTTCCCATTCACCTGGCAAGCAGCCAGTCATAACTGAAATTTATAGAAGTTTTGCACCAGACACACAGCCTGGTACACCAAAACAGGATAGTTCTCTTTCACCTGGTAAACAACCTATCATACCTGGAATTGATGGAGGTTTGGCACCTGACACACAACATGGTATACCAAAACAGGATAGTTCTCTTTCACCTGGCAAGCAGCCAATCATACCTGGAATTGATAGAGGTTTTGCACCTGATACCCATCCAGTAATTCCAAAACAGGATAATTCTCTTTCACCTGGCAAGCAGCCAATCATACCTGGAATTGATAGAGGTTTTGCACCTGACACACAACCTGGTATACCAAAACAGGATAGTTCTCTTTCACCTGCTGAGCAACCTATCATACCTGGATTTGATAGAGGTTTTGCACCTGACACACAACCTGATATACCAAAACAGGATAGTTCTCTTTCACCTGGCAAGCAACCTATCATACCTGGATTTGATAGAGGTTTTGCACCTGACACACAACCTGATATACCAAAACAGGATAGTTCTCTTTCACCTGGCAAGCAACCTATCATACCTGGATTTGATAGAGGTTTTGCACCTGACACACAACCTGGTATACCAAAACAGGATAGTTCTCTTTCACCTGGCAAGCAACCTATCATACCTGGATTTGATAGAGGTTTTGCACCTGACACACAACCTGATATACCAAAACAGGATAGTTCTCTTTCACCTGGCAAGCAACCTATCATACCTGGATTTGATAGAGGTTTTGCACCTGACACACAACCTGGTATACCAAAACAGGATAGTTCTCTTTCACCTGGCAAGCAACCTATCATACCTGGATTTGATAGAGGTTTTGCACCTGACACACAACCTGATATACCAAAACAGGATAGTTATCTTTCACCTGGCAAGCAACCTATCATACCTGGAACTGATGGAGGTTTTGCACCTGACACACAACCTGATATACCAAAACAGGATAGTTCTCTTTCACCTGGCAAGCAACCTATCATACCTGGATTTGATAGAGGTTTTGCACCTGACACACAACCTGATATACCAAAACAGGATAGTTCTCTTTCACCTGGCAAGCAACCTATCATACCTGGAATTGATAGAGGTTTTGCACCTGACACACAACCTGGTATACCAAAACAGGATAGTTCTATTTCACCTGCCGAGCAACCTATCATACCTGGATTTGATAGAGGTTTTGTACCTGACACACAACCTGGTATGCCAAAACAGGATAGTTCTCTTTCACCTGGCAAGCAACCTATCATACCGGGATTTGATAGAGGTTTTGCACCTGACACACAACCTGATATACCAAAACAGGATAGTTCTCTTTCACCTGGCAAGCAACCTATCATACCTGGATTTGATAAAGGTTTTGCACCTGACACACAACCTGGTATACCAAAACAGGATAGTTCTCTTTCACCTGGCAAGCAGCCATCAGTACCTGGGAGGCCTGGTTTAGTAGTACCAGCAAAAGAGCCAATTGGAATTGGGATGGATAGTTTTCTTGTACATGGGAAACAGCCTGAAGTACCTGAAAAAGCAATTCCTATTATACCAGAGAAGCCATCAATACAGGTTGAGAAGGATGTTACTTTATTTGAGACTCCACAAAATCCAACATCACATCAATATGTAACACATCAAAAGTACCCCACTATTGAAGGTTAGTAGAAATAATCTTTTTCCAGATGAATTTTAAGGTCCATTGAAAAAGATTTTGAAGTTCATTACTTATTATGATATTTCTCTGATGTTAAATTAATGAAAATCTTTTATATTTTACATTTTATTTTGCTCTGTTTCTATCAGATACAAAATTTTCATAGACTGCTGATATTGTTATCAATGAACTTGGGACATGACTCAGATCTTTATTTTTTGGCAGAAAATACATGCGACATGTGTGCATTTCATCTGATAAGGAATGTGACTTTTATTGCTGCACAACGACAGCAACTACTTATCTGACCTTTATTGTCATTTTTTTATTGTCCTTTTTTTTAAATTCAAGCAATCATTCTTTATCTAAACCTTTCTGCTTGGGAACAAATTCCAATCATTTCAGTGCTAATCTAGCTCGTACATTTAAACCAGTGCTTCTCAACCATTTTCAGCTTCTCAACCATTTTTTTCTTCAAAAAATTAAAATGGTCCACTCTTACTTTTACTTTTAGGCTGTTCAATTTTCACACTAAAATACTCAATGAAAAAACAAAGTAGTCTATTTACACTTTAAAATTTATTTTAGTAAACAAGGATAAACACAGGATATCAAAATCAATTTTGATGATGCCATTCAGTCTTAGTCCATTCAGCTAGTGACTACCTTGATCTTGGTGTTTCTCATACAAGATATAATCATAATAAATATAGCACTGCATAATATTGATGTAGTTTTGAAATATGCCAGTCATATATCCCAGAATAATCCCTTTTTTTTTTTTTTTTTAAATATAATGGGCATGTGTGTAATTAAACAAAATATTATATTTTTTAATTCTTGAAAGTATGAATAATTTAGATACATTTTTGTGAAATGGCTACAATTTTTTTATAGCAACGAATTCTCCATGGACCACTAGAAATGCTATGTGGACCCCTGGTTGAGAAAACACTGATTTAAACAAATGACAAGATTGCCAACTTTTTCAGAAATCACATTTCATTTAAACTTCTGTATAAATATAGAATAGATAGAGAAACATCTGATGAATACAGAACATTCCAAAATCTATATTTTTTGGTACATTGTAGGTCCAAAAGTGTCTCCAAGTCCTTGTGTGTGACAAATTATTTCCCACCCTCCAAACTCTCTCTCACTGTTAGGATGTGGCAAGACTCTCACTGCTCTATCGCTACTTCCATGGAAAGTACTTGCAGGAACTCCATTCCTTGGTTCCACCAGTTCTAACCTTCTAACCCACCATGCCATTCACATTGTAGCAAACCACCCACATTCCCTCCGTATTCCATCGGTGAGAAGTAAGTTCCACTTGAACAGCTTCTTCCTGCAAACCGCTACTCTGTGGGACTGACTTCCAAGAGGATGTTTCCCCAATCACTACACTCTTAACCTGTTTAAGTCTAGGGTTAACTGTTATCTTCCCCACCTATCCGCATAAACTACCCTTTACTGTAATCCTCTACCTTGAGTGGCCCACAGGCCTTGTACAGGGTGAACCTTACTGTAAAAAAAAAACGTTCTCTTGAAAAATGTCCTTTCTTTTTATCCCCATTAATAAAAGTCCTGTGCTTAATAGTCATCCTCTACTACTAACAGCCCTCTTTCATTTGAAATAATAATAATAATCCAGGAAGTGCAGGTGGTGTAATAGGGGAAAGTGGAAGCAGCAAAGTAAGTTCAAATTGCAGGCATGCCTGTTGCATTCACTTTCACACAAATGTCCTCTGAAAAGATATTTATTCAAAATAATAATAGTCTTATGTTTTGATATCATTAATAATAGTTCAGTATGAAATACCCTGTATGTTACCCGGATTAACATACTCCTGATGAAGGCTGATGGGCATAACAGCTGAAACGTGATAATAATAAACAACGATGAGGACAATAGTCCACATGAAAATAGTCTAATTAATAATAATACTATGTTTTTATTCCTACTTGCTGGTTCCAATCCTTTTGGAATGACTGCAAAAACACCCCACTCCTCAAATTTAGAGACAAGTCACAGTTGATATATGCTGGGATTTCTTCCTATCCAATAAAATAGTCTACTTCTTGGCCTCATCCTCTATATTTCTGTTCTTTCTTGTCTTGAAATCAGAATGCTGTGATCACTTGTCTGCATCCCTTTTGCATCTTAATTTATAAACTTTTCCGCCTCATTACTGTTGCTTTGTCTACTTTTGTCTTACATATATTGTTTGCATAGTATTCATTTTGCCCTGTTCTTTTCTTTCTTTTGTTATTGTTTATTGCAAACTTCGTCAATTCTGTTTGTTGAGAATTTCTGCCAATTACATTTAACCATGGTCGATTAATCTATAAGAAATGTTTTTTTTTTAAATTTATTTACTTATGTTTTATTCAAAATAATAAGTCTTATATTTGAATGCCATTAATAGGCCACTGCAAAGGGATTGCTGATGGTGAATATCCGCATCCTTACAAGTGCAATAAGTTTATTCTTTGCTTCAACCAACAAATGTTTTTTGGAAACTGTCCACAAGGAACTCTGTTTTCTTCAAGAGCAAGATTCTGTGATCACCAAGAAAATGTAAACTGCATTGGTAAGTTGTCATCATTGATAGACTTGAACTTAAATCCAGATTGATGAAAACCTAATAAATTTATAGTTCAGTTTGGGTCACTTTTCAAGAAATTTTACATGCAAACATACTATGATATATTGTGAGTGGCGGAGGTTATCTTATAACAACATCTGTTCTCACCATTCATCTATATTGGCCATGTGTAAGAATTGAAATAAAATGCACAGAGAATATATACAACATAATTGCCACAACCTTATAACTCATTTCTTCTGTGATTCATCCTTTGCACCATTATTTCCAAATGGGCAGAAATAATTTCTCCTTCTTCTTCATTCTCTCTTAGTATTTCATTTAAGCCCACCGCTTCAGCTGTCTCTTTGACAAATCTGATTTTTAAACTGGGTGGGTGAAAGAGAGGTTTTTACCTTTAATTATTAATTGTAATTATCTTAATTTTCAACAATGAATTTTCTCAGTCTCTGGTCCTGTTTATTTAAGCAAACATTTACCAGCTGTTCTGCTGACCCAATTTTTTTCTCACTTAATTGTACTCGTGAACCTTACAGGTCCATTTTGTATTTCAATTTCTTCAAGTAAAGGATAAAATCCTATTTTTCAATTTGTTTACATTTCCAAAATAGACAACGTTATTTCCCCTCTTTGACAAGCGGCATAAATCAGTTTCTCAATTCTGTCTTCATTTTCAAAATACCAAATATTATAACTCAATTAATCCCTTCTTCAGTCTGGTAATCATGACACATGTTTTCATAATTTCTACTTTAATTAAGTGGACATAAATCAATTTCTGCTTTCATTTCCAAAATTCTATACTAACCTCGAATATACTTTCATAAATTCCTTCTTGGACCTTGTGGGTTGAAGCCTATCATATGGCCTCTGATAATATATTTCCTAAAATCAATAAAGCCATTCTTTTCAAATTTGTCTTTTCTTCAAGCTAGATTTTGATAGGAAACCATTTTGTTCCTTCTTTCATTTTATATGTTATTCTGTACTTTTAACCTTCTCTGTCTGTTCCACTTCATATTTTAATTTAACCCTTTTCCTTTACCATGTCAAATAGTGTCACAACAGAATATATGAGAAAAAAACACTATTAAGGAGTGAGAACGTTAAAAAAACATCCATTAAGAAAACAGGAAATAACGATTGACATTAAATTAATGAAGATAAAAGTTGACTGAGAAGCAAGAAACTGGAAAAGAATTCTACAAGTGAGAAGTGTGAGAAAAGAAATTGTTATCATAGAATTTATGGTTACAGCCAGATTTTATGAAGTGACCTAAAAATTTCAATTGTCTCTTTCTGATGCTAACATCAAAGAGTTTCTATAATATTGGATTATATTAACAGGAATTCCATCACTGCAATCAGATACTATAGATGGGGTATAAATAGGAGTACTTTTCTCTGGTTGAAATTTCAAGTAATTTGCTTTTTAAGCCCCACACTAAGTATCTAAGTGTCTTTCATTGTTGCTCACATGTATTCTTAGCATCTTTCTGTAAAACCACATTTCTGTTGCCTCAAATTTCTTCATCCGTGATAAGATTGTCCAATATTCACTGCCATATAGGAAGACTGATATTATATAACAGTTCAGTACATTTTTCTTTGTTTCTAACATTTTCTTGTTTCTTAATACTTTGATTAACTTTTAGAAAGAATATTTCACTATCTCAATATATCTTCAGATTTTAGTATTGCATTTTGCATCCACTGTTAAAACAATTCCTAGATATTTTAATTTTTGTACTTGTTTGATTTTGGTAACTCTAATTTGTAATTTGCATGTTGGGTTCTTTTTGCTGACAATACATTTTGTCTTCTTAGAATTGATGTTTAGCCCTTTCTTCTTACTTTCCTTTACTACCTTCCATAAGAGTGCCTGTAGTTTCCTCTCTGCGTCTGCTATCAACACTGTGTCATCTGCATATTTAATGTTGAGAAGATTGTGGATGCCAATAATGAATCTTGATATTAATTACTGATCATTGACAATCCATTTCTTCTTGATTTTATTTCTATTTTCTGTAACTAAAATTATTGGAAATACATTCATATAATAGCCCTATTATGTCAGTAACAATTATGATAACCCTTTTCTACTGAATTTCTATCATAAAATCACTTCCAGTACATTCTTTTTGTAAAATCATTTCCAATGCATTTCTACAGCAAAACCATTAGCAATGACTACATAATACATATAATAGCCCTATTCTGTCTGTAATTCTGGACTTAGTCCCTGACCAGTGATAATCCCTGTCTTCCATATTTCTAATGTGCAAAATGGAGATTGAGTGTTGAAATTTGCTCAAATATATTTTAGGTCAAAATTTGCAAAATTCCATATTCTTCAATTTTTTTTTCTCCTATTATCACAAATATTTAATTTATGAAGAAACTGCATTCTTTTGGCAATCACTAGATTTGGCCTGTACCGGGTAATTTGTTTGAATTTTAAAATTCCTTAGAATTTTGTTTTTCATTCTCTAGGATAGTTTCTGGTTTTTGGCTACAATTAAATACAAGTCATTTGCATACTTCCCAGTGGATCACCTTTCCTACCCAATTGTGTTTATTTTCCTTTTCTTCAGAACCTACTTGTATCTGACATTTTCAAAGAGTCAATGTTTACTGTCTTGCTGTGTTCTGTCTCCTGGTGGAAATGATGGTTGAGTTCAACAATTTTATAAATTAATATTCAATTCATATCTTTCTGTAGATCAGTCTCCAAGGAGCCAAGATGGTGTGAATGGGAATATCAAAGTAACAGAACAATGTAAGTGAAATATTTTCTAAATCTATATTCTTTTGTACCTGGTGAACCTTTGAGATGCACAAATATATATATATATATGGAAGCAGCCAACATCAAATAAGGTATCTTTCTCTGTAGGGGTTTGTATATTGAAATGTGTATAGAAACAAAATCAAAACACCAGAATTAGCTAAAAACAGTAACATTAATACAGTAGTCCACCACTATTAGGTGAACCAGTTTACCTTGGTAGTGGGTGAATCAAGGGGGGGGGGGTTCCAAGATTTTGCTTTCGTATCCTCAATATCACTGACTTTTTATTGATCATCAGATAGGTTTTTGTTTTAATAATTACACCCCTTTTTCACATGTTTTACCTTGATTCTGATGATCCGACAGCCCAAATTTTGCAAAATTTTAACACCTTGGCCGTTTCACACCTGATCCAATTGTATTGACAATAATTACACATGATTAATTTATATTTCTGTTAATGTGATCAAAGAGTTTCTATAATGTTGGACTAATTAACAGGAATTCCATCACTGCAATCAGATACAACAGATGGGGTGTAAATAGGAGTACTTTTCTCTGGTTGAAACTTTGAGTAATTTGCTTTTTAAGCTCCATGCTAAGTATCTAATAAAAATTTCCAGAATAGTTATAGTTACATGTAAATTTACATGCTTAATTCAAAAATAACAAAGAAATTTTGATAAAATCTACTTTTTGGAGTCATCGATAATAAAATTTCAGGCTCATTCATGTCAAGGCAGCCATCACTGGCGTTGTTTGCATATAGTTTATTGGAACAGACATTCACTTGTCTCGATTATTGTGCATGCACTGATGCAAACAATGCAAATAATGGCTGCCGTGCCATAGCCGACAACGACATGAATAACTGTCAATAACTCCAAAACAGTAGATTTTATAAAAATTTCTTTGTTATTTTCAAATTAAGCATGTAAATTTAGAATAAAAATAACTGTTCAGGAAATTTTTATTAGATACTTAATGCAATGCTTAAAAAGCAAAATTAACCAAAAAAAGCAAAATTTCTTATGGTATCATTGGCATAAATTAGTATAATTTTTTGAGGTTATTTTCAAGCCATTATCTACAGTATATATCACAAAATAGGGCGAAAAAATCAGGTAGATGTTCAACCTCCTATTATAACTGGCAATTGCTGTATTTCCCTGCTTCTGTATGTATATAAAACTCCATAAAAAAGCAATTATTATTTTGAGGAAGTCTTTTTGAGGGATGAAATGTTTAACATTTTTTCTATTCACTTACCCACTATTAGTCTGTATAGATTTCTATGTCATATATATATATATATATATCAGACCTAAGATTTTGGAAAACCAACCTTACTGTTACCATGGTTTCTATCTATGTGGTTTGATAGATGTTATTAATTTATATATATATATATATATAAGACAAAAGGCAAAACCTTTCTATACTTAAGGAACTTTATTACAGTAAATGAGATTTTATTTTGTAACCTGAATTTATACACAACTATTTATATTCTCTTTACAGATATATTTTACATATATATGTGAATTTTTACACACACACACACACACACACACACACACACACACACACACACATATATATATAGTTGGATTGATGTGAGTTTGTGACCCTGGGTTTTATGCTCTCTGCGATCGTTAGACAAACAAAGTAACACACTTATATAAAAATTTTAGTGTTTTAATGCAAATTCTATGAATATTTTTCTAATCGACTATTTCATATTAAATCCCCAAAATTTTTGTAATAAAGTTTTTTAAAAAAACTTTAACGAACATATAATTAAATTCCTTATAGACTGTTTAAACATTCAAATTTATATCAAACATTATAATATTTATGAACTCTCAAAGCAAAATAACAGCGCCTATTTCGGGCCTTTCATTCCAAAGAAAGTTAATGACACTTTCTCTCATAACTTCTTTCTCTCTTTTTCTCTTTATGCCTTTTCTCCTCTCCCCCTTCCATATCAATATATAACTTCCGTTAAGTTAACTGATTTAATGTGTCAATGTCTGGATTTCCTCAAACAATTTAAATTTGAAAGACTAGAAATGTTACATCTAACTCAATCATGTCTCTCTCCCCACTCACTTCCTCACTTCGTTAATTTACATATACTTAGTACTGCCTGTCAAAAATGTGTAAATTTCTTTTCATTTTTCGTTTCAACCTTTGGAAGTAAAATCTGATGATCTGCGGTCCTTTAAAAGGGCTGTGGTGAAATAATTTATTATATGGAACCTTAAAGTGGTCTGTTTTTATTTAAATATATATATATATATATATATATATATATATATATATATATATATATAAGTTGTACAATATAAATTAATATGAAATAATGTCTTCTTCATCCACAAGATCTACGTATTTCTATAGTAAGAAGAAATGCTCAGATATGTGGAATACACAATCAGATTACAAAAATATCTAAGAAAGCTCTTGTATTGAAAAAATAAACTAAGTCCAAACATTTCATGTCTATTTATCAGAGGTACATTTTTGTTTTTTAACTAAACTACACTTTTTTCTTTCTTTCATACATTATTCCAGACAACATCCAAACTAGCAGAATTGTGCCAAATGTGCAAATACAAGAATACAAAAGTCAACAATTTCTTCATGGTAAGCCCTGTTATCTTAATTATTTGCTTTGCTCATCTATCATGCCTTCAAACATTGTAAAATTTAGATTAAACCGGCAATTATTTCAGCTAATTTTTAAAGCATTCACCAGAATACAACAGCTGTTTTATTTCAGTAAAACTCTCAGTCAAATCCCTCTCACTGAAAAATTTTCACTTTCAGCTCTTTTAAGTTAAAAAATTTTTTTTGCAAAAAGCGATCTTTATTATTATAGAAAGTATAAAATATCAGAGTATCAAGTTAGTAATTAAAGTTGAAGCCTTTGGCTTGAATAATTATATCAATTCAATGTGGCATTGAACAGAATAAAATCAGGATTTTCATATTGGGAATTTTCTTCCATTTTTCTTGGCAGTAATCCCAAAGCTCTTGGAGATTGTATTTTTTTCATTGAAACAGTTGTTTCTTCAGTTCCCACCATGATGGTTCAATTATTTGAGAACAGGACTTTATGCTGATCAGTCTTTCAAAAGTTGGACATCTTCATCCCCAGGAAACTTTTTTGTTTCACATAATCTGTGGCAAGGAGAACCATCATGATAAAAAATTTCTCCATCTTTGTAGTTTGGCAGAATATCAGAGCATAGTAAATTAATGTAGTTTTTGCTGTTTAGGTTTCCATCAACTTTTACCAAATTTCTTCTACCACTGCTTTTGATGCAACCCCCCACTATCACATATCCACCACAATTTTACCGTCATTGTAGTGTATCATACATTAGTTTTTTTTTCACACTGGTTTTCTTACATATTCCCATGCATTAGAATGTAGCTCTATTTTACATTTCAATTTTGTATTACATCTATTGACTGCACACTCAAGAGAATTTAATAAAGAAAATATTTCCTACAAAAGGAAATGCAGGTTCATACCCTGTCAGAGAGTATATCTCCTTTTATTAAGTTTTCTTGGGTGTGCAGGCTAATAGACGTCTAGAAAAAAAAATAGAGTTTATATTTTTAAAAAAAAGGTAATCAACTAAAAATAACATTTGAAGTAACAAAATCCATTAATTCTTTATAAATTGCTTTGTTTACATTTCGGATATGAAACTGAGCCAATACGGGCTTTCAGAATTTCCTTAAAACGATAAAGAGAACCTTGCTTGGATGTGACACTCTTTGTAGCCAAGTGAGGTAAAGCAGGCCGTATCAAATGGTGGCTTCTCCTACAAAGGCATATGCATATTTGTACCCTGCCAGAGAGCACTTTTTTATTAAGTTTTCTTGACTGTGCAAACAAACAGATGTAATACTCACTATTTAAAATAAAAACAGGGCTTCATCCACTAAATCTTACATTTGAAATAATAAATATGTGTATATACAAATAGTAATTTTTTGTACAAAGGGAGACGCATGTGTATACCCTGCCAGAGAGCAAATTTTCTTCATGAAGTTTTCTCGAGTATGCAGGCCAATAGATGTAATACATGGTTTAGAATTAAAAAAAAAGGGGTAAGTATTTCAAACATGTGTATCCACTAAAAATAATGTTTGAAGTAATAAATATTTGTCTATATTTCTGAGATGAGGTATTGTAACTATTTACATTGTTTACTCATGGCCCAGTGGATAAAAGCATTGGTTGAAGTAATTCAGTGACTTGACCCAAACAGTTGTGAGTTCAGTACCTGACCACAGCAGAGGTGAACAAAAACTTGGAGAGTTCAGTTACTAAAGCGAAATAACTAATGCTGAGATATCCAAAAAAGGTATGATATATAGAACTAGAACAATCTATCCCTGTGAACTAAATAAAGGGTTCGGTTTGAAATTCCAACATGTATTAACTGAAGAAAGCCTGAGTGTACAACATCTGAAACATCATGAATATAACAATAAAGACAAGGATAACATTTTGAACAATATAAATAGTGTAAATAATAAATATTTGTATATATATATATATATAGCAGACACTTACAATGGCATGTTGAGCTTGTCCATTATGGGATGTCTTAAGAGTTTTCACTTTTTTTCTAACTCTAAATATTGTTTGTCTTATTCCAAGGGAGCTGCAGTGGCCTTTCAGATGGAGAATATCCTCATCCTTCTCAGTGTGATCTCTTCATTTTGTGCTTCAATCAACAACTGTTCATTGGCAAATGTCACAAAGGCACGCTCTTTTCTGTAACTTCCAGGAAATGTTCACATGCAGCAACAGTTGATTGCAATGGTAAGTTTATATACAGCTTTCTTAAAAAATATTAGAGAGCATCAACAAATCTCCTTCTTCTTCTTCTATGTGCCATTTCCCTTCAGGACATTGGTGATCATGGCTCTCCACAATTTCCTATCCTTTGTAGCTCTTAATAACTGAAGAGTCACATGAGAGCTCAGGGATAAAGACTCAGAATATACTTTTTTTACAATTTTTATACATACAAGATTTTTGTCTGCTATATATGCAGGAAAGCTTGTAGAAGTGAAGCAGGCCCTTTGAGTCATTTACATCCTCACTATTGCTTAATCTGAAATTAAAGAGATAGCCTTCTGTCAAGAAGTGACAGTCACTGTACTATATATATATATATATATGTGCGTGCGTGTGTGTGTGTGTGTGTGTGTGTGTGTGTGTGTGTGTGAATAAGTGTTCGTTCATTACCAGTGTTTATCTCAAATCTATATTTATCAGTCTGTACACAAATTAAAATTCTTTCATCCCTAAGTCCCGGAAGTTAAATCTGATTTCCACTATGGTCCATCATGTGTTGATGACATGTTCTCCTTGTAGGTTGGACAGCGAAATGGATAAAAATTATAGTATTTTCAGGGAAGTGGTTACCCGAAGAATGTTGTTAAATGCAGGCTCAAACATAAGGGCTAAAAGTTTTAGGGCCCCAGTAGTTTTTGGTCCTTGTTTGTGTCTGGTGTATTTGAAATTACCATGGTTAGATAGAAGTAGCCAGACACTTACCAATAAGGTGTCAGCATGTGTAACATCATGTTTTCCTGCTGTTAAGTTACATGTTGTCTTTGATACTGTTCCCATGCTCTCTTTGTTTGCTAAAGATAGTTTGTCCTACCTTCAAAGTAGTTTTGTTTATAAATTTAAATGTCAGTGTGAAGCTGACTATGTAGGGCAAACCAGTCAATAACTTGAGACACCTGCCTGCCAATATTAGATGAGGTGTTGCAAAAAACAACAGCACAGATTTGACTCACATGGTTTCTGAGTCAACTATCAGGCAGCATTTGATAGATAACCCAGTATATGCTCTCATGTACACAGATACATCATTTATACAGAGCATGGTCAGCCAAACATTTGTGAATCTTGAAATCACATTGACCATCTCTGTGCAGACTGAAAGAGAATTTTGTTTGTTCTCTGTTTGTACTAGGAGGGCTTTTCTATTTTATACTCACGAGGAACCTATATACTTTGGTTTATTACCATATTCCTTCTTTTATCCTTGTTTTAGTAATAAATTTCAATTTCAGTCATGGTTCCTCATTTAACCTTCCTGTATATATTTGGATTTTGCTGTGTGAATTTGTTTCATTTTGTTTATTTAAGAAGATACCAAAGTATTCTTCTGAAAATGTGTTGGTTGAAAAAGGATTCTTTAAAGAATGTCTTTGTATATGTAAGGCAATATATATATATATATATATATATATATATATATATATATATACACATATAGTGTATGAGGGCAGCAGATCATTATTCAGACATATACTGTTAAATATAACAGACAATGAATGTCATATATTTTATCATGAGCTGTTCCAAGCATTATAGAACAACAATATGAATTTACAACTTGCAGCTGCTATTCTGCAACCATTATCGTCACATCACAAACTTCTATGTGAGCAAAACAGGATGTCATCTTTTACAGTGAACATCTCTGTTGTAATGTCATAATAACCACTCTTATGATGGCTTACATGAGCCAAAAGCTTAGATCAATGACCAATATAATAAAGGAATATCCAAATGTTGAAAAGTTTTTGTCTTTATTTTCTCTTGAAACTAAAGCCATTATACGGTGCTTGGAATGGCTCATGATAAAACATAATAGACATTCGTGGTCTGTTATATTTAACATATGTCTGAATATATATATATGTGTGTGTGTGTGTGTGTGTGAATTACAATTAATGAGATCCAAACAATTTACCTCATACAGATGATCATTTTGTCCATGGGGAAAGTAGTTTTTCCCTGGACTTATCAATGTAGATACATTTACTAAAATGAATCTTACTAAATGTATTTGCATTGACAAGTCCAGGAAAAAACTACTTTCCCATGGACGAAATGATCATCTGTATGTGGTAAATTGTTTGGATCTCATTAATTGTAATTCACTTATATGCTCTATATTAAAAATTATATTGAGCTCTCTTTTGTGGATCAGTTTTAATATTTTATATTAATAGGATCTACTTGGATTACTTTCCCACAGATTTTTTATCTATCTATCTATATATATATATATATATATATATATACATTTATATTTATAATGTAGAAGAAAGATTTATAGGTAATGTTTGGGTTATCATTAGATCTACCCTGGACAGAACATATGAGTAATAAGGATGTTTTAAGGAGAATAAGAACTAAGAGTAAACTGCTGCTAGCAATTGGAAACAGTTAAAATTTCTGGAACACACAATGAGAAAAGATGGAATGGAGAATTTATTACTTACAGGACAGATTGAAGGCAAGATTAACAAGACAAAACGATGACTAGCCTATTTAACAAGCTTGAATGAAGGGATGAGAGAATACATACACAGATATATTGTGAAGGGCTAAAATTTGTTTAGAGCAGGGGTCATTAAACGGGGTCTGAGCAAGTAGGGGCTGGTAAGCTGTTCCAGAGGGTGAGGTTGATGATAGTCAATGGGTCGAATAGGGTAGGTGTGTGAATGACACTGAGCTAAATTTTAGTTAGTTTCATATATTTGGTATTCTTCAGTGCAGATGAAAGAAAGGCAATGAGCTCGATGATCAACAGAATCAAAAGTTACATCTATCCAATTAGCTTTTAACTCATTTTGATGAGACTTATTTAATGCTACATTGAACATTGCTTGCTCTTTTTTAATAGTTCCAAGTTGATTTTCAGATAACAATCCCTTTTTTTGAACCTCTAACTCTAGAGTTTGCTGTCATATATGGTCTGGTGCCCCCACTATATGTCTCAAGGTCCTTGACAAAATCCAGAGATGTATATGCAATGTGATAGGTCCTGATCTGGCATCTAGTCTACAGTCGCTTTCTCACAGACATGCCTTAGCTTCCCTCTGTCTTTTCTACAAGTATTTTCACAACAACTGTTCTGACGAGCTACTTTTGCTGGTTCCCAGACTGCATGATTTTAAGTCAGCTACCAGGCTGGCATCTCGGTCCCACCCTTTCACTGTTGAAAAAGTTAAATGTAACCATCTCTTCTACTCAAACAGCTTTTTCTCTCACACTTCCCAACTGTGAAACTCCCTTCCCCTTACTTGCTTCCCTGATGACTATAATCTTCAAATATTCAAGTGTAATGTCAATCAACATCTAATACCCTGAACTTGTTCCCTGTCTTTCTCTGTATCCTTTCCTCAAACACGCCTCTTTACTCTTGTTCTTAATCCTCTGTAACTCCTTGCATGCTAGTAGCACTCCTGCATTGCCTGGGGTGAATGGCTTTAAAAAAATGATTATGAAGGTCATTTAGCCTGATTGGTATGATTGCATCAAGTATGATGCAATATTAGTTTATTTAATTTAATTACTACAGTTTTGCAGTTGGATATTAGTAGTGGTTATGTTCAATAGCATTGACTGTATTTGGCTTAGTGTACATAATATATTGTCTGCTTGATTTGTTGGGGTTGTTTAATATATTTTCTTAAATATATTTTTTGGAGAAAATTCTGAACCTGATGATGCTGGTGAATTTTGAACCTGATCCAAATTTCTTAAGTTTTCATACATTTTAGTTAACATTTTAATTGCCAACATCAGTGCAAGTTTTAAGGTTCAAAGATATTTTAAATGGGGATTGCTGGGTAAGGAAGAGAAACAAAAGTGTTGTATACCCACCTCATTCTGGGGAGGTCTTTTGGTTGATGGGGTTAATTCCATAAAGTTGTATCTTCTCTTGCTTCGTCTTCTCCTGGTTGCTGATCACTGGTTGTTTTTTTAGTTCAGCAATAAATGAGAACTTCAACAAAAGGGATTTTAAATGTATCTATTTTATTAAATATGTCAATGTTTACATTTTTAACTAGCCAGTGGGGTCACTCTATCACCCTAACTGGGGAGCAAGTTCCCCGAGATATGAAATAACCATGTCTACTGTGTATGACGTGTAAAACTTAATTCCTTGAAAACACTTTCTAACTCTAACATTACTGTGCTAGTTTTAACCAATCAAAAATGACTTCCTCTGTTTTTCTGTATCTAACCTCAAAGGTCAAAATGAGGAAGTCAGAGGAAAATACAATTCTTTAAAAAATAATAGTCTACTAGACTATTATTTAACAAAAGGGCATCTCTGGTCGAAAAAGTTTGGCGATCCCTAGTTTAGAGCAACAAAAAAAAGGTATTGTGGTGAATGTTCGATTAACACACCCCCTGATAATAATCATAAGTGAAAGACTCTTCCTCTTTTCACTTTGACTTTTGGAGCAGCAATACACATTTCCTTTTACTCCAATAGACACAAGGCATGTATTCAGAGACACAAACTGAAGATTGTATTGAACTGTTCATAGCTTCAATTTCATTTCTTTCTTTATCAAATATTGTTTGTGAAACAAATGTACTAGGAGGCATGAAATGATAATACTTTTCAACATGAGTCATGATCACCCATATTCTGAAAAGGCATGTAAAGGGAAAATATAAACAGAAATTAAATTTACAAATAAGCATGAAAATTAATTTGAAAAATTAGTATTGATGATAAATTTAAAACATTTTGTCATATGTGTCTTGCAAAAACTATAATGAGTTTGATTTAAAAGTTAATGCATTTATATTTAATATCCATGTTAATTGTGGCCTATTTGTGTTATTCAATAAATAAAACTTGAGCATTGCCTTTCAGAATAGCTCTTCAATAATTTGGATATTGTGCTCTTATTCTTTTCACTTTATGATTATTTTGCAATGTTTTGGTTTCAGCAAATGATCGAGGAATAAATAATTTTAGAAACATATCAGCTCCAAGCATTCAAGACAACTCTGCTTCACGCAAACAGCCATCGCTACTTGGTAGGTATAAAAATTATTGTAAATTCATATATACTAACAGTACCCATGAAAATTTCAGTTTTCCCATTTGAATTATCTGATGAATCCTACTTCTTAAGTTAATGATTCAATAAGCTCCTTGCAAGTTCCAGTCCTGTAATACACTCCTTTTGAGTTACACACCTGTAATAAGTTTCTCACAAGTTCCACACCTGTAATAAGCTCCTTGCAAGTTCCACACCTGTTAAATACCCATGGAAATCCTACTAAATATTTGAACTTAAAAAAATTAACAAAATATTTCAATAACAACTATAACTAAGAATGCAGGTCATTATTTAAAGTAAGAGGGTACAAATGAAAAGATTAAAAATTGAGACCATTTTTCATTTCACTGGAGAAACCAGAATTATGAGATATATATATATATATATATGTGTGTGTGTGTGTGTGTGTGTGTGTGTGTGTGTGTGTGTGTGTGTGTGTGGACTGATCAGGACTATTGATATAATAATGGAGCTAAAGTACACAGATTGAAGCCGTTTGGCACCTTGAGCTCTCTTGTGCATGCACACTAAGTTATAATGTTGTTGCACACTTCCGGTGTTTAGAAGGAAGGTGTATAGCGTACGGTGATCTCACCACACCACAGAGGTTCCCTCAGTAATCATGGCTTTTGAAGCAATTTTTGGCAAAGCACAACCTTCCCGAGGTCCTACAAGCACTATATTCCACAGATCTCACACCCGTCGACTTTTTACTCTTTACAAAAATCAAATTCCACTTGAAAGGAACAAGATTTCAAGACTTTGAGGACATCCAAGAGAATGCCATGGCAGCTGCATGCTATACCAAAAAAAGAGTTCCAGGAATGCTTCCATCAATAGAAAGAATGCTGGATAAAGTGCGTGGCTTCAGAAGGCAACTACATCGAAAGAGATTAAATGCCGAATTGTTATGTTCTGTAGTGTGGTGTGTGCATGAGTGCATGTGTGCACATGCACTCGCATGTGTGTTTGGTAAAATATAGTTTTAATGTTTGCAATATCAGAGATAAAACGTATGTAAATATTAAGTATTGCCGTCTGTTGTTGACTTTAGTGTCAACCTTATATATATATATATATATATATATATATATATATATATATATACATACATATATATATACATATATATATATATATATATATATATATATATATATATATATATATATATATATATACATACATATATATATATATATATATATATATATATATATATATAGCATAATGAGAGGCCACGTATACTTTCTTGATATGTATATAATATCTGAATAAAATAAATGAAACAAAATTGGGTGTTTTTTTATGAAAGTATTTATTTCTGTGTTTTTGTATATATTTATTTATTTAATATTTCAGACCACCTAGGTCTTTCCTCAGAAATCAAATGAGATACTGTGTTTGTGTGTTTGTTTACAGCGTTTGTTCCGCCAAAAATTCAAACAAAGTTGCATTGCACATCACGTGACATGCACGCTTCACGACAAACGCTGTAAACAAACGCTGTAAACAAACACACAAACACAGTATCTCATTTGATTTCTGAGGAAAGACCTAGTTGGTCTGAAATATTAAATAAATAAATATATACAAAAACACAGAAATAAATACTTTCATAAAAAAACACCCAATTTTATTTCATTTATTTTATCCAGATATTATATATATATATATATATATATATATATATGAGGAAATGATATATATATATATATATATATATATATATATATATATATATATATATATATATATATATATGAGGAAATGATATATATATATATATATATATATATATATATATATATATATATATATATATATATATATATGAGGAAATGATATATATATATATATATATATATATATATATGAGGAAATGATATATATATATATATATATATATATATATATATGAGGAAATGATATATATATATATATATATATATATATATGAGGAAATGATATATATATATATATATATATATATATATATGAGGAAATGATATATATATATATATATATATATATATATGAGGAAATGATATATATATATATATATATATATATATATATGAGGAAATGATATATATATATATATATATATATATATATGAGGAAATGATATATATATATATATACATATATATATATATATATATATATATATATATATATATATATATATATATGAGGAAATGATATACAAATTTGTATATATTAAGAACTGAAAAAATTATGACAAAGTCCAAAAAGGTTTTGTGCGACATGTTTCATCCTTTAGGACTAGGCTAACAAACTCTTGGAGAGAGCAAGCCAGACAGCTATGCAGTATCTCGGAGGAAGGCCATGATATAAAATTTACTTTAATTGTCTCAACCTTTAGACCACTCCATCCAGAAGGCTGCCTTTGTCTGGAGGTTAAAAGAAAAAACAACAAAATTAATATTATATTATTTAAATAAGGTTCCTTATTTAACTACAAATGAAATACAGTTAGAAATCGCAAATTATTTTAATAAGACATTTAATTTTTTTCTTATTGTTCGATAACTTCTCTACATCAGGTGAAATATTGTCAACGACAGGAGTAAAACATCATCCAGGTGGTCATCACCCAACCTTGTTCTTAAACGAGTTTTAGTATATTTCATTTTTCGAAAAAAGTTGTTCACAAGCGTATGTACGTCCAAATAAAGAGACCATCATTTTCGCATTTTCAATATACTTTTACATTTAATGCTTGGCAAAACATATTTCTTGTAGAAGTCAGTAGCGCATTCAAAATGAAATTTTTATTTTAAAAATTCATTGCATTGTAAATCGATTATCTCCAACTGCCACATTTTTCTGCCACTTGCTCCACGTTGTTTCATAAGGGATACCAAATAATTTAAATTGATTTGCACATTACCAGAAATTAGTGAAATGGAAGGTAAACTCACTTCTCAAATCTTGAACAGAGCTCACAAAGATGTCTGACATTATATCTCTCTTGTGATTTTGGAGATTTAGAAAATGAGTGTAGTTTCCTTTCTGAAATTGTGATTTCCACAGTGAAGTTTTCTTTCAAAAGCAGTAATTTGACCAAACATCTGAAATATAAGCTTGTCCTTTTCTTGAAACTCAAGATTCAAAGTGTTCATGTGGGTCATGATGTCCACGAAAAATGCTAAGTTGACTATAATGGAAGAGCTATGGAAGAAAGATTTAATTCTCCTATTCGTATTTCCCCCATTATGGGCATTATTATTTCCATGATATAATAACACCATATTTCACAGACAAAATTGAATAGCTGAAAAGAAATGGAATAACAAACATGCTTTGTTCTTAAAGAGACTTTTATACCAGCAAGACATACATAAACAATGTACACATATTTGCACATGTATAACATATCTACACAGCAAACAGAGGGAAAGGAGAACTTAAAGATATAATATGGAAATTCTTATGTGTTTCTGGGGTAGCTATGTTTAAGACTCCAGATTCAGATTCATTACAATGTTCCAAGTAAGGACATATTCCACAAACAGGAAACAGCGTGTCATGGTTTTTTCCAAATTAAGAACTGCTAGCCAGAGATAGCTTCTTTCTATATCTGGGGAAGATATATTCCCAAAGGAAAACAGTGCCATGGACTTGTAAGCTGCTGAGAAAGGCTGGTTTAGCCTCAGCCTAGGTCAAGAGGCTTGGGCTAAGAGGCTTGGGCCAAGCAAACAACTGCTTCATTTTGGTCATGTAAACTAACTGAAAGACTGACACTTTTGTCACTGTATGGAATGGCATCATTAAGTAGCTGTCACATGACTCACATGACTTCATCTCCACCAAATGAAGATGGTTGCTTTTTGTGTTCTTACATGACAATCCACTCTGGATCCTGAAAGGAAGAATAATCTTAGTCTTTGCTCTCCAAAAACATAGCAATCTCTTCTCTCAATGCATATACTCGTTCCACATCTAAGTCATTGAACATTTGAAAAATATGTAAGGTCACTATACTCTACTTCAATTTGTTTTATAAATTCTTAAAACTGGCGATGAATTAGCCCTCTTGACAGTATAAAATTCACTGTTTTCTCAATCGCTGTCATGGTGTCCTTAAATTCTATGATTTTGCACATAATACATCTTGATGGATTATGCAATGAAGTTTGATTAGTTTGTGATCGATACCAATGTGTTATTGGAACAATGCAACAAACCTCTTTTTCTCTCCAATCATCACTGGTGCTTCATCTCTGGTTACTAAATTAGGCTTTGATGAATCAAGTTTCATTTAGGTTATCCATTTTATCACCTGTTCAAAATTATCTGCTCCAGTGTTAATGCCCTTCATAGGACTTAATTGTACAAATTCTTCCACAATATCAAATCTTGGTGTTAGCACTGCAAGTTGACATGTTACATCTGTGGTTTCATCAGTAGCAATTGAATAATATTCCTGACTTTTTTTTAAATGTCCTCCAAGCCATTTCCGACATTTGCTGCCAGTTCTTCAATTCACCTTGTTACTCTTCTTGCCGATAAGCTGATTGCAGAAAATAATTCTCTTTTTTTCTGAACAAACAACATATACTACATTCAACATGCATTCTTTAAAGAAGTCTCCAACACTAAAAGGTTTCATCCTTTCTGCAATTAGTTTTGACACCTCGTAGATAGCACAAGTGTTTCGGTCATTTTCTTCAAACTTTCTAGTGAAAAACGATGACTAATTTGTTAAATCCTTTCACAGCTGTACAATTTCGTCTTCTCGCGCCTTTCCATTGAAATTGTTATAATGGTTATGACACATTTCATAGTGCCATTTAATATTTGAAACTTTCTTCCTGGCAATGGTTTCATGACAAACGTATTTTCCAAAGTACTTGATGAAAAAATAGCTAAGTGTCCAGCCTTCATTAAAATTATAGCACTTGAAATCCTCTTTTCTTTTCTTAGTTTCCATGAACTTGTTTTTGTACAGACAAAAAAGACTTCTGGAGAGGAGATAAAAAAGGAGTATGGTAATCATTTGAGCCTTTTGCTTCACGTTGAATATATATAATTTTATTTATTCAAAAATTATAACATAAACATGTTATAATATCACTACAAAAATATCCATTTTGTTTCAATACTTCTAGTGTCTTATCAAGTGATGGTGTTGAATGTGGAAATGTGTTGAATGTAGATTCTATATTCAACACCATCACTTGATAAGACACCAGAAGTATTGAAACAAAATGGATATTTTTGTAGTGATGTTATAACATGTTTATGTTATAATTTTTGAATAAATAATATTTGCTCTACTCTGTATTGAACATTCTAAGAATAATATTTTTGGTTACTGGAATTTATTCTGTCTACACCAATTCTATATTTGTGTATATATATATATACATATATATATATATATACCCAAGTATATAATAATATATATATATATATATATATATATATATATATATACCCAAGTATATAATAATATATATAATATATAATAATATATAATATATATATATTATATTATATATAATATATATAATATATTATATATATAAATAAATATATTATATATAATATATATATTATATATATAAATAAATATATTATATATAAAAACACATGTAAACAACATATATATATATATATATATATATATATATATATATATATATATAACCATTAATATTATCCATCACTGATTGTTTTTAATATTGATTCCTCATAACACATATTTCCATTTTTTAAGGAAACTGTGAAGGAACAGAAGATGGTGAATACCCTCATCCCACTCTGTGTAACCAGTTCATCCTGTGTTTCAATCAACATTTGTATATAGGAAAATGTCCTCAAAGCCAGCTGTTTTCACAAGAATTGAGAATGTGTGAAGAGGCGACCAATGTTAACTGTAATGGTAAGGCTGATTCAAAAAGGTTTTAATTCCTGATCATCTTCCAAAATTGTTTTATCATCATGAAGCGGAGGCATGATGGAGTAATGGATAGCAGCTCGGATTGGGGAATCGGAGAGCTGAGTTCGAATTCCAGTTGGATCCATTACATTCACTTACGTGCTAACACCCGTTTGGAAAGGTATGAATATTCTTCTCCGCCCCCTGCTATGGGTAAATAGTAGGACAGACCAGGTTCTATAGCCTTGGATGGTAATTGGTCTACCACAGAAAGAAATGGTAACCTACTGTGAGAAAAAATCTGTCTCGTCAGTTATGTATCAAATGATACATGATTGCCTAAGCATGTATTACACGTGGCCCATAACTGAACCGAAGCATGTTAAAACCAAATAAATTATTCTGTTGAGCCCATATCATACAAGGAGTCTCCAAAAATTAAAGGTACAAGCATAAATAATCAAACATGTTTATTACTATACAAATAAAACATTGTGTATATTTTACAAGCATTACATTGTAGCTATTAAGATTAATGCACTTGTTCCTTGAGTGCATATATTTAATGCTCTTTTATCCAACTTGAAGTGCTAAGCAAGCAGGGCTACCTTTGCAACAGCAGTGTCACCTGTGGGCAACCACTACCCAGATAGATGACAATCCAAAGAGCCTATGCAATAGATGTGATAAACATCCCAAGCATCTTTTTGGAGACATTCTTTAGTTAGATTCACCATGTGTAGGACGATATTATCATTCAGCAAGATGACACTGCTACGCAAATGCCATGGGCCCTTTCAGCACACAGCTTCTGCCAGCTGTTTCTTGGTATCTGCCTGTGTTAACTATACAATATAAAGTTCATGAACGGTGAAACTTTTGCATCTCAGTCAACGTGATTGGCCCTGATCTGTCATCTCGTCTGCAGTCGCTCTCTCACAGATGTGATGTTGCCTCGCTCTGCCTTTTTTACAAGTACTTTCACGGTAATTGCTCCGAGGAGTTGCTTTCGCTTGTCCCTAGGCCTCGTGAATTTAAACGTCCCACGAGGTTGGCATCCCGCTCCCACCCCTACACCGTGGAAACTGTTAGATGTAGACGTCTCTTCTACTCTAATAGCTTCATGTCTCGCCTAAGGAACTCCCTTCCCTATTACTGTTTCCCTGACAAATACAATCTCCAATGGTTTAAGTGTAGCGTCAATTGACATCTCCAGTTGCCTTGATCTATCCACTTCCCTTCTCCACATCCTTTCATTTTTCATTCCTATCTGCTCTCACTCCAAATCTTCTGTAACCCCCTTGCCTTGATCGACCCACTGTCTTTCTCTTTCTCCACATCCTCTCCTTTACCACTCCTATCTGCTCTTCCTCCAACCCTTCTTTAACCCCTTGCGTGATAGTGGCCTCCAGCCCTGCTTGGGGTGATACGCTTAAAAAAAAAAAAAAAAGTTGCCATCAATTTCTTTTCTGACTGTTTTGATTTTTCAGCAATGATAGTGGCTTACAGGTTCTGAAATTAACCTTTTTTGCGGACTTGCTTCTTTCAAATCTCATCATCAATTTGGTCCCTCAAGCAATAATTATTCTGTAAATCAGTTCCACACAGATAATGCAGAAGTGTAAGGATAACGTCAGTCATTTGACACCACAATCCGTTCTTGTAGGAGGATATTTATGCACATGTACATTGATAGAACAAAAACCTCACTCTTTATGGCTAATGGCAATGAATGCTAGGCAATTTCCTCACAGATGAAAAAGAGACTTAAAATAACAGAAATGCGGTTCTACAGAAGGATGCTGAGAATACCATGGACTGAACACATAAGCAATGACAAAGTTTTAGAGAAAATGGAAACAAAAAGGACATGTATACGTAACATCAGAAAGAGACAAGTGAAATATCTAGGACACATAACGAGGAAAGAGGACTTGGAAAATTTGATGCTCACAGGACAGCGACAGTAGAAAGCAGCATATAACCTACCTAGGGAGCTTGAGTAAATGGATGGTAGAACAGAGTTTAGGGGAGATAACAAAAAGACAAAATTTACTATGAGCTACAAAGAAGAGGAAATTGTGGAGAGCCATGATTGCCAACGTCCTGAAGGGACACGGCACATAGAAGAAGAATACTGCTAACATATGCACAATGTTTTATTTATATATGTTGGAGAAGTAAATGTTTGATTCTTATGTTTCAACATCTTAATTTACAGCTGCTATTCTACTGAATGTAAATTTAGATCTATCTATGGTGGCTTGTCAAAAAATTAGTAATTATTTACATTTTTCAGACTGTTGTCCTCATTTTTGTTGCCATATTCACAATGTTTCGGCCATTATATGCTTCAGCTTTCTTCAGGTAATTGGAATTTCGAACCAAATCCTTTATTTCATTCACAGGGGTTGAGTGTTCTAGTTCCACATGCCATGCTTCTTCTGGATATCACAGTATCAGTTATTTTCCTTTAATGCAACTCTCCAAGTTTTTGTTCACCTCTGCTTTAGCCAGGTATTGAACTCACAACTCTTTGGGTCTAGTCACTGGATTACTTCAACCAATGCTTTTATCCACTGGGTCATGTGTCCTTGTGAATATGGTAACAAAGATGAGGATAATAGTCCAAACAATGTAAATAGTGTAAATAATTACAATATCTCATCTCAGAAATATAGAGAGATATTTCAAAATTAGTACTCCACTAATATGGCCTCAAGTGGTTTCCAAGTTGCCTTCTACATGGTTTTGAATTCAGAGTTGTACGTCTTCTTGACTGGTTGCCAACCAAGGCTTAAAAGTCCAGTTTGCTTTGCTGTTTATGCTTTAGTTATCTAGAGAATAGATGGATTTATGCCTTTCTTAAAGATATCAATTTTAGAAAAATCTATGACAAAGTAGAAAAAGATTCATGTGACACATTTCATCCCTCAAGATTTCATCAGACTAAAATAATGTTTAAATTGATTCAACTACATATGCACATGAAGGATAGAGGATGCTGAAATTTTAAATTATGATTTAATTTATTTCTTTTTAAATATGTGTTTTAGGTATATTGTCTAGCTGGTTTATTTTAGTTTCTTTTCCTTTTTGTTTTTAAATATCATTAAATATCTCACATTGTGATAATAGAAGATTTGCAAATAAGGAGGTGATGTTGTATGAACCTGGATTTATTTAAAGACATTTATAATATGTTTAACGTTCTTTTTATAGATACAAGTATTTAAGCAAATGCTCTGTTTTATAATAAACAGTATTAAATAACATTTACCGGCCTGAATGTCCGAGAAATTTTCATAGAAATTTCATTTCAGGCCGGTAAACGTTATTTAATACTGTTTATTATAAAACAGAGCATTTGCTTAAATACTTGTATCTATAAAAAGAACGTTAAACATATTATAAATGTCTTTAAATAAATTGTCGGACTATGTCCAATTCAAAAATATATGAACCTGGATGTAAATTTACAGTGGCTGATCTACTGAATAAAGCACTTTCTATATATTTTCATCTTTGTAAATTGTTTTCTCCTTTAACTAAAGTAGCTTTTTGGTTAGACTCATTGTTGTGTTTTTTTTTTAATCACTTCACCCCAAGCAATGCTATGTAGCCACTAAGATGCAAGGAGTTAGTGAGTGTAAGAAAATATGAGAAAAAAATAAAAACAGTATTAAGGACGATAAAAGAACAAGAAAATAAAGGAACAAGAATTAAATAGACAGACGAATACGATTGACATTAAAAACAAAGTTGACAGAGAAGCTAGAAGCCAGAAGAATATTCTGCAAGTGAGAAGTAAAATAAAGGAAACTGTTAGCATAGAACTTGACATTACATTTAAATTTTTGAAAATCAATGTTAACTGGAAAGTAAGAATCCAAAAGAGTGTTGCACGAGTGAGAAGTGTGAGAGAAGAAACAGTTAGCATAGAATTTATGGTTACATCTAGTCACTTCAAATATAAAATGATGAGACTTTGCTACCAATCTAGTACTGCACTTAAATTTTAAAGTCTAGGTACCATAGAGGAAAGTTCGTCAGAAAAATTACAATGAAATTATTTTAAGAAAAGACACAAGGAGGCTAAGTTACGGCAGTGGGAAAGTGACTGATGGTGAGATGCCAGGTCAGGACCAGTAACATAGTAAATTCTTTGGATTTTATCAAAAATCTCTAAATAGATAGCAGAAACACCAGACCAGATATGGCAACAATATTCAATATATGGACGAATGGTAGATTTATATATGTGTAAGATGGCGAGAAATGATACACTGGACCAACATTAGCCGAAGAAGGTAAAATGAGTTACTCTCCTAAAGGTTAGCATCAGACATGATGATGAAAAGCAAAAAAAAAAAGACAAAAAGGAGTAATTTCGATTTGGAGGAATTCAAATAATTATGCAAAGGAGTTATTTTCATTCACTGATGTTGATGACAAAAAGGAATTGTTAGCCCTTTTGTAAGCTTTATTGTATAGATTTATTTTATTTTTATTTTTTAAGGAGTTGGGACCAGCTGACACTGAAAGAATCTTCAAAAATACAGATTAAAACAATTTTAAAATGAAATGTCTCCTAATGTGCTTGTAATAGATATATCTAGCAAAACACACAGAAAAATTTTAAAATATTATATCTCTTTGCTATTCCTAAGACTGGATGTGTTTTTTTTTTTTCTTAAATTAGAGTAAATTGTTAAATTTGGTATTAATTTATGCGTTTCTATTTTTAAACAGGCCGGTCTCTTACAGTATTTAACAGCAGGACATCTGAGAAAAGTAAGTAACTTTTTTCATCATTTTCACCATCTTCAGCTTGTACTAGTTCAGTAGCATTCATTCATCGGCACTGAATAAGATGAAGAGGAACAAAGCAGCCAAACCAGACGGGATCATAATAAAGATGATGACAGCCTTGAACTTGACAATGTCACAGAAGTAATAAATAAAATATATGACAGCAGAATCATACCAGAGTGCCACAACATGCCCTTATTGATATCATTAGCTAAATACCAGGTGCAAATGAATGCAAGCTATATTGGACAATCAGCTTATCTACATAATTATATAACTAAACTAATGATCTGAATCCTGGTGAGTAGAGAGCAAAGCAGAATTAGGCTATAAATAGGACAAGAACAGTGTTGGCTTTGTCAAAGACACTGGAACAAGAAATGCAATATTTATTACTAGAATATTGGAGAGAGCAATACAAATGCAGAAGGGGGAACACTCATGTTTTATAGATTACATAAAAGCATTTGATAAAGTATGGAAAAGAGAAGAAAAATTCTGATTTTAAACCTTTGCTGCCTTGCAGCCATGCCCAATCCTGGGAAAGGCTTCGGGAGTAAACCCAGAGGACAAATCAGGAGTTGGAGTCCCTAAGACAGTCCTTTGTTCTGGCAAACACCTGTGACAACACTGGTGCCAAGCTGTATTCGACTCTACCTTTTCCTTAGACAACATCAGTGGCATGGAGAGGAGAGATGTGCTGCATGGGCGACTGCTGATCTCTCATAAAACCAGTGCCCTGGAGAGGTCACATCGTCGGCATGGTCTTTCGAGACTCTTCAGGAGTAGGCTGGCCAAGAAGGGCCAGCTCTGCCACTGACACCAAAGGGGAGAAAGAGAATAAGGAGAGAGGATGATGATTCCGATGCTCAGATATGAGTGGGTGCTAACTACTGACTGTCAGTTTCAGACTTCAATGTAATCTTCAAACCATTTGGTTATTTCTTGGTCTGAAAATTGCATTGAAGAATGCAACTGACAGTCACCATGCAGTGTTACTCCCAAAATACACATTGTCACTCCCTCTCCTACACACACACACACATTATTTATATATATATATATATATATATATATATATATATATATATATCGGGTGTAACAGCAAAATTGTCCAAATCATGTAACAGCCTGCAATAATTGTCCCTCCCACAAAACCTAAAAATACCACTAAACTAATTGAGTTTTCTTTTTCCCAGGTTTTCAGTTAAAACATTTAGCCAAAAGAATCAGTGAAAAACCCTTTGAGCTTCTTAAAATCATTTTGTGTCAGCCTCACTATGTCTTCCCAACTGAGCAATGGTGAGAGGAAAAAGGTTATTTAGGCCTTCAATAATGGTACCAACATTCATACTCTGGCTTCTGTCTTCAAAGTCTATTCAAGAACCATCAAGAGAATGGTGAATAAGTTTTAAAAAGAGGGAACAGTAAAGAGTAAAACTGGATCAGGAGGTCACAACAGCAAGAGGGATCATCATTTCAACTTAGAGCTAAATACATTTTTATTGTTCAAAGTATAGTCCAATAGTATTATAAAAACCTCAGAGAATTCCAGTAAAATATCTTTAATCATTTCTAACTTACAGCAATTCAAATCATAATCTAATAATTGGACAATTTTTGTGTTACACCTGGTGTATATATATATATATATATATATTGTATTCCAGGGAGTAAATGCTTATTCAAACAAGTTTTGTTAACAACATTTATTTTGATTTATTGAGTTGTTCTTTTGCAGCTTATCAACCCTACGTTATGTAGGTAAAACCACAAACTTCCTAAAAAACAAAAATTTTGATTTTATTTGTAAGATAATAGACTTAAGCTAATCTGAATTAAAGAAAAAATACATTTCCATATATAAATAAGGATTTCAGCCATTTTTAAAACATTGCCACATTTTCTTGTCACTCATTGAAATAAATGAAAAATGTAAACAACCAATTTAAAAAATTTCTTAAAATTCAATATAAAATATTAAGTTACCAAGCTTGAGACATCTCAAAATTCAAAACTATTTCATCTTTGATTTAAATTTCATTCAATTTCTTTCTTTTTTGTTTTCTTTCTTATTGCCTGAAATGAGTCGAGACTTTGGAACCTTAACAAGAACTAACACGAACTGTGGATAGTTAGTTTATTACACCTTCAACATCAAAACATAGAACCTAATCCATCAACACAAAATGCATACTAATAAATATAATTGGCATAATTTATCTGTTGCTGCAAAAAAATTGTTTCTACTGACTAGCAGTAACCATGAAAATTTCATGATTGTCAATTGAAATTTTCCAGTGTATCTTAATTCTTCAGTTAGATTTTTGTAAAATTTAATAAAATGTTTCTGTTGTCCATTTCAGCTGATACTGGTTCTAAGAAAGACTCAACTGTGATGTCTCAGAAACCAACATTACATGGTATGCTATATATATTATTCAATTATTTATTTTAGAAAACTTTTAATGGAATGGTGCACCTTAATATGTTATAGATAGAAACCTATAATTAATACTAGATTTTGATTTTAATTTTTAGAATTAATGTACAGTGAACATTATAAGTTAATTCAAAGCCATTGTTTCAACCTCCCATAATCTACAATTAATTCAGCCTCCAAAGTATAAGACACTGGATGATTTTTAGAGCAGATTTCTAGAGAATTTAAAAGGTACACATGGTATAGCATGAAATAGTGTTTTTTTTTTTTTTATTCAGATAACAGAAGTTTATGATTTCTATTTTTTTTTACCAATCTATTTAATAGAAAGCTGTAAAGGCGAACAAGATGGCCAGTACCCTCACCCTGCCCAATGTTCCATGTTCATCCTGTGTTTCCAGCAACAAATGCTCCTTGGAATTTGTCCAGATGGAAGATACTTTTCCCCTAAGTCAAAAATGTGTGAAGATCCTAAAAACGTTAATTGCAAAGGTGAGTAAAATTTTACAGATTTCAGAAATTAAAGCTGAAAGTTGATTCGTTCATTTTGAATTGAATCCAAGATTTGGAAAGCCAAAAAATTCCCCAAAACCAAATTATATCACATGCCAATTAAGTCACCAAATAATGGAGGTTAATAATATCAAGTCACATTAGCTTGTTTCAGATAATGGGTGCATTATGGAGGAAATGTTGATTACCCCATTTTAATTTCCCCCATTACTAGCATTAGTATACCCATGATATAATAATACCGTATTTCGCAGGTGGAACAGAATAGCTGAAAGGAAAAGAATGACAAACACACTTTGTTCTCAGAGAGAGTTTCTAATGCTAAGTCATATACAAAATTATACATACATATTTACAAGTGTCCCACACATTGAAATTATCAAATGTATATAACAAAAAGTAGAGTAAAAAGAGGATAAAAAAGGGAATTGGGTCTACCAGAGATTCTTCTGTGTTTCTGGAGAAGCCATATTCAGGATTTCAGATTTGAGTGAACCAGGTTCATCTGCTATGTCACTAGCATGGACATATTCTAAAAACAGGAAATGGCGAGTGCTTGATTTTTTTCCTAAATTGAGGACTGTGAGTCGGAGATATTTTCTATATCTGGTGAAGAAATATTTCCATAGGAAAATGGTGCCATGGGCTTGTAACCTGCACCACGTGGCTGGAGAGGCAGATTTAGTTTTAGTCTGGGCCAAGGGGCTCCGATTAAAAAGGAAAACAAAAAACGAACGGTTTGACTTCTAGAAGCAGACTGACTGCCACTTTCATCACTATGCAGTGACATCATTAAGCAGCCGTCACAACTTGTAAATCACTATTAGCTCCAAAAATTCTTAAAATCTAAAAATATATTCTGGCTTTAAATAACCTGCAAAAGGTTGATAAGCCATAAAAAAAACAAATCACTCAATCACTGATAGAGTGTAGCACTTTATACTGACCTTACATATGTTGTTTTGTATGTTTAGACAGTTTTTTCTAGAAATATAGGATTAAATATGTTTTTATTTTAACAAAACTGCTGTTGGAATCTTTTTTTCATTCATTTCAGATGACAATACACTGAGCAATCAATTCTTGGCCAAAATAAAAGATCAACAGATTTCTTCAGTGGTGCCTTCTGTGGAAAGTGAGTTGAATATCTCATCTTTTTTCCCTCAAAACTGAATTTTTTAAGTTGCAGCACGAATGTATTGCTACCAAAATAGAAAAGCATAAACCATTTAGCTACAAAGGAAGTGTCTGGTTAGCAGACAAAAAACAGTAATTTGACTTCGCTAATCCAACACTTCCTCTGTAGCTAAATTCTCAAAACTAAAAACAAAATGTATAAACTCACTTTCATCATATGTTTAGGTGTCATTACAATTCTAATCTTCGCTTTTTTGAACAATAGACACTGCTGAGGAGTGAAGGTAGTTAAAATAATAGTGGTGTCAAAGGAAAAAAATGTGCTTTTAATACTCCATTTTTTTGCAAGCACGAAGGCCCATGTTTTACAATTTACCATAGAAGACTCAGTAATGAATACACTTTCTATACATTTTCTCCTCAATAAATTACTTTCTCTCTTTGCTTCATTGTTTAAGTAAAAATTATGGTCTGACTTCTTGCACTCAATAACAAATGCACTGAGTGTACCATTTCATAAAAGATATTTTATTCAAATAGGCTATTTTTCCAGTCCTGATAAAATAGACACCAAGGCTATTTTGCCAGTAAATATAGTGTTTTAAAACTAAGAATATATATATATATATATATATATATATATATATATATATATATATATATATATATATATATTTCATAAAACAATAAACAATATTCATTCAGTATAGCCATGGAACTCAGTGTTGGAGATACTTTCAGGCCCTTTGTTGAACTAGAAGAAAAACTGAAAAATTACCAAACCACTATGTGCAATTGTGGCAAAGAGACACCAGAATAATTGCTCCAGCTCAGAAGAGAATGCCAAATTGCCAGTTCAATTCTGACATCAAGTACTATGAGCTGTGGTACGCCTGTGTGCATGGAGGCAGAAGACGCATAAGTAAATCCCAAGGCTAATGAACAAACCAATTTACATTCAAGGTTGACTGACCATACCAGCTGAAACTGAGATCCAGTAAAGATGGACAGAGCTTAGTCATCATAAAATACAAAAATATTCAGAGACTTCTTTATTTATTTTAATAATTGATGATGAATAAATGATTTTAACTTGTGTTTTAACAATTGATGGTGGAAAAGATTTTAAATTGTCTTAACAATTGATGGTGGAAAAGATTTTAAATTGTCTTAACAATTGATGGTGGAAAAGATTTTAAATTGTCTTAACAATTGATGGTGGAAAAGATTTTAAATTGTCTTAACAATTGATGGTGGAAAAGATTTTAAATTGTCTTAACAATTGATGGTGGAAAAGATTTTAAATTGTCTTAACAATTAATGGTGGAAATAAATATACTTCTGTGTTAAATCTGTGTGTACTTATTTTTAACATTACCTGCTTTCATAATAATAAAAAATATTTACGACAAAATAGCCTGGGGGTCTATTTTACTGAGACCAATGAAATAGCCTTTTCCCTTTTTATTTATATATTCTTTTATTTAAGTTCTGAGAACTGTTATTGTTTTGTTATAAAATTTTTGTCCAACTAATTTATATTAACATTCTTTCACAGATTACTTCCAGGTGACATTTGAAAGCAATCCTTCCGCAAGTCAATTATCAGTGCAGAGTAAGTAACAATATATTTATATCTGACCAAATTTTCTTTACTAACAATATTTCTCAATGACTTCAGCTGAAATAATAGGTTCTTATTTGACAAAAAAAGACTTGAGCCATGAATGACATATGCTTGACTGCTCATATCTCTTTCGATTCATGACTGACTGGATAGAAGGTTTCTCACAGTAGGCTGTTGTTTCTTTCCACAGTAGACTGGTTTCCAACTAAGTCTGTCCTGTTATTTAACCCATAACTGGAGGAAGAAGATATGGATTCATACCAAGGGTATTTGAGCATAAGTGAGAAAGGTATGAATCCACCCCTCAGCTATGGGTTAATTAGTAGCACTTGTATCAGTAAATCATTATTATCTCCAAAAAATTCATACAATCTAAAAATATTTTCTGGCTTTAAATAACCTGAAAAGGGTTGATGAGCTGTAAAAAACAAATTGATCAATGTTGTTATGAAATTACAATCATTTCATTGTATACCTTTTTCAGGTTCAGATTTAATATGGAAGATACCTTTGAGATGAATCATTAACATTCCAAGAGTTGCTCAGACTACTAATCCCATTCTTTGTCTTGCTTTTGAGGTTACCATGTTTCTGCTGGTCCATTCTGTAATTTTTATAGTTTCTGTTTTTATCATAAATAATTCCTCCACCACCAACACCTTAAAAAGAGCCTACCTAGCTCATTTCCTATGGACTGCATATTTGAGAAAGGCTGGAGAGTGTATCTGCCAAAACAAATGAAACAACAAATGCAACAAAAAGAAGTACAAGAATCTCTTGAAATGATAATATACTTCTGAAAATTACAGTTTGTTGCAGTTGCATGAATTAGATTTAAATATAATTCTTGAAATAATTTTCTTTCTTTCCTTTTTTGTTTTTTTTATTTATAGGAGAATGTATATTTAATTTAATATTTATAGGTGAATGTATATTTAAAGAAGATGGAATTTATCCACACCCACATCATTGTGGTGCTTTTGTTCAGTGCAGAGAATGGCAAACATTTGTAGAAATTTGTCCAAACAACTTACACTTCAATCCAAACACCAACCGATGTGACTACCCAGATAATGTGAACTGTACAGGTGAAGTACCCAATTAAGTTTTCTATTTTATCTTTCCTCTTCTAACAATAAGATAATCTTTATCATGAAATACTTTTTTAAATTATATTAATAAACATTTACTTGTCATTTAACACTTCTACTGCTATTGATGTACTTATAGAAAACTTATATTACCTGCTGTTCATGTATATAAACCTTTCAAGATGTACTTATACATCTTTACAGAACTTACATTGCCTGCTGTTGATTTATATATATATATATATATATATATATATATAGCAAACAATGTAAGTTCTGTAAAGATTTATAAGAACATCTTCAAGTGATATATATATATATATATATATATATATACATTGTTTGCTCTTGAAGCACATATACCTTTTCAAAAGGTATTTATATGTCTTCACAAACTTACATTTTCTGCTGTTAACATGTGTGTGTGTGTGTGTGTGTGTGTGTGTAAACAATGATAATATTTGGTAATAAATATGGATAATTCCAAATAGGATATAAATCCAGAGAGAGCTCTATGTCAAAAAACAGAGCAAATAATAATTAATTATGAAGTCGAAGACTCACAATCCCATGGTGATATTTATTTCATTAGAATAGAAAAATTTGATTCCAATCTTTAGACCAAAGCCATTACACACAAATGAATGGATAAATATTTTATTGCATTAGAATAAAAACATTTGATTCCAAATCTTCAGACCAAAGCCATTATACACAAATTGATGCATAAATATTTTACCAGGCTCAAAGAGAGATATAAGCATAATTTATATGGCACCAAATTCAGCAGAAATATTTCTCCTCCTCTATTTCAAATCATAACCTTGGCGATATATATTTCTTCTGAATATTTTCATCCTCTCCTCTGCCTCTTTTTAAATCTGCATAAATTATGTTGATACCTTTCTTTGAATCTGGTAAAATATTTATCCATTCATTTGTGTATAATGGCTTTGGTCTGAAGATTTGGAATCAAATGTTTTGATTCTAATGCAATAAATATCACCATGGGATTGTGAGTCTTCATTTTCATAATTAATAATTATATATATATATATATATATATATATTAAAGATGTACTAATATGTCTTTATGAAACTTATATTGTCTGCTGTTGATGTATATATACCTTTTCAAGATGCACTTATATATCTTTACAGAACTTGCATTGCTTACTTTTGGTCCTAACATTAATGTTATAAACTAGTTCCTTAGTGCTATTTCCAAACCAGTTTAGTCATATAGTAGCATACAATATAACCTGTTTTGTGATGTATTGTTACTATATTTAGCTGCAGTGTATCCTATCAAAACCAAAATAGTAGTGCTGTCAGCATCTTTATAATCCTTTCTTTCTAGTAAATGGCAATTTGTCATATTTCCCCAAATGGGCCAGTACAGCCAGGCCAAAATGCTATAACAATGCAGAAGCAAAAGTATTATATAATTTATTTTGTTTTAAGATTTAAACTAATTACAAATAATGCAGCTAAAAAAAGTAGTCATATATGTTTCTACACCACAGAAGCAATGGTTAATAAGGTACTCGCATATATCATTACTACAGTTAATAGACCTAAGATATTTACTAAATTAATAAGGCACAAGGAAACAAATGTGGGTCTCACAGTGAGGATAAAATTCCCTAGTTTGATTGGCTCTTATTGCCCTATATCATAGCATTGTGCATGATCAACCAAAGTAGGAACCTCATCATTGGAGCAATGGTTAACAAGCTAGTCTCACATATTGTAGTGAGGCTTATGGCCACATCACATTGAAACACCAATTCCTATATGATCACTGAAGTTAAGTAATGTTGAGCCCTTAGTAGCACTTATATCACTAAAACTATTATTATTTCCAAAAAGAAAAAAAATAATTGCAATCTAAAAAAAATATTTCCTGGGTTTAAATAACCTGCAAAGGGTTTATAAGCCATAGAAAACAAATCAATCAATCAATATTGTAGTGAGTTTGATATTCACTGGGTGCTCCGCCCTTGTAACTGTGTACCAGACACAACTAAATATTTTTTTAAAATGCTGCAACCTTATGTTTGCCAATTTTATATCATAGTGAAATTTTTTGTTTTTATTATTAAATTTTCCTGAAGCAAGGTGATAATGCCACTAAGATACAAGTGGCTACAGGAGTGAAAGAGAATGACAAGAGTTTAGAAGTAATCAGAAACCCAATCCTAAATAGGAAACAAGTGATAAACCTCTACTCCTGTTCAAAAGACAAGGGAGGAGTATAAATCAGACAATAAGTGAACTTATTTACTCCTAGTGAGGAAAGAAAATAACAAATAAATAGTAAATAAATTTTCAGTGTTTAAGAAGAGACATCAGAAATAAAGAATTGAAGTAGACTTTTGAAGGAACCAGAAATCCAATCCTAAACAAGAAACAAGGGATAAACCTTTACTCCTGTTCAAAAGAAAGGGAGGAATATGAACCAGACGAGATATGACAACTTTCTAAAACAAAATTGGCAAAAAGTAATATACTGATAAATATTAAATAGTAAAGTCCCAAATTTATTTTTTTCTTGAAATTTATTTTTCATAACAGAAAAATCCAGATAATTTGATCCTTTCATGTTCATTGTTCCACTTTTAAGACATATTTTTTTTAATCGTTGACAAACATTAACTTTGATTACTTTATCAATAATATACATGGCAAAGACTAAAATGAAATATATATCTACACATCATCTTTTTTTAATCATCTCACCCAAAGTAAGACAATATATTCACTAAAATTCAAGAGGTTACTGAGTGTTATAAAATATAGGAAAAAATATCACTATTAAGGAGAAAGAACAATAAAAGAACAAGAATTAAGAAGACAATATAACGATTGAAATTGCATTCAAATTTTTGAAGTTGACTTGGAAGCAAGACGCCAAAAGAGAGTTCCACAAGCAATAAACTGTTAGCATAGAACTTACAGTTACATCCAGCCATTTCAACTGTAAAATCTACTACTGCACTTAAATTTATAAAGTCTAGGTACCATAGAGGAAAGTTCATCAGAACACATTACAATAATTAACAATTATTTTAAAATATAATTAATATTTTTTGGCATAAAAAATATATCTTCTGTTCCATTAGTGGAGTAATTGGCACTAAAAGGTTTTTAAAAAAATAAACATATCTAAAATTATTAACAAAAATGTGACTATCAAATCCGGTTTTATCTTATCTATTTAAGTAGTTGAGATCATATATCGACCAATCATGTGGTTACTCCACTCCCAAATCAGCTTCTTTCCTATCGTTTGATAGTAATATGATATTTGTGAATAATTAAAGATTACAAAAAAAACACTTAAAGTATAAGAAAAAGAATGTTGACAAAAGAAAGAAGTATAAGAAAGATTAATTTTTGGTCAAGATCCTTTTTTAGATACCTTGCACATTTATAAATCTACCATTTGTCCGTACATTGAATACTGTTGCCATATCTGGTTTGGTGCTCCTAGTGTACATCTTGTGATTTACAACAAAAAAGGGTCTGTAATGCAATCAATCATGACACAGTCACTTTCTCATTGACATGATGTGGCTTCTCTCTGTCTTTACTACAAATATTTTCATGGCAACTGTTCTGATGAGGTCTTTTTCCTGGTGCTTCGACTACATAAATTTAAGCGTTCTATTAGATTAACAAATCGTTATCGCCATTTTACTGTCGAACTAGCTAGATGCAACCACCACTTCTACTCTAACAGTTTCTTTTCTCACACTTCCCACCTGTGGAACTCCCTTCCAATTTCCTGCTTCCCTGATAACTATAATCTTCAAAAATTTAAATGCAACTTCTTTTGCCATCTTCTGTCTTCTTGAACCCTGTTCCATTTTGTCCTCTCCTCAAACTTCCCCATTCTCTGTCTTGTCATTCACTTTCATTCCCTGTAATCCCTTGCATTCTAGTGACATTATCACCTTTCTTAGGGTGAAATGATTAAAAACAATATACATATATATATATATATATATATAACCATGTATAGATTGAAATAGTGTGAGTAGAAAGTGCACATTTCCATTTAAGTAATTGTTCATATACCACAACTCCCTTTGTATTCTCTTGGGGAGATGTAAGTTCAACTCAAGAAGCTTCTTCCCATGAACTGCTGCTTTGTGGAACCAACTACTAAGAGGACGCTTCCCCAATCATTACAATCTTAACTTATTCAAGTCTTGGGTCAACCATTATCTTCCCCACATATGTGCCTCAGCTCTGTAACCTTCTACTCAAGGCTCTTGGGCCTTGTACATCATTGTAAAAAAAACCTTAGGTGGTCTCACACAGTATACTGACATGAGGTGGAATAAATACATTGAATCAATAGCTTCATCTATCACAAGGAAAGTTGGTTCTCTGTGTCATGCCAGAAAGTTTTTCTCATTTGAGTCCATCATTCAAATCTATAAATCAACCATTCATCCTTGCATGGAATTATTGCTGTCATATATGGACTGGTGCTCCTGCTGTACATCTCGAGTTCTTTGACAAAATCCAGAAAGAAAGAAAGGCACTGAGCTCGATGTTCAACAGAATCAAAAGTTACATCTATCCAATTAGCTTTTAACTTATTTTGATGAAACTTATTTAATGCTACATTGAGCATTGCTTGCTTTTTTTTAATTGTTCCAAGTCGATCTTCAGATAACAATCCACTTTTTTTAACCTCTAACTCTAGAGTTTGCTGTCATATATGGTCTGGTGCCCTCATTGTACGTCTCGAGGTCCTCGACAAAATCCAGACACAAATATGCAATCTGATAGGTCCTGATCTGGTACCTAGTCTACAGTCGCTTTTTCACAGGCATGCCGTGGCTTCCCTCTGTCTTTTCTAAAAGTATTTTCATGGCTACTGTTCTGATGAGCTACTTTCGCTGGTTCCCAGACTGCATGATTTTAAGTCAGCTACCAGGCTGGCATATCAGTCCCACCCTTTCACTGTTGAAAAAGTTAAATGTAACCATCTCTTCTACTCAAACAGCTTTTTCTCTCACACTTCCCAACTGTGAAACTCCCTTCCCCTTACTTGCTTCCCTGATGACTATAATCCTCAAATATTCAAGTGTAATGTCAATCAACATCTAACACCCTGAACTTGTTCCCTGTCTTTCTCTGTATCCTTTCCTCAAACACGCCTCTTTATTCTTGTTCTCAATCATCTATAACTCCTTACGAGCTAGTGGAACTCCTACCTTACTTGGGGTGAATTGCTTTAAAAAAAATAAAATAAAAGGGATTTCATTTTGGCGATGAGTAATTGTCAATATTCTTGTATTATTTCAAACTGTTGGTCTCATCTTGGTTGATATAGATCTTATTATAGACACGATGTTTCAACCAAGTACCCTCTGTCATTTGCGGATTATTTTGCTATTTTGTCAGTTATTGTTCATTTCTGCAGAATTAGTGCATCACTACATGATCCAAGGATGAAGTCATGACCACTAGATGACAGTAACATATGTATAATAGAACCAAATCCTATATCTACTACACCACCATCCCAAACAACATTAGTGGTGTGTTTTTGGAGCCTTTTTATATTCCATATCAGATGGTGTTTTGCATTTGCTTACGATGTGGGGGTGTGGGGGGTGATCATGCCACATTTTGTGATTGGGCATTTCATTTTGTAAACATCTCTGCCAATGATATATAAAGGCGCACCTCTAAAATTCTTGATGATTAGAGATTAGCAACTGATCTCTCCTCTGATCTAGCTCTAACATCTCAGTGGGGTAAAAACTGGCTGGTTACATTCAATGCCTCGAAAACCAAACTAGTTACACTCCATCAATCACCAATTGGACCCTGAACTACCACCAGTCACGATGAACAGATGTCCCCTCAGAAAGGCACCGTGTCTTGAAAGACTATTGGGCCTCAAACTCACACCTGACCTCAGGTAGAACTCATATAAACGATCCATTGCTAAGGATGCAAGTAAAATGGTCGGCTCACTGTACCACTCCAGTAAGTACCTGATTCCTCCTGCTATTCTCTACCTTTACAAGAGCCAGATTAGGCAACAATGGAGTACTGCTGTCATATTTGAATGAGAACTACTCAAACCCCATTCTCTAGCCTTGATAGAGTTCAAAAGCCCTTGTGGGTGACAAATTATTCTCCACCCTCCAATCTCTCTCTCACTGGTGTGATGTGGCAATCTTCTTGCTGCCCTATTGATACTTCCACGGAAAGTGCTCAGGCAAACTACATTCCCTGGTCCCACCAGTTCAAACCTTCACAGCTAGGACATGCCATGCTACATGCATTGTAACGAACCACCCATATACCCCCTGTATTCCATCGATGAGAAGTAAGTTCCACTCAAACAGCTTTCTGCTGCTCTGTGGAATCAACTCCCAAGAAGATGTTTCCCCAATCACTACAATCTTAACCTGTTCAAGGCTAGGGTTAACTGTTATCTTACCCTCCTATCCACACAAATTGCCTCCTAACATAACCCTCTATCTTGAATAGCCTCTGGGCCTTGTAAAACGTGAGCCTTACTGTAAAACAATAATTTCTGAGTAATTGTCAATATACTTGTATTTCAAACTATCATTCACATACAGGTTGATATATATGTTAGTGTGTTACTGTCATCTACTGTTCATGAGGTCAATCCTTGGATCTGTTAGCTAAGCACTAATTCAGCAGGAACAAGCAATAACTTATATTAAAGGAACAAAATATAACAATAATCAAAAGATATCCTATCAAGCATATATCAATCTAGATGGGTGACCACTTGGGAATACCAGGTGCTGTAAGCTTGGATGTGCAGGTGGTGTAATGGATAACAGCTCGAAATTGGAAGTCAAAAAGCTTGTAATATATTATATTCACTTACATGGAAATACTCTTGGAAAAGGTATGAATTCAGCTCTTCTCCCCCACTGCTATGGGTTAATTAGTAGAACTTGTATCAGTAAATCATTATCTTCAAAAAATTATTACACTCTAACAACATTTTCTGATTTTAAAGGCTGATAATTTAAAAAAAAATCTAATCAATCAATCAAGATATCCCATATCATCCAATCAACCTGATGATGACTGAAGTGTACTTGGTTGAAACATTTGTCTATAATAGCATCTATATCAACCAAGATGAGAACAATAGTTTGAAATAGAACAAGATTATTAATTACATTCTTTAATGTTTAGTTTTCTCTAATTTCATATCCAGATTTAATCAGATACTGCTTTTCCATTGTGATTAAAAGTATCAGAAAAAAAAAAAATAAATGCTTAAAATCCTTTTAAAGCTGATTACAGTGTTCAGCAAATACCTTTCGTCATTGTCCTCATAGTGATATCAGAAATCCAATCCTAAATAGGAAACAAGGGATAAAACTCTTCTCCTGTTTGAAAGACAAGGGAGGAGTGTGAACCAGGTGATAGGCGAACCTATCTACTCCTATTGGTTGAGGAGAGAAAAAAGTAAAATAAAATAAATAAGTAGTGAATAAAATTTCAGAGTTCAGAGTAGAGAGCTGAAGCAACCTTTAGAAGGAACTGGAAACCCAACCTAAACAGGAAACAAGGAATAAAACTCTACTCCTGTTCAAAAGACCGGAGAGGAGTTAAAGTTGGAAATGCACTATGAATGACATACTATTGGATAGGAGAGATGGTAAACTAATTCTAGATGCAGTTTCTTATCTTTCAACTTTGGTTGACTTAGAAGTCAGTGAAATACATAAGTTTCTGAAAACTAATATAGAGTTACACATTTTATTTTTATAAGCCACTAGGAATTTTGTTTTTAATATTTCTTCCCAAACAAGGCAATAAAGCCACAAAGATGAAGGGTGTTACTGAGAGTGAAAGAAACTAAGAAAATGAAACTGAAGAGAAAAGACAATAAAAGAACAGGTTCAAAAAGAGCAATGACATTTGACGTAGCATCTAAATTCTGACTAGTACCCAGGTTGTGTAATTTCTGTGCAAGAATTAGTACACAAGTCCCTTAAATTGGGTGGCATTCTGTGTCATAACATAGATGTTTAATGTAGGTGATTGCTGGGCAACCAACCTGTCTTGCACCATGGCTAGGCGTCCAGAGCAGTAGATCACTCACAAGGTCTTGTTTTGCTCGCCTTCAGTGTCCTGCAAAGCACATTCTGCATTCCCGTAGGATTATAGAAATATCAGGGATGGGTCCATAAAGCTGTGATTTAATTGAACCTTGTCTCCAAGATATGTTAAGTATAGCTCTCAGCATCTGAGTGTAGGTTCCATCAAGCTTAGACTCAGAGGTTTTAGTTAATGTCCAAGTAGTGGCACCATACATTAAAACCAACTCTACAGTGGTAGAAAAGAATCTGGTAGAACAGACTTCTAGATTACATCCATTTTATTCAAGGTGGCCCAAGTTTTAGCTATGCTAATTTTTACATCCCTTCATTACCCACAGAAATTTTACCCTATTTCAAGTAATTTTACACTATTTTCCAACCAATTGCTCTATTAGTTAAATGCACAAAACATTTTCTCACTTTATAAGAAAATAACAAACGGCTGGTTTATGTGTCGAAAAGTTATTTTTTATTTGGAAATAATTAATAATTATATTTTATTTTATATTTTTGTCACAGGGAGAAGCTCCACCCTTTCCCTTTCACCTGAACAAATATTTGGGATAAAATCAGTCAAGGAACATTCCAAGGCTTATATACCAGGAGTAAACACTTTTGTTACACCAACACACAGGCCTGTTCCTGTCATAGATCCTTCCATTAAACCTACAAGACCATTAATCACAGGAATGGGGAAACAAGGAACTCAGGCATCTTGGATAAAGTATTTAAGAAAGTATCTCCAAAGAGATGGAAATGGAGGGAACTCCATAACAGCATCGAGAACAGCACCATGGCTATATACTTTGACAAAAAACCAACAACATATTGTTCCTGCTCCTGGAATAAATCCTACTGTAAATGATACCCAATCATGGCTGGAGATTTTTAGATATTTCCAGCCAGAAAGTGGAAATTCTGGAAGAAAAGATCTGGATAATAGAACTCTATCATGGATTTATAGATTTATGAAAGATTTCCACTGGGGAAATCTTCTTCATAATGAAAAATACATACATAATGGAAGCCATCCATGGATATATACATTACTAAAGCAAATGCATAATGAAATTTTGGTAAATAAATCCTGGAATTATTCTCTAAGTGAACCTACAGATTTGATGCATAGATTAATGAGGAATCTACAAAGGGGAAATACTCAGCACAGTTCAGTAAGTATGGATAATCAAACAGATCATTGGATTAGAGAATTAACAAAAATTCAACAAAATGGAAACCTAATACACAAGAGTAAGAATATGACAGAAAAAAGCCAGCCTTGGAGATTATTGATAAAAAATGCTCAATTGTCACCTAATATAAATGAACAGAAAATGAACCTAGAAATTCAACAATGGCTTCACAAACTGTTAAATTATAACACTAAAGCCTCCCATCAAAGTAAAGCTAACACATATGATCTACAAGTATTGATGTCCACCCTCCAGAAATTTCTAAACTCTCCTAAATCAGGTTCTCTTGTGTTGTCTGATTTCCCAGAAAGCATCAGGAGTTATGTACCAAAAGATCCCATCCAAAGGCAAATTTGGATAGAAAATTTGATGAAGGGTTTACAATCTTATATTTTCCTCAGTCACCAATCTGTTCCACAGAATGGACAAACAAAGCCTGAAATGCAACTAATTGGAAAAGAAAGGAATTTAAATGACAATTTGATAAGGGTATTCTACTCATTAATTCTTGGTCAAAATGGACAAAAACTGTCTTCAAGAAACTCAGCTGGAACTAGTTGGGTGGATTCTTCAGTGTCCACCCACCAGATGCAAAGTACCAATTCCATAGGTAAGTTTTTTTTTTTGGGGGGGGGGGGTCTGACACAACTGTACACCAATAATAATTACATATAATTATGATTTATAGTTTCCATAAGTGTTATGTTTAACAACAAATAAGATGAAATGTTCACTTTTAATTCTATTTGTTCCTATTAATGCCCTCTCTGTTAACCTTTAACACACTGCATTATTCACTACTTTCCTTTCCACTGCATTGTTTTTAAGGCTCCTCTACTCCACTACTTAATTTCAGTCATGGTCATTTTCTGTTGCCATAGAAGGATATGACAACACAATTGCAAAATTCAAACATGCTATCATTCATTCATCTGAGTCACTTGCAGTGGCAGGATAAAATTTTTGCTTTGCAAACAAAATCACCTCCAGAATGTTATTGAGTACTTTAATTACAAATACTGCTTACCTTAAAAACATCATCCTCCAGAAATAGAGATTAACCTTTTGGGGCAAAACAAAATCTTTGATATTGTTTTATATATAATTTCTCTATTACTTTTCTTGTGTATATAAGAGTGCTATATTTTAAATACTTTTAAAAGAGCTTCTTAAAAATGTTAAATTTAATTCATTACCCATCAACAGCCTGTTGCATGCTTAACAACTTTTCAAAATGATGAGTGCTTCTTTATTGTGAATGCTGCGAAAATCTATCATTCTGTTCATATTTTATTTTATTATTCTGTTTCAATATTTTTAAAAAAATTATGCATCAGCATGGCAACAATTCAAAATAATCTTATTCTTTTGTTAGTTAAACCATTCAAATTCTTAAATTCTCTGATTTTTAGTTTCTCCTCTGTACCTGCAATTACTGCCTCTGTTCCTCTTTATCTTTTTTATTATATACCATTCTAATAATAGTGTTTTCACTTTCATTTTTGGTTCCCATTTATATTTTGACAACATTGTACTATATTTATATCTAATCAAAAATAAATAATTACCAATGCTTCATGAAAGACATTTGGACAACTTAAGACTATTACGTCTATTACTATTAAGTGTAAAGCAATAGAAATAAGATTGAAGAAATACTAGACAAAAATGAATAATAATTGCCAATGCTTCATCTAAGAAATTCAGACTACTTAAGACTATTACGTCTATTACTATTAAGCGTAAAGCAATAGAAATAAGATGAAAGAAATACGAGTAAAAAATGAATAATAATTGCCAATGCTTCATCTAAGAAATTCAGACAACTTAAGACTATTACGTCTACTGCTATTAAGTGTAAAGCAATAGAAATAAGATGAAAGAAATACGAGTCAAAAATGAATAATAATTGCCAATGCTTCATCTAAGAAATTCAGACAACTTATGACTATTACGTCTATTACTATTAAGTGTAAAGCAATAGAAATAAGATGAAAGAAATACTAGTCAAAAATGAATAATAATTGCTCGTGGTTCGTTTTAGAAATTGAGACTGTTATGCTTTAATTGTTTTTCTTATTTTAGATATCTGCGTGGATGCTGCTGATGGTTTTTACATTCATCCAACAAACTGCAATATGTATATAAAGTGCGAGAAACAAATGATGACCTTACTGCATTGTCCGAAGGGGGAAAAATTTGACTGCATTTCACGTCAGTGTCGAGTTGGCGCAGTCACTTGCAGAGGTAATTTTAACAAGCTTAACTTCAACTGTGTATAGAGGTGTTCCTCAAGGCTCCATCCTAGGCCCTACTCTGTTCCTCATATTCATAAACAACCTTCCTGACGCCATAGATTCCCAAGTCGGCATCTATGCGGCTGACACCACAATTTACTCCTGCCTCAAACACAAATCTAGTGATGCTGACAAAGTTAACCTGGCAGTTCGATTAGAAAAGGACCTCCAATCGGTTGTGAACTGGGGCAAGAAATGGATGGTTAACTTTAACGCCTCTAAAACAAAACTGCTCTCTATTAACCACCACAGGGAACCATCCCTGCATCCCATTAGAATGTCTGAAGACCAACTTCTCGAGAGCTCCTCTCTGCGGCTGCTCGGTCTCACACTGGCCGCTGATCTGAGATGGAACAAATACATTGAGTCAATTGCATCATCCACCGCAAGGAAAGTTGGCTCCCTGTGCCGAGCCAGGAAATTTTTCTCCCCGGAATCGATCCTCCAAATCTATAAATCGACCATTCGCCCTTGCATGGAGTATTGCTGCCATATATGGTCTGGAGCCCCTGCTGTTTGCCTCAGGGTTCTTCATAAGATCCAGAGATGGATATGCAATGTAATTGGCCCTGATCTGTCATCTCGTCTGCAGTCGCTCTCTCACAGACGCGACGTTGCCTCGCTCTGTCTTTTTTACAAATACTTTCATGGTAATTGCTCCGATGAGCAATTTTCGATGGTTCCCAGGCCTCATGAATTTAAACGTCCTACAAGGCTGGCATCCCGTTCCCACCCCTTCACCATTGAAACTGTTAGATGTAGACGTCTCTTCTACTCCAATAGCTTCATGTCTCGCACATCTCGCCTGTGGAACTCCCTTCCTTATTCCTGTTTCCCTGACAAATACAATCTCCAACTATTTAAGTGTAATGTCAATCGACATCTCCAGTTGCCTTGATCTATCCACTTCCCTTCTCCACATCCTTTCACCTTTCATTCCTATCTGCTCTCGCTCAAAATCTTCTGTAACCCCCTTGCCTTGATCGATCCACTATCTTTCTCCATATCCTCTCCTTTACCACTCCTATCTGCTCTTCCTCCAAACCTTCTGTAACCCCTTGCGTGCTAGTGGCTTCCAGCCTTGCTTGGAGTGATAAGCTTAAAAAAAACAAAAAAACAACTATTTATTATTACTTTTATTTTCAATTCTTTCTTTATCAATAAGAACTATGAAACACTTTTAGTCCTATTTTGTTGTTATAAAGAAACAGTCAGAATTTATTGACCAAACTGTTAGCATTACAACAATCAGCTGAAATTTATACAATCTTTCTTTCAAAATAGTTATTTAATTAAATGAGTTTATCAAGTTCACTGTTATCACTTTTTTAGTATTGATGGACGTTTTGGTTAAGGTTGTGTGAAAAGTCAACATCTTGATTATCTCTTTATTTTCTTGGATTATATGTGCTATCCATTATAGTTGTTGCTGCTGTTGGAAATGTTAATGTAGTTTCTATTACTTTTAAGACATTACATTGTATATTGAAGTATACTTGAGAAACTTGTGCTTAATGTCCTTTGGCATTTTTTAATGTTAGGCATTATATGTTATGCCTTGAGGAAGGCAAAAGGGAAAGGATTATTGACTCCTTCTTAAAGATTAAAGAATATAGCATCTAGTTTAACATTTCAAATAACAAAGACTTGATTTAGATACGGAAGTCATGTGCTTGATGTTTTTTAAAAATAATGTTTTTTTTTAATATAAAAATAATGCATAAATTACACTTCTGTTAAGTTGGAGTGCACCTGGCTACCTTTCAGGGCATATTAGTGCAGCCAGTCACACCGGTTGAGAAATGCTGGTTTAGACATTTCTGAATGAGTTGGCTGCTATACATGACATCCACATGAAAGTCATGATCTGACAAGGCTATTTAATGATATGACTTTAGTTCTTAGGTTAATGTTTTGATTTTGTATCAACTTGAACAAAACAACCCCTATGTTCAATTTCCTTCTCTCCTTTACTAAATTAGTTATAACTAATCCCTACACCAAGGTGTTTATTATTTCTGCATTCTGGATTTTTATGATGGATTCAACATATGTGTGATTGCTTATTTCATTCGCTCAGCTTAGTCTAGTGCAAGGCCATAGTAGACTGAATTCACAATGAGAAACAAACTAAAGTGATTATGTCAACAGGAGTATATAGGTTTGCCTATCGCCCGGTTCATACTCCTCCTCAGTCTTTCGAACAGGTAGTAGAGGTTTATCCCTTGTTTCCTGTTTATTGCGTTTCCAGTTCTTTCTAAAGTCTACTTCAACTCTGTATTCCTAATGCTTGTCCTTACTTATAATAGTACAACTTCATACAGTAACCCTCTACCTTGAGTGGCTTTTGGGCCTTGTATTGGGTAAACAAAAAAAGAATATTTATATTTTTCTTATTGGGATAGACATATACAACCTACAAACTTTGGTTTCATATAATTCTGATTTCTAAATAATTTTCTTTTTTTTTCAGTGGATGATATAAACACAAAGGAGTCTTCAGTCTATGAAAAGCATTCATCAAGTTTCTATGACTCATCAGTTGGCTCAAGCAGTACGGCAACTCATGTGACAAATGGCTTAGGTATTTACAGATATTCATCAATATACATTGAACATGCTTTATGATTGGGTTACCTTTTAATAAAACCTATTATCAATAATTATTGTTTGGCAAAATATTGAACACTTATCAATGAAGATCTTAATTTACAATCTCTTGGCTGATGAAAAATTGAAGATTTTTTTCTTTTACAATGATGTTCGCGCTTATACAAGGCCCAAGAGCCTCTTGAGGTAGAGGGTTACAGAGTAAAAAGCACAATTTATGGGGAAATGTGGGAAGATAACAGTTGACCCTAGACTTGAATAAGTTAAGATTGTAGTGATTGGAGAAGTATTCTCTTGGTAGTCAGTTCTACAAAGTTCATGGGAAGAAGCTTCTCAAGTGGAACTTACATAAACATGCATTTAATTTTATTTAATATTTAATTTAAACTGTTAAGCTTCTTTGTAAGTCAATAAACATTAATCTTTCTTAGTTTTAAACATTAATATTGTTTGCAAGTCAATAAACACTGCATTTATTGTCATTTAAAGAGTGAATACATTTTTGAAGGGACACCCTGTGTATATATATATATATATATATATATATATATATATATGCATGGTACTTAGTGGAATGTGCTCAGTATCTGTGCTAGAGCTAACATATTCAGTTGTATGGATATTAGTTTGTATGTATTCTACCTCCACCACACACAAATACTGAAACACAAATAAGCATAAATAGATCCACTTTATAAACAAATAAAACTGTTTATCTGATGATTGCAAAAGTGGGAAACCCAGAGTTACAAACTAATACTAATACCCCATACAACTGAATATATATATATATATATATATATATATACCCAAGTATAGGATTGGTGTATATGGAATAAATTCTAATAACCAACAAATACTATTCTTAAAAGAGTGCTCAATACAGAGTAGAGCAAATATAATTATTCATTTGAAAATTATAACATAAATGTTATAAAATCATTACAAAATTAGCTATTTTGTTTCAACACTTCTTGTGTCTTATCAAGTGATGATGTTGAATGTAAAACCTACATTCAACACCATCACTTGATAAGACAGCAGAAGTGTTGAAATAAAATGGCTATTTTTGTAATGATTTTATAACATATTTATGTTATAATTTTCAAATAATTATATATATATATATATATATATATTATATATATATATATATATATATATATATATATATATATATTATAGGAATGGATTTTTCATTTATTAATCTAACATATTTTATTACTTAAACATTATTTTTTTAGTGGATACCCATATCTGAGTAGACGCTCTGTTTATTTATTAAACTGTATATTTATTTATTTACATCTACCAAACTGAATATTCAAGAAATCTTGCTGCCAGAGATGAAAATAAGTAAGTATACTGTTTAATAAATAAACAGAGTATCTATTCAAATATGAGTATCCACTAAAAAATAACATTTAAGTAATAATATATATATATATATAAATATATGTTGGTCAATGGTTCCTATAAGAAGCTCATTTTGAGGTCTTGATTATCATCCTGTTGGCTAACATGCCACCCTCCTCACCAACAAAAGAAGCTAATGGGGAGCTTGTTTAGATGCCAACCATCTGTCCATAGTTGTTGCATAATAGTCTAATGTTGCCCAATGCTTTTAGATGAAGCTCTGTAATTATTAAAAATTTTGTGACTAATTTGTTATTTCATCTAATATTTGTGTCTTCTTTACACCTAGTTGTAATAATAACAGTAAGTTATAAGTTGTTCAAGGGTCTGTCTATATTTCTGAGATGAGATATTATGTACAGTATTTACATTAGTCGGACTATTGTCCTCATCTTTGTTGCCATATTTGTCACAACGTTTCGGCCGTTGTATGCTCCGGCCTTCTTCAGGTGGTTGGAATTTCGAACTGAACCCTTTATTTCGATCACTGGGGTAGACTGTTCTAGTTCCACGAGCCATGTTTGATGGATGTCAGTTATCAGTTATCTCCTGGTAATTTTCCCTCTGAAAGTTCTCCACTGCCTGAACCGGGTATTGAACTCACACTCTTTGGGTCTGTCACTGGATCTAACCAACGCCCGGTTCAGGCAGTGGAGAACTTTCAGAGGGAAAATTACCAGGAGATAACTGATAACTGACATCCATCAAACATGGCACGTGGAACTAGAACAGTCTACCCCAGTGATCGAAATAAAGGGTTCGGTTTGAAATTCCAACCACCTGAAGAAGGCCGGAGCGTACAACGGCCGAAACGTTGTGACAAATATGGCGACAAAGATGAGGACAATAGTCCGACTAATGTAAAGTTGTTCAAGGTTTTTAGATAAAGCATTCATTACTTCTTTGACTAGCTTGTCTTTCATCTTATTTTTATAACCTTTTATTTAAACTCCCATTATTTTTACATTTGACAACTGCTAAGTAAGAACCATGAATTGGAAATAAAGAATGAGTTTTCAACAAATGAAAGGAAAGAAAAATTACTCAAATTCAAGATGTACTTATATTTAGTTAGTTTATCCGAGTCTCTGCTGACAATATCTCAGCAATTTCATTCCATTTGTCCCAATCCATCATAGCTGTTTTGAATTCATCCAGATTTTCAATGACACTATTTTGCATAAGTGCATCTAGAACTGTCATAGCTTGCTGTCCTTTCGGCCTGTAGGTCTACATAAATATGAAGAAAGAAAAGTTAGTTTGGCCGAGTCTCCGCTTGGAGTCTCGGTGTCTCCAATTGTCCCACTCTATCATGGCTGTTTTAAGTTATTCCAGATTTTCAATGCTAGTATTTTTTATAAGTGTATGTATCTGGGATTGTCATGGCTTGCTAACGCCTGTTCTTTCATTCTGTAAATATACATAAATATGAAGAAAGAAAAGTTAGTTTGTTTGGCCGAGTCTCAGCTTGCAACATCTCAGCATGTTATCTCCAATTGTCCTGCTCCACCTTAGCTGTTTTGAGTTCATCCAGATTTGATTCCAGTATATTGCATAAGTTCATCTAGGAATGTGACGGATTTCTGCTTCATTCTCTCACACTTTAGATTGTTGCCATAAAATGAGCTTTGATACAATTTCTTCTGGATTGTATATGCAATTGTCTGTCAAGCTTCATCCTTCTGAATGCAATCTTCTTCAAGACTTTGATTAGCTTTCCATAGAGTTGTTCATTTGTTAGTTTAGAGCTCTGGTAAATATTAAGTGCCATTCATAATATTCTTGGGTAGCATCCATTTAGAAGATTTTGCAGAAGATTTTGTCAGTGGACAATATCTTGCTTTCATACAGGAGGGCTGACTCTACTTTAGCCAGGAAGATGTGTATCTTAATCTTGTGGTTGAGTTTTGATTTCTATACTGTCAACAGCTTATTGCAGGCTGACCATTTTTGGACGGTATTCTGGAAGTGGGTACACAGTCTGTTTTTATGATATAAGCTGTCAAAGTGAGCACTAAGATTTGGGCTAAAGAACTGGAGTTCCAACAGAGTATGACAACAATTAGACCTTTCTTTCCACTGTCCATTCCTATCTTGTCTAGAAAGTTCCCACAATTGTCTTAAATTAATTAGTATTATCTGTATATCTTATGTTGTTAACTGCTGCTACTATTATTATAAATGTATAAAAATTTATAAATCTAGTTTATTTTTCCCCAGACTATTGTGCAGGTGTACAAGATGGAGCTTATATTCATCCTTCCAAATGTAACAGATTCATCTTGTGTTCTAATGGAAAAGCATTTTTAGAAACATGTCCTGCCAGTTTACTGTTCAACCCAATTTTGAAACGTTGTGATTATGTGCAGAATGTCAACTGCATTGGTAAGAATTCCAAGAATTATTTCGCTTCATCAAAATTCTAATTCCCCAAACATGGCCAAGAAAATAAAGCAAGAGTTAACAAGAACAATAACTTATTCTGGTTTTTGTATCACATAAACTATATTTAAACAGGAACTATATATGTCACTTGTTTTCTTCTATCATATGGCTAAAAATGTTTTTGTTTTTAATCATTTCACCCCAAGAAAGGCAATAAGGCCACTAAAACACAAAAGCTTACTGAGGATGAAAGACATTAGAAGGAATGAAACTGAGAAAATATTACTGAGGAGAAAAAACAGGTTTCAAGAAGACAGATGACAATATTGCATTTAAATTTTTTGACTTGAAAGCAAGAAGCTGGAACAGAATTCAATAGATGAGAATTGCAGGACAAGAAATTATTAGAATAGAACTTATGGTTACATTTAGCAATTTTAACTGTAAAATGATGAGACCTAGCTGCCAATCTAGTACTACACTTAAATTGATGAAGTTGAAGCACCAAAGAGGAAAGTTCATCAGAATAATTGCCATGAAAATATTTGTAGAAAAGGCACAGAGAATCTACATTATGGCAGTAGGAAAGTGATTGAAGCTGAAATGCCATTTCAGGACCAATAATATTGCAGATCCTTCTTTGGATTTTGCCCAGAATCTCAAGATACACGAACCAGACCAGATGTGGCATCAATATTCGGTGCACAAATGAATGGTAGATGTATAAAGTTGCAAGACAAATTCGAGTGAGAATAATTGTCTAGCACAACACAGAGGACCCACTTTCTTTGGACCTTGTAGGTGGAGATTTGATCAGAATATAGCAAATGTATTGGCTGACTGTTGTCCACAACAGAATTCCCTGTATTATCTTTGCTAGCAGATTGAGATTGGATCAGAGAACAAGATAAATAATATTTCAAGACAATTAATTTGACAAAATACAACAGAAAAAAAAATAATTTGTAATATATTCATACTTTTGAATCAATCATATAATTGTAAATTGCCTCTCAAATAATTTCTGTTTTGTGCAAAAAAGCAAACAAATAAAATCTGCTTCCAAATGAAACTGATTTATTACTGTTATAAATTATGTATCTATTATTTCAGTTCATATTTTCAATACTATTTTCTTTTAGGACATAGGCAATCGTGGTTCTTCACAGCTTCCTTTTTCTTAAATATCTGAATGGCCATGCTTGAGAAATATAATGTTGTTTCCTGTTGCCTTCTCAACAGTTGTGAATTCAGAATTTTCCTTTCTCCGAGATTGATTGATTTTCTTTATGGATCAATCATACTTTTTTGGCTAACCAAATATTGATTACTTAAGAGGAAGCATTTAATAAGCTTAGCTTAGTATGACACAAGGCCATAGTATTGCGGCCCCTACTCAGTACTTCTATGAGTACTTACTAAGATATATGCTTTTCTTCTTCCTTGTCAGGGCACTTAAATCAATACTTTTCCTATAGATGTAATATTATACAGTGAAATTTTCAGATCAAAATTCAACTAATAACTACATATCAAGCTATTGGCATTAATCCATCCTTGTATAATACAAATAATAATTTTATTATTGTTTCTTTTCCAGAGCGAAGACCTTTACAGGAAGGAAACTAAATCTCATCTAATCCGAGGTCTTCAGTGAATACTTTTGATAGAAGTGGTAACTTACATTTTTCACATTCAATTTCAACTTGGAAAGACAGCTAGGGATACACTTGAGTTTCAAATAGACAGGTTGATTGGAATAAAAGGGGTTGATTGGATTTTTTTTCTTTAATAATTTTCAATAATGAAACACTTGTGTACTAGAATGCTTGCAGCATAAATTAAATGCTGGGAAGAAATTTATTGAATATTTAATAAAAGGGATGGTTAGAACAAAGATGTCCTGGGTGGATTTTTTTTTTTCCATAAAGAATAATCCTCATTCTAGACTGTCTATTTGAAATCATTTTTATAGAACATTTCTCATGAGGCCAAAAATTTCAGTGGAGTTTCTTCTCTAGCTTTAGTCTTTAGATAAATCACAAATAATTACTTTTGTTTGGTTTCTACAATTATTTAGACACCCAGGGCAAAGATATTACATCAAATACTCTAGCTGACATCCTGAAGTCTCTTTACTCCTCCCCTAGTGTTCTTACTCTTGCCATCCAGATATATCAATGGAAAAGCACAACTGACTGCATAAAATGGTTTAGTAAAATCAAGGATAAGAAGAAATATGTATTTATAACATACAATATTAACAAGTTTTATCCTTTTATAGCAGAGCAAGGACTCAGCAAAGCACTAGAGTAGGAAAAAGAATTTGTAAGCCTGAAGAGCAAGCAGGTAGATAATTAAACACTGCTGTAGATCCATACTATTCCACAGTAACAAAGCATGGTGCAAGAGTACAAATGATGGTGAATTTGACACCCCTCAAAGATCACATGATGGAGCAGAGGTGTCCTAATTAATGGGCTTCTATTTAATAGCAAAAGATTGTGCACATTGACAACCATGGCCTATACAGGGATGATGGACTAATGGTAGAATTAAACAGGAGTAGAGAAAATGATAACATAAGGAAAAAACTGGTTAAACTCTTTAAAGACCTGGAGATGAATTTGTAAGTGGTCGAATATGTGGACATAAAAATGGATCTGGTAAACAAAACCCAAACAGCAAGTTACTTTAATATCTATGGCAGATCCAAAGCCCAAACAACAAGTTACTTTACATCAATAGCAGATCAAAAACCCAAACAGTAAGTTATTTTACATTAATAGCAGATCCAACCACCACAAAGCACTTATTAAGCAAATACCAAATGGCACTGAGTGTAGACTCAAGAAATTCCTCAAATTCAGCAGGTTTTGAAGAAAAATAAGAAAAATTACAACAGAGCCCTGCTGGAAGAAGGGCATAAAGCTGCAACTGCATTAACAGCAGGTAGCCAAAAAAGAAAGATAAAAGGGAATAAAATTTGGTTAACCCACCACAACACCAGCTGCCTTCAACTCTGAGTTGAAATCCTATATTGGTAAAAATTTCCTAAAATTGCTAAACAAGCACTTCACCAGAAGTAAGAAAAAAAAAAAAAAGGTGCTGAGGGAGATAAGTTACTTAACAAGAAATCAGAAGTAATAGCAGCTTTCAAGAAGATTTCTACTGACCAATAATGACCCTGGATAGGCAAAATTCTAGATTAGTGAACAATTGGGAATATGAGGTGCTGTAATGTTTAATTGCTTTGAATTGGGGTTTTTATATTCACTTACATGCTAATACCTTTAGGGAAAAGTATGAATCCACTTCTCCTTCCCCAGCTATGGGTTTATTAGTAAACCTTGTATTTTTAATATTATTACACTCTAAAAATATTTTGAAGTTTAAATAACTCACAAAAAGTTGATAAGCCATAGAAAATAAATTAATTTATACTCCTTCAAATATTATTTTATGGACACCTATGTTTGAGAAAGATACCCTGAATTTTTTGTTAAACAGTGTTATGTCGATTCCAACCACATAATCAGCTGACTTCATAAAAATATGTACTCTCCAGAAGGGTACAAAAATGCATCCCCTTTTTTTAGAAGAAACCACTGTCTGATCCAGCCTGCTTTAGACTACTCAGCTACAAAGAGCATCACACCCCAGCAAGCTTTAATTACCCTTTCTTAAAGAATACACATCTTCTTGTAAGCCCCGATCTACCTACTTTTGTATCCAAAATGTAAACAAGTAATTTCTAAGGTGTCACTGGAATTTTTATCCAAAATTATTTCCCACTCCAAAGGTCATTTTTAACATAGGGCAAATTTTTTTTTAAATCTGCACACACTTGCCTTGTATTAAAAAAATAAATAATATAAAAATAATATAATAATGTAATTATAATAATTTCCCAGTATTCGTTTATGTATTTGTTTTATTTTTCAGGAAAGCAGTCTCAGCAACTGTAATCTTTACTTTCATCAGCCATTCTTAAACCAACAGAACTTTCAGGACACATTGTACCTTTGTATTATTCCAATAAATAATTCCAGCATTTATACACATTTTTTGTTATTAACTCCATGTTTCTGGAAGAGTATTTATGGTAAAATCTCAAAACAACATCGTTCAATTTATCTGAAAACTAACAGAACCTTGTCTTCATTGTTTTATGAGAGAGTAACAGCTTCTGGCTTGTTTACGTTCAAAATAACCCACAACCAATAACGGCGCCCCAAATTTTCAGGAACTGGTTCTATAAAGGCAGATAATCTTTAGGAACATATTCTGCTTATTTTCTTTTCAATCCAAGAATGGAAACAAATCACTTCATTGTATCAAAGAGAATTAAACCATTTTGATAATTTAATAGAAAACATTTATTCATTAAGATATTTTCAGATTGAAATTCTGTACTCATATTTCTGTTCAGAAGTCTGATGCTTTTTGTGTCTAGTGTCATCAGCTGTTAAGGTTCCTTAGCCACATTTGAACTTAATCACTGCAGTCCCAAAGATCCAATGGAAGATGTATCAAATTTATGACGAGATTTGCACATTTTTAAGTTCAAGACAACTTTTTTGTTGAAATAAATCATTTTCATCACAGAAAATCCTCTTTCATTCTCCACAGAAGTTACAGCAATGGTATTAATTATATTTTTAGCTATTATATATTGGCTATTAATATACAAGATTATTTTCGGATAATCCAACAACTGGTTCGCTAAGCATTTATAATTTTAAGAATCGGTTCATGCAAACTGGTAGGATGCCATCACTGCTCATAACTCATTAAAGTCGTTGGGATACCCCACAGGAACTGCAGCCACGGTGGGGTTTCCTGGCCAAGGTAGCTTGACTGAGCCCAAACCTCACCAAGCTTATTTTGAATTTGGATTTTTTCTTTCTCCTGGACTGGTTGCCACCCAAGGTTATAGGACCCAGTCTATCCTGATATTTACCCATAACTGTGGTGGTGGTGGTGGGGTTAGAAAAAAAAGAGATAGTTTGTAAATGTAACAAACTCATCTCTCCGATTGCCCAATCAAAGCCGCTATCCATTACCCCACTGTGCCTCCTCAGGCCTGTTATTTGAGTAAACCTGTTATATCCAGGTGGTTTGCTTAATATACAGGGTTATTAAAACAGAAAGGTTTTTAAAATTTAATCAAAACAAATGCTAAGAGACAGATAAACATTCAACACATTAATAGATCAGAAAAGGTTCAAAGTTTTAAAATAAATTAAATTTTTTAAAAATTTTTATAAGTTTAAATTGTTAGAAAAAGAGGATCTTATTCATCAACTGGTGTCCCTTGTCACCAGATCTTATCCCATGTGATTTTTATCTGTGGGGGTATGTAAAAAGAACGTGTTTGTTCCACTTATGCCTGCTACTCTTGAAGATTCGATCTGAAGTCAATATTTACAGATCAACAGATTTGAGTGTGGTAAAAAGTGGAATACCATTTTGATGTTTGTCAGGCAACACACGGTGCTCATGTTGAGTGCATACAAGTTGAACAACCTTAAAATAATAAACTTTGAACCTTTTCCTATTCAGTAATTTTCAAAATGTTCTTTCTTTTTGAATAACTCTGTACCTATTCACCTATTCTTTTTCTGTCAACTTTATAAGGAAAATGGACTCATGCCTTTTGCAAGGTATATTCTGACCTGTTTGCAAATCTCGCTTGCCACATGAACCTCTATATCTTTTAAGTTGAAAAATCATTAGAGTTTGACTTTAGCAAATAGCAAGCAAAATGAAGAATACACCAACTGCAGATCCATTTTTTTTTATATTTTATTTTATGATACAGATGGTTTACAAAGAAAAGCTTTTGCAAGTAAATACAGCAGCAAATTTACAAATGGTGATGAGCAAACATTTTTAAGAATATAAGAAATAAAATTAATTCTACAAAGTTTATTTTAAATCATTTAAAAAAAACCTTTTTAAAAATCTGTTATTGCTTAAATTCTTCCATTTTAAGCAAATAAGTTAAAGTATGAAAGGTTTTTTTTTTCATACATTAGGTATGTGCAAAAGTTATCTGCAGCCATTTTGATAATTAGGGATGGCAGACAAAGAAAACTGGTTAAATAATGCATTTTAAATGATAGATATCACTTTTTTTTAAATATAGCTTTAAGGTATGCTATATTTATAGGTTAAAAGTGCTTGTGTGTGGATACTGATGTCAACTGAAAAGTTCTCGGATCAACCAAGAAGGGATTCAGAAAATAAATAATTTGGCCAGATTTTAACAATGTGTGTGTGTGTGTGTATATATATATATATATATATATATATATATATATATATATATATTTATTGCTTGTGAGACTCACTTATAAGAGTTATGAATTAGATTTTTGACTATACTTTATAGTTTTTAGAAGAAAAACATAAAAGTGATTTTATTTCAGCTTGAAATTCACAAAGTTTTGATAATTAATCCATTAACTGTGGCTACAGAGACAATTACCAAAATGTTTTATACATTTGTTTGCTTTGATTTTTATTATTTGAAAATGATTTTAAATAACAAAACAAATTAAAAACGAACTTTAAGTATTTATTCTAATTTTCATTTCAAAGCATGATATATTGTAGTCTTCATAAAAATAGTATTTCCTCTTTAATCTTTCTTTCACAGCACAACATATGTTACTGATCAATTTCACAAAGATATTTACAGAAGAAAATAAACTTTAAATTAGCCCCTCTGATTAAATAGCAATCGGACACTGACTGAAGGAAATAGCGTCAGTTTCATGCCCTGACTTACGGAACAGAAGTTCCAAACAATACTGAAATTTTTGTCTTTTGCATAATTATATGTAACAGATAGAAATCACCATCATTTAACTACTAATACTAAAATGAATTCCTGGCAAGGAGTGACATAAGAAATTAGGTGTAGTAATCAGATATTAACTTTTAAAAATTCACATTTTGTGTTTTGTTTTTGTTTTTTTTAAGTACTGCTTAAAATAGTAATTTTAAGGGGTTTTTTTTTAAGTTTCTTCACGATTTCTTTTCCTCTGTTTGGAGGTCTCTGGTTCTTTTTTTTTTTTTTTCTAAATTTTTTCTCAGATGCCAATTTGTTTGAAAATTGTGCTATCCAGGTTTTTTCACCCATCGAGTTTAAACAGATTTACATAATATATATATATATATATATATATATATATATTAATACAAATATAAGCTTTATGACTTAGCTGATTGGTGTTTACTGAGTTTCATAGACGGATCCTCCAGCAATCACTCCGTCCACTTGTCAGGGGATATATCCCTGTTCCACTCTCAAAATGATTTTTTTTTCTTTTTAAACATTTTCTGTAAACATTTGTTTTGATTTTTTTTACTTTTACTTTCTATATATAACAAATATATATATATATATATATATATATATATATAAATATATAAAATATATTTAAATATGTGCACAATATATGAAATATATATATATATATATATATACACACACACATATATATATACACACACACACACACATACATACATACACACACACACACACACGCATACATACACACACACACGCATACATACATACATACACACACACACACAAAATATATGAATATATATACAATCTTTGAAGAAAATCTTCATAAGGAATTTCCATATACACATAAATTAGAAATGTTAAAATCTATTGTACTGTACTTGCAAGAAATTAAAGCATGACTTGAGAAAAATCTCATACGTTAAAAAAAATAAAAGTATAAAGCCTTGAAAAAGGAACCTTTTTTCTGATGTTCTCTTCAAAGTGTGAAGAAGTTTTTAAATAAATCCACACAGGAAAAACAAAATCAGTACGTGTTGTAACACTTTGAATTTGCAACCTGAATATTTGCACCGTCTTATATATCCTGATTTGACTTGGGTAGAACAGTTTGTT